>JANBXA010000734.1:86275000-86607500 GCA_030556225.1 Cricetiscus sungorus | reverse complement strand
TGAAGATGCCCTCTAGTACTGAGCCTTGCACAAGTTTGTGCAAAGGGACTTCCTTTGACCCTTTGGAACCAGGCACATGAGGATCCCTTGTGAACCTTTAAAGGCTGTGTCTTAGATCATATGTGCAGCCGTTTCATTTAAGGTTGTTCCATCTTAATGAAGTTCTGTGTTGTAGGCACTCTTTCTGTTCCCGGACAGCAGTGTATTTAAAATCCAGATTGCAGATCACTTTACCAAAATGCAGGACTAGCTTCATCTGAGGAAAGGACTAAGAAACCGGAGTCTGAACTTTGTCTAGAAGGAGGATCTTCTCTTGCATGCCTGAAATACATCCCCCCCAATCCAGTGACAATATTGTTGGGTTGTGTTTGCATGTAAAACTTTGAGTAAAAATCAACCCTATGAGATTTTTAAAATAAATATTGTGTAATTATTAATATCAGCACTGCATTGCTAATACCTGGTTTCTTTTCTTCCCTCTACCTGAGATGTAAGTTATCTGTCAGGCAGGGCTATGTGATTACAAAAAGAAGCAGACAAAAGCAGAACTGACTGTTGCTGTATTAAAATGTAAGTGTTACAGTTTGAATTTTCAAGTGAGAGTTTTTGAGTTCAGTGCTTTACATAACATTTTGTCCTAATCTTGCTTGCTGTCAGGGATGTTTCATGGTTGTGCAATTGCTGCAGTCAAGAATGCCAATTTGCATTCCAGGGGTGTCATTTGATTACTTTTATCTGCGAAGCTCCAAGACCAGCCCAGACCTCTCGTTTCATCTTGCCATGTCACGAGTCAATGCTGTGTCGTCTTTTCAAAAATCTGCCTGATTTAGACAAGAAAGAAAAGTACTTTCATGTTGCAGCCGCAGTCCCCTGCTAACTTGTCAGCAGCAGGATATGAGTCACTTGGGCCCAGAAGAATGGAACAGAGAGGCGGGTTAGGCGGTTCAATAAAGCCCACGGACAGGTAGTGTGTGACATCCCCAGAGAGCCACAGTTAATGAAGAACAGGTCTGCTTAGTTCTCCACACGCTGACCTGGTGCTGTCCCCACAGTTTTCTCATTTGATCTTTCCCAGCAAATTGATCTTTTCTTGTATTTTTTTGCCTTCCAAGTTAGTCCTTGAGGGACTGAAATTAGCAGAGCAACTTAAGTTGGATAATACAGCTGTTCAGAAAAGAAGAAATTGGACACTGGCACAAAAAAGGGGGGGTGAGAGAGGAGAGGGAGCTATTCTTTTTGTTGTGCCTGGGAATATTTCCTATATTAAGGGAGTCCAAAGTAGGTGATGACTTGAAGCTAGCCGTTTCCCTTCCTTTAAATTTAGAGTTAAGCTTCAGTGCTATTTTAAATATTCTGCAAATGTTTGAAAGATGGCTTTAGCAAGCATAAAGAGTTTGATTTAGCAATGCTCATACTCACTTGTTTGGAGTGATCTGCCAGTGGAATAGTGGCTTTTATGGCTATTGTAAGATGAACAAAATATCAATGGCATACTTCAACTATATTATTTATAGTCTTCTAAATAACTACAACCTCCAAATATTCAATACTGAATTGCTGAAAAGATTAAACAATAAAAAGTCATTACCAGCATTGTATATAAATACTATAGTACATGAAGTTTTTTTTTTTTGCAAATTACCATCAGTATCTTTGTTTTACATAAATTCCACAGATACACTGTTAATAGAGAGTATTATTCTGTCCTCTGAGATTTTTTTTTTTAATTTAAAGGTAGGCTTTTAAAATTGAGACCAGATTACAAGTTGAATGCCTTTGAAATTTTTTTTTTTTGATTAAAATTTATTTTATACAAGGTAAGTCTAACAGACAGGGTAGTTTCACTATAATGTGTTTGTACGTAAAGTGTGTATTGAGAGTAATTAATAGTCTTACTAATGAATCTATAAAGGAATGGTGCTTTTTGAATTCCTCTGCAGATGGTCTCATTTAACATCTGCACTCTGACAAGAAACAGAGTTGAAAACAGCAGTTCTCCTGCAACATCTCTGGTTGGTCAGGAGTTACATAGTATAGTTGTGTTAGTAAGCTCTCTAAAGAGCTAGAGGGAGCCTCCTGATTTTATTAGATACACTTAAGGTCCAAGAAAAAAAGTATTCTGCAGTCAGAATGTTGCACAAGACTTGCTTAGAGAGGAGAGAGAGAGAGAGAGAGAGAGAGAGAGAGAGAGAGAGAGAGAGAGAGAGAGAGAGAGAGAGAGAGAGATATGACAGAAGCAGAACTTCCTTTGCAGACATTCAAGGAATCAGTTAAGCTTTCTAGGACTCTACCTATCTACCTTTCAGGTGATTTGAATTGGGAAAAATTCAACCAAACGTATTTTAAGTGTTTTAGTTTGCTTAACTACAGTGTCTTTTTGTCAAGTGAAGGAGTTATTCTCATGTTGGTAGGCCCACCTTCAAACTCTTGCTAAAAGCAACATCCTGCCCAGTCATTGAAGCACATACTACCTTATTGTAGTTCACAGAAGGAAAGAAAGGTACTGCTTTCCATTGATAATGCTTCGAAGTAGTTCTGCATACATCTAGGTATTTTGGAGAAATAAATTCCTTCAAAAGAAGGACTTAATGTTGTAAACATAAACAGCAAATCATTTGTAAATTTGGTACAGAATTTAATGTAAACTAATTTAATAAACTACATTTAAATGGCAGGACTTCGGTGTTTTCATATTTACTATTTGGCATTTAATTTCACATTTGTTTGTCAATCCTACCAGTAAAATTTGTGATATGCTTATATTAAATAACCAGTGATCGTGATTGCTTTTCATTATGTATATACTAGTTTTTAGGGACATTACTTTGGACATTTATTTACCATTTAAGTAAATCTAATATCCAGGGAGATAAACTGCCCAGATTAGTCGTCTTGCACAGTAGCTCTCATTATGTTTCTAGCCAATAAAAGTCTTTATTTGTTGCTTATTAGAACCCTCAGTACACTCAAAAGTTCAACTATAATTTAATTTGGCTGTTCAAAGAGCCTCCCTTGTTTTAAAACACGTTCTCCGTTTCCTTTACCATTTGTTGTGAGCCTATGTTTTACCTCATGAATATGCATAAGAGCAGTAGTACAGACATGTCATTTTAAAAGTTTTTGCCATTAAAGAAGTCTACCATTTTCTTTCAAAACCGTATAAATATAACAATGTAAATTTTGCTCTTTTTATTGCAATTTCCTCCACATTCTGGAACATTTTGGCTTCTTTTCATAGTAATTCAGATTCTTCTGCTTGACTGATTTCAGGGTTGTTCTTCAAGGAATACAACCCTGAAGTTGTAGTGAGACAGGCGAAAAGTAAGTTTTGCAATTAAGAATTCTGGTCAAGGCCCTTTCACAGTTGTGGCCCCTTGAAAATGTGAGAGGTTTGTTTTGTACTTACAAATTGCCAGCATGATAAAGTCATCTTCTTTATAGCAATTGCTAGGCAGTTTTACAGAGTCCAAGGTGCTTGCAAATTTCAGTTGAATTGTAACCTATTACACAGGCTAAGGACCAGAACTGCAGTTTCAGGGATGCTTCCACAGGGAAGGCAGGATGTGGCTCTGCTGACTGAGTCACTGCATGTGTATCGAACCAGTGGGAATCACATCAAGCCTGCCTTCTATATACACTGTTTAAGACTTGTCAAAACGTACAGTATTGTATTGGAACTGGGGGTTCAGGAGTTCACCTCCCTGCTTTTTTTTTTTTTTTTTTTTTTGGTTGTTGTTGTTGTTACTACAAAGATGTAACAACCCACACAAAACATTTTCCTCTTACTATAACCTTACATTTGCCCAAGTGTCCCATACTGAAATTCCTTTTTAGTATCTCTTTCCCCACTTAGTTTAAAGCCAGACGTGTACCCAGACACAAAGCCTCTGTGTATAGCAAGCTGTTTTAAATATTGTGACTCGACGATGTGCTGTCCTTTCTCTGCTTGAGCCAAGGATCTCTGCTCAGTGTCTGTGGATTACCAAGCCCCTTCTTTATTGTATGTCTTGTCAGCTATTCCTATTCATTTAACCTTTCATTAGTGTCTGTGCAGCTTCACTGTCTGGAAAGGCAAGGAAAACCCGAAAGGCCCACTGTCACAGTTATTAGATTTCTCGGTTACATCCCGGCAACCACAAAGCAGTAAGAGTGGAGACTATTGTCGTGCATGCTGCTGTCCTGGGGTGCAGCTCTTCTGTGCATGTCAAGGACATGTGCCACATGTTGATATGCATCCCAGGGATAAATGCACAACATGGGGGATAGGCTGACAGAGGCAGTAATGAGCTTTGTAGGAGTTATTACGAAGACTAACAGTTAGTGAAGGAATTTTGCTTAACCGGCCAAGGAGATAGACAGAGTTGAGAGTTGCCAAGATCTGCCCTCGTGGAGCTTGTCAGTCACATTGTTTTCATCTAAACTTCATTTGAGGGGAAAATTGAATACCTCTGACAGGAATGAAAGGTCTTATTTTCTCCTTTAATCCCAGAGGACAAAAGTGTTATTTCTGGTGACTACTATGGTATATTATAACTACTTTTTGTACTGACTAAATAAGATACATGGATGATTATGTTAGCTATTCCTCTTAATTTTACACTGCAAAATGGTTAAAAGATAGTTTATAGAGACATGTATGTCTTTCAAGTCTATAAAAATAATGTAACCCATGAATCTCCCTGTGCTCCAGTTTGCTGCGGATCTCTGTGTCGTAACTGTCACCTGGTTTTTGTAGATGGGTTTGCATAGTTGCTGTGGGAAAAAAAATGGGTACAGATCATGTTCAAGAAATAACAGAGACAAATACTTGCAGACTTAGAATTGAAAAAGATTTCATTTGAAATTTCATAATGGAGTTAATCTTTTCTCAACAGCTGAGATTGTAGTTCAGGTGGTAGAGAGCCTGTTACTCACACATGAAGACCTGACCTTGCTTTGTTCCCCAGCACACGCATCATACAAAAGGCCAGGCAGAGTTAGGGTTAGGTTCATTGTCAGCCAGCCTAGCCTCATTGGTGAGTTCCAGGCCAGTGAGAAGACAGCAGAGGATGGGAACAAAGGCCATTGGTTCTAGTGTCTAATTTTCACCCACTCAGTAACTGGGGCTGTCTTGGAAAGCAGATTTTTGAAGTGAACACACAGTGTAATGGATTTTGTTATGGCATTTTCATTTTCATAACACACTTCTTTATATAAGGCAGCTATTTCATTGTCTGCTCATCCCTATTGGCCAAACAACCAATTAGGTCTTCTGTTTTTTGTTTGTTTGTTTGTTTGTTTTCTAATTGCTTATTTTATATGATAGGGCAATAGAAATCAAAGTGGTTTACTTTAGTATTTTAAATATTTTATTGAGGATAATTTGCATACCATGTAATCAACATTTAAAATATACATTAATAAAAATGTACATTATATGGATGCACTGTTTCTTTTCCATCATCAATTTATGAACATTTTTTAATATTATGAGTAATGCTACTGAGAACATTTGTCATAATCTCCCCCCCCCTCCTTTTTTTTTTTTTGTCAAGCATGTTTTTATTTCTCTTGGATGTATACCTATGAGACGAATTGCTGGATCATGTGCCCTCCTTTGCCTGTTTTCCATTTGGGTTGTCTTTTAAAAGGAATTCTTGTGGTCTTAAAAAAATATCTATTACACATGTGTGGTAGGAGTTAGGAGGTATTTGTGCCACAGTGCATGTCAGTTCTCTCTTCCACCATGGGGATTACTGGGGTTGAACTCAAGTTGTCAAGCTTGGCGGTAAGCACCTTTACCTGCTGAACCATTCTCTGGTCTTGTGTTGCCTTCTAATAGTTGAGGTATGAATGCTCTGCATTCAGTCATGTTCTTATCCTTTATCTGATTAAAGAATTACAGATGCTTTCTCCCATTCAGTGAGCTGTCTTTTGACTTTTTTTTTTTTTTTTTGATGTCTTTTGAAACAAGTTTAAGCAATTTTGAAAGAAGGTTAAAATTTCTTTCCAGATAAGGTTTTATTGCATACTTAATGGTAACAGTTCAATACAAGAGCAACAACGACCTTAAAATTCCTAGCACTATCCATCCATGTAAGATGAGGAGTCTTAAATTTTGATGAAGTCCAACTTATATAATATTTTCCTTGTTGTCACTTTTGATATGTTGTCAAAAATAAAACAGAACCAACCAACCAAACAAAAAAACAAACTCCAAACCATTGTCTCACTGAAGGTCATGGGGATTTACACTCGTGTTTCTCTGCTTTTATCAGTTGCTTTGGATAACACTCAAATGTAAGTTGCTAGGCCATACCAAATGGTAACTGCCTTCTGTAGTTTGAGAAATCACCATATTTTTTTTTGTAATATTTGCACCACTTTATGCTCTTGCCAATAGTGTGTAAGCGTTTCAATTTCTCCATGTTGTCACCAATAATTTGTTATTTTATGACCATAACAACTGTGAAAAGACACAGCCCTGGTTTTGTTGCCTCTGCTGTTCTTGATATCCAGGGATGGAGTCATGATCTTTTTTAGCCTCCACCCTATTAGCACTAAGAATTGAACCCAGGGCCTCACCCATGTTATATAAACACTATCACTGAGCTGTCAGTCAGCCTATTGCGTTGTTTTGAGACAAGGTCTTACTAAGTTGCCCAGGCTGGCCTTGAACTCATGGATTTACTACCCTTCTGCATCAGTCTCTCTAGTAGCTAGTAGCTGTTATTACAGACTGGAGCCATAAGCCCTGGCTTCTAGTTATCCTTTAAGATTCAGTTCTTGTGGTAGTTCTCTTTCCTCCTTTCTTTCTTTTCTTTTCTTTTTTTCTTCCTTTTTTTTTTTTTTTTTTTTTGTCTATTTCTCAGCTTTTGAGTTTTAGGAATTCTTTATATATTTTGGATATTACTGTCACATCAGTAACTTACTTCCCGAATTTTTCCTCCCATTCTGTGGATTATCTTTCCTTCTGCATATTGTTTTTTTTGCCTTGGCTGTGTGGGAGCTTTTAAGTCTGATGTACCTCCTTGTGTCTCTCTTGCTTTCATTGCCTTTAGCGGTTTACGTTTAAAGCTCAGATTTGTCTGATCCCCAAAAGAGTAAAGGCTATGTTAAGAAAGTACATTGTATTGTTTGGGGGGGGGGATTCTTGGTGGTTCTCCAGGGGACGAGAAATATGTCATTCGGTAGCCAGAAGATGATAGGTGCTGGTTCCTTGTGAAACACCCTGGGTTTCCTTTGATGTCTCTTAATTATCGTTGAGTTTAAAAGCATTCTAGGTGTTCTGTGTGATAACAGACACACTTCATGCCCTGGAGGGTGGAATTAAGTACCTAGAAATAATTGTTTTTGGTTTTATAAATACCTCAAAAGGAAAAGAGGAAAAAACATTATTGAGAAAATTTGTCTTCTAGACAGCCCACCATGACCGACAACAAAAAATCATCAACAGAGATAAAACTGAAAATTGTTTTATGATACCCAGACCTAAAATAACTGGCTCAGTTAAGTTTTAAGTAAATACTATGTTTAAATCTGGCATGACATGTTTGCAAATAGCTTGCTCTCCAGTCTACCTGGTGTATTTTTAAAACCTCCCATTACTGAGTTAGCGAAACCCGAGAGCAAGTGAAAGGTGACTTAATTTAAGGGCAGAGATGTTGAATCATTGCTGAGTTGAAGGGATTGTTTAAAAGAAATGGTGTAACTTTCTTTTCACTCATGCTAATAAGATCTATATTCATTTCTACTCAAATTGCTTTTTTTCAGTATTCTCTTTATTTAATTGCTTTGTCTGTTTTTGGCTTTGTGCCAGGTATTTTAGACAAAACTTCATTATTATTTGGCATCAACTATTAATTAGGTGGCCAAGTGGTCACATTTATATTTGGAGAGAACGTGGGGTTTTTTTTTCCCTCACAAGTGTTTACATATGAAAACAGTAATTAGCCAATTTAAAGTGATACCTTATGACATAATTTGAGAATTAGCTTTCTTCCCTGTGGATATTATGTAGAGGAGAATTTAAAATTATAAAATTGGTATGACATAAAATTCCTTATCTATTAGATTCATGATTTGTTTGTGTGTGTATATATGTATATTTGTGTATGTATATTTCTTTTTTTCCCTTTTACTGTTGATTGGACTGAGGCCTTGCATGTAAGAGATGAGCATTGTTCTACTGATCCATCCAGTTTTATTATTTGTTCACATTGGACATGGTTACTTTTCTGTTCTTAGTATGTCTTGACATGTATGTCCTTATATTTATGTAATATGTACATGGATTAAGAAAGTAATGTGTAATTGTTGACTGATATCATATATGGTTTGGGGACATAAAGAATGCCGTTAACTACAATGCCAAAATTATTCAGAGACAGGCTACTCAGTTCTGTCCCATGACTTCTGATCTCTCTGTCATGCAGTTCTGTAATTAGCAGATCAGAGGGGTTCATTCCACCAACCTGCCCAGTGAGTCTGCATCCTGAAACACAGTATGATAGTTGAGAATTGCCTCTCACTCAAAATGGTGATTGGAATAAAACATCACATTTCTTTGGACTATTATTGATAAATGAAGAATTTTAACTCTACATACAATTTATAGCAGAAACCTTGTTTTTGTCTCAGAAGTTCTGCCGGGTTTCAAACCAAATTTAAATGTCATTAGTTTATTTACAGTTGCATCTAATGCAAGAATTAAATTCATTTCTCAGAGATTGTACCTCTTAAACATTCTTTGTATCTTTAAAGGGATGAATTTCGCATTCTTATTTCTTGGTGCCTCACTAAAGAAAAGGACAGTGAAGCCATACCCAGAGTACCCAATCATTGTAGCCAGTCGCTGCCACTTGTTTTGAGGGTGGGGGCCCTCCTAACAGCTTTGATGGACCATAGAGGCTATGAATGGCCTGATGCTTTGGCCCAGCATGGTGCTACTGGAGTCACTGTGAGGGGAACAGAGAAGAGCACAGACCCAAAGACCCGACAGCATCAACCAGGTTTCCTTTTCTCCTGGTCTTGCTAGCCTGAGTGCTAAGACTGAAGCAAGATGGGAACTACTTCGATTTTTTTTTTCATATTAAATGTCCTTTACTAAAAAAACTATCTCATGGACTTGGAACTGTTCATTGGTCATTGCAGTGGCACTTGTGATCATAAAGCCCAATCAGTCATTGACACGGTGACGGATTGTATGTCTGTGCAAGCATGTGTAAATATCTGGCGGGAGTGTTCATGAGAAGCTGGGAGCAGAGGTGTGCCTGTGTGCCCCAGCTACCAGAAGTTAGAGGTGCGAAAATGACTTGAGCCTGCGAGTTGGGTTAGAGGAAGAGAGCGTACGTAATTGGATTGATGGTTAGGTGTATTTATGAATGACATAGATCAATAATGAGTGGGTCACCAAATGTTTTAGTAGTATTAGCAAAATGTATTTCTGAAGTACTGATAATGGTAATATTAGAAATCATTTTTTTTCATACTCGGTATCAAACCCAGAATGGAAGTCATGGGAGGCAAGTGTTCCATTACTCAGATGTGTGTCTAGTCCAGCATTATGAATCTTAAGAGCCAGCCTGTGGATGTCTACTTACTATATATAAAATAACTCACTGAAGGTATTACATGAGGCTTTGGGCCAGAGTTTCTCAACCTGTGGGCCATCACCCCTTTTGGGGGGATCAAAGGCCCTTTTGCAGGAGTTGCATATCAGATATCCTGCATAACAGATATTTACTGTGGTTCATAGCAAAATTACAGTAATAAAGTAGCAGTGAAAATAATATGGGTGGGGGTCACCACAGTATGAGTACTGTATTAAATAAAGAGTTGTAGCATTAGGAGGTTGAGAACCATTGCCTTAGGCAGTTGTGGGCTGACTGATTTAAATGAGAAAAGCTCTTAAACTGTTCTGGTTTTTATGTTCAAGTTTTACATCCTGCCCAGGTGTGTGAGTTCTAGTTGCTTTGTTTTGCAAAATTTAACTTAAATTTGGAGAGGTTTTTTTTTTGGCGGTGGTGTTTTTTTTGTTTTGTTTTTTTTGTTTTGTTTTGTTTTTGAGACTGGGTTTCATACTGGCTACAAAAGTTGTGATGTAGCCGAGGCTGGCTTTTGATTTTTGCCTCCTGAGTGCTGGTATTATAAAATGTATACTACCTCTACTGCTACATTTCAGTTATGTTAGAAGGTAAAAATTTAATTTTTGTGATACATATGACACTTTGGCTCTGTAGGTTTTATGCATGAAAGTCAAGTTGAAGTTGGACTAACATTAAGCAACACAAAATACATTTCAGGATAAATACCTTTAAAGAATTAGAGTGAAGTTGGTCTTTGGTCTTCAGCGCTACACCTAGAAACATGATTTCTCCAGTATTCTTTTTAAACAGCGAGGTGTGTGCATGTGTGCCATGGGAAATGTGTATGACTGTATATCCTATGATCTAAGTAGGTGTCAAATTGTAATCTGAATTTTGCTTATCACCTTGTTAGTTTGCAGTTTTATTTACTGCATTGATTCCAGGGCATACTCTGGCTCCTCTCCTAGACTTTGTGCCTAGGTAAAAATGTCCATCAGCCTTTACCCCTCTTGCATTTTATTTTTCTTCTTCCCATTGTCTCACTGATAAATAGATAGATCTTTTCTCTTTAGATATATTAATATTCTTAAACATGTGTTAGTCACTTGTCCCAGAATCTACTTGAATTTTTTTTGGGGTGGGGGTGGGGTTGGGGGTCTGGTGTTTCAAGACAGAATTTCTCTGTGTCACAACAGCTGAACCGGCTCTGGTTTGGCTGTGCTGGAACTCGGAACTCACAGAGATCCACCTGCCTCTGCCTTGGGAGAGCCTGGATCTAAAGGTGTGTGCCACCGCCACCTGGCTGGCATCTGCTTGTTAAAGTGATTGCAGCTGTTAATGTTTTTAAGGGGTTTGATGCGGATAACAATCATCTGCTCATTTAACTTTCTTGGAGAATATTCATGCAGCATAGCATTAGCAAATGGTAGGTGAATGTGGAGACAGGCCGTAGGCAAAGATTGCGTTCTTGGGGAAGAAAGACACACATCATTTCTTTAACAGCTTGGGTATAGTTACTAAATACTGAAGAAAGACATTCTGTCCCCAAAACTTCTAGGGAAATGTCATGATCTGACACCGACCTTCCATTTCAGAAGAGTAAAATGCTTTTGGTGTTGGTGTGAGGTGTGTTCTGCTTTTGTTTCCTGCTTCTCTTTTCCCTTATAAAAGGTTTTGGTTGGTATTAGATAGTAAAGATTCTTAATAGTGTTACATACTGTATGATGTCTTGACTTCCAGTGTATTGTTTAATGGTTAACAGAAGATCAAAAACTGGAAGCGTTACTCTGTCATTGGGTATCAGCGTTCCTTAGTTTCCACCTTCAGACCCTTGTTTCTTCATGAACCCTCTGTGGACACAGATGTGTTATGAGAAGTGAAGGGGGAAAGATAAGACTGAACATCTGCTTGATAGCAACCAGCAAGACAGAAGTTGGTGGAGCCCTCAGTTCTCGTGATTTCCCTAGAAACAGTCTCAGTTTTATTCTTAGTTTTAGGTTCATGTGGACGTTTCAGGGCACTCCTAGGAGTAAGATTTTTTTTTTTTTGCTTAAAAAGTTCCTTATACCTAAAACTTTATATTTGAGCTAGGTGGTGACACATACCTTGAAGCCCTACACTTAGGAGGCAGAGGCAGGTGGATCTCTGTGAGTTTGAGGCCATCCAGGGATACACAGAGAAATCCTGCTTTTTTTAAAAAAAAAACAAAAACAAAAACAAAATAATAACAGTAATGTACTTTTGAAAAGGGGTCAAGTAGAAGATTAAGTGGGGGTGGGTAGACAGTGAATAAATTGCATGGGTACTATGGGACACTTATGCAAATTAATTAGATACGTTGAAGAGCTTTGCATGCAGTAGGTATAGGAATGAGTCAGTCATTAAAACACAGAAAACAAACAGCAAACAAAAGCCAGGGAAACTAAGAGCAGTTGAAATAAGTGCCACTTCATATTGTTATGATCTTCTCCAGCACTTTTCTCTCAGGCCCCTCCTCCCGTTTTCCCCTTCTGTGTCTCCTGATTCTGTTCTGGGCAAGTCCTAGCCCTGCCCACTTGTCACCACTCACTTTCTTCATTTATGGCTTTGGCTGCCGCCATCCTGCCCCAAGACGAGACCCATCATCTGCAGTGCAGCAGTCTTATGTTTGCTAAGTGCTACATTTAAGAATTCCATTATGAAAGATGCATCACCGTCTGTATCCCTAGTGGGATTCCCAAATCTCTCCAGTTAGACTGTTCATGTGTGAGACCCTTTATATTGTGCTAACATAGGACAAGATGACTGAGTTGTTTTAGTGGCCGCACATGTTAGCTGGTTGGTCTGTTTTTGGGTGATCTGGGCTTTGGATTAATCTTTTAATTATGTTCCCCATAAGTTTGAGAAGCTTTGACTTTTAAATGAAACATTGTTGGTTCCTTTGTGTTTCCATGATTAAATTTCTAGAAACAGCTTCATTGAGATATAATGCACGCACCATATAGCTTACTACTGTGACTTTTACTACCATCTTGCAATTACAGTTGCAGTTTTGAAGGTACTAACAGGAAAATAAATCAATGATTTGTGTAATATTTTCAGGGTAGTATAGTTTTACACTATTAGATATCCACTTAAGTGAGATAAAATTGTATAATAGAGGCTTGGGTAGTTCAAAACTAATTCCAGCATTCAAGAGGTAGAGGAAGGAGGATCAGGAGTTCAAGGTCATCCAGGGATACATTGTAAGTTCAAGGCTACATGAGATCCTGTCTCAAAAAGAAAAAAAAAATCATTACATTTGAAGAACTTTAATGAGGTATTTGATAAGATCCATAAGCTTGAATGAGATATTGACATAATTAATGTACTAATGAGTAGTTTGGAAAAATTAAAAACCACAAATAAGCAAATACATATATTATTCTTGATAAATTAGTTATCCTGGAAGATCATATAGTAATGATACCATAGCTATAAATGCTTGCCTTTGACCTATTTAAATTGAAAATGGTTTTAGATACTCCATGTCTAATTCTTTCAGTCTTTTTATGCTATCAAGATTTCTATAACCTATTGGCTCTGAATCATTCAATAACATGATGAATTTGGTGGGTGATAAAGTAATATAATTCCATTTTTATAAGAAAAGGCAAAATTAATTATTCAAATTCACTTAGTAAGTTGACTTAGAAAGTAGTCATAATGGTGAATCAGACATTTGAGCAATGGTAATGTTGGTAATGGAATCTTGAGGTTGTAACATTCATATTGGTTCTTTTCCTCTATAGCTTTTAGAACTTTAAATCCAAAAGGAGAAAAACACTTAGCTTTGTAAGAATTGATGTGAGATTTTATGCAGATACAGATTCACATACATGTACATTCATGCTTATAGCATCTTTCCATTGACCGAATTCTCATTTTATAGACATGTATATCCAACTCCATCTGCCAAACAGTTAGTTATATTTTAGGGTAGATTTTATGAATACAGAGTGGAAATATTAGCCTTCGTGGCCTGGGAAAGCTTCTGCACATAATACAGGGAGAGATTCTTACTGAGTAGTTGAGGCTTGCTTCCAACTCAGTTCCCTGCCTTCACCTTCCCAGGTGCTGGAATATGGGCATGTGCTACCACACCTGACTAAGAATAGTTTTAAGCAAAATGTGAGATGATAAGGATGCCCTGTGACATTTAACAGCTTTCTATAGAGCTTTTAGGTTAAAAGTAAAAGCTGATACATAAACCTACACTGTATATTTTCTCTTATTTTCTCTTAGTTGAGCAAATCTGTGTGTTGTGCATAAACAAATACTGGTGACATTACAAAGGTAAGAGCTAGGAAAGTACAAATTTGTTCAAATATTTTTGAGGCAGAGTTTTCCATACTAATACTTCACTCAAGACAAAATGCAGCACATTTATTGAAGAGCAACAGTTTTTATTGTTTTGCTTTTAATATGTGTAGAGTATATGTATGTGTATTTGTGCACATGCCCATGCATGCAGACAGCCATGCCTGTTATGTACATGTGAAGTCCAGAGATCCACATCCTGTCTTCCCCAGTTGCTTTTCTTTTGGAAGCAGGGTCTCTTACTGAACTGGAATTCCCCAGGTGGCTACATAAGCTAGCCAGCAAACACCAGGGCTCCATCAGCCTCCAGCTCTCAGCCTTTGGATTACAGATGTGCATTGCCATACTGTGGACCTGAGTTTGGGTCTCAGGTTTGCATAACAAGCACTTTACCCAGTGAGCCTTTTATTTGCCCCCCCCTCCATTTTTTATTGCCTGTAGATTGTGATTTGATAGAACACATCCATTTTCTTTTTTTTTTTTTTTATAACTTCCTAGGTATCAATTGAAAGTATTATTGATGGACATAGTGGTATGTTTTTATAATTTGACCATTGTGAGGCTGAGGCAAGAGGATCACCAATATTTTGAAGTCAGTCTGGCCTACAGACTGGCTTACAGGCTAGACTGGACCAGTGTGAGACCTTGTCTCAAAGTGAAAAATATTATTATTAGGGCCATTTCAGTGAAATTAATGCTGTTAAACTTTCAGTTAATCCAACTGCCTCTATTGATAGTATAAAATACTAATTTTGCATGAACTCTACAGATCTTGGAATCATTTTATTGTTACAAAATAGAAAAAAAATTTCAAAATTCACTTTTTCCTTTCTTCCTTTCTTCCGTTCTTTCTGTTTTTTCTTTTAGAGTCACATCCTTCCTAGAAAATGGATAGATATTTTGGGGGGACTGGAAGCTCAAGAAATAAAAATAAATAAAATGAATTTAACTCTAGGAAACGTAACTTTACATTCACTTTTTTCCAGCCTTATCTGAAATGTTAGAACTTTCAAATTTATAAAATGCTAAGACACTCATGATAAACTCATTTTTTTTTCTCCTTAGCTGCCATGTACTGTACTTTTATTTTTACTTTTAGCCAAATCTCACATTCTTTTGAAAAACTGATGTTGTAGGCTTCTTATGTCGTTCTGTGATGGAGATGGAGGTGAGGGCTCTCTGCAGGCCTTATTTTAAGATGGTAGGCTCTGCTGGACCAAAACCTGAGGGCATAATTAACAGTGTCTTTGGAGGGACCATGTGTGCTGACTTCATGGGCCATTTGGCCTACAAGATGGGATTTAGTTCATAATTCATTGTCATGTGCTGTACTCCTGTGGGAGTCTAAGGTCTAGCTGCTTTACATTGAGTAAGTTCTGAATGTTTTATCTTGTTCCAGGATGGGTTATTATACTCGAGAATGCACTTAATTACAAGCTTTATGTTTCTAACATCCATTTGGCATACCTCCTCTCCACTGCACCTGACTTCATCTATGGAATTTCATTTGCAGGTTGAACATTGTGTGGTTTTGGGAAGTCTCGAGGTATCAGATTTGAAATCTGCTTCATGATTTTGTGTGTGTGTGTGTGTGTGTGTGTGTGTGTGTGTGTGTGTGTGTTGTATGTGTGTGTATGTGTGTGTGTGTGTGTTCACATTGGCATTTTAGATTTTTCTGTGTAAAATTTATTCATACTAACTTTTTCAGAAAAACAAACTTACATTTGATAAAATTCTCAGGAAAGGTGCATCACTTATCGGCGGTAGGTAATCTCAGAATGTTCCGGCAAGAGTTTGTATGATGCACATGCCTATGTAAGTGTGGAAGCTAGAGGCCCATGTTGAGATCTTCGTCCATTGTTTTCCACTTTACTTGTTGAGACAAGGTCTCTCGCTGAACCCAGAGCTCACTGAACCTTTGAGTTTAGATCGCCTGGGATCTGCTTGCATCTGCCTCACAGAAGGGAGGTTACAGATCTGCACCTCTGTCCATGTCTGTCTCTTACACGAATGCTGGGGGTCTGAACTTGGGCCTTCCTGCTTGCACAAAGGCACTCCATCAGCTGAGCTGTCTTCCCAGCCTTACAGCCCTTGAATCATGAGACTTACAAAAGGGGCAAGGGGTGCTTTGAAATTTTCTTCTTTTAACTTTTGTCTGCATTTATTTTATGCTGAATTTACTCCCATGCCTTAAGTTTTTGTTTCTTCAGTTTCTTCTGGGATATCTTTTTCTTCTGTGCAGCCTCCTTTTCTGGCTTCCGGAACAATCTGTTCCTTTTCCTTGAGGGTCATCTCGATGTGGCAGGGGGAGCTCATGCAGGGGTTAATCTGGCCATGAGCTCTGCAGGTTCGCTGGCGTATCTTAGGTGCTTTGTTCACCTGGATGTGTTCATTGACCTGACAACCTACATCTAAACCTTAAGTTCAGCATACTCTCTGCAGTTTTAAACATGTGCAGCAAAAATTCAGCACTCTTTTTTGGCCACTGACCCTGTTTCCAGCCTCACTGTTTGGCCTGGGCGCACCTGCAGACTCCACCATTATACTGCCAGAATGGCACACATTGCTTCTTCAAAGTGACATCTTCCAGGTATTTGGTGGCTTTTCCAATATGCGTGCCCCTGATGGCCTAGGCTGTTTCACAGGTGTTCTTAAAGTGAACCTGAAGATTTGAATCTCTTGACTTGCATGATTTTGTAGGGTTTTTTGGGTTGAGAGAGTAGCAAATTATCTTCACAGGTCATTTCAGGCTGCTTACAGGAGGAGCTGAAATATTTTTTTAAAAGGGGTCTCACAATGTAGCTATGGCAGGTGTATAATCACAGTGTAGACCAGGCTGACCTTGAACTTGTGGTGGTCATAGCATCTACCTTCATCCTGAGTGTTGGGATTACACCTCAGCTCAGATGCGTTTTGCTTTTTTTAGGTTTTTTTTTTTTATGATTTTATCAAGAGATAAAATTCTAACTGGTCATGGTTTACTACTAAGTTTTTTGATACTCATGTTTTATTTGAATATTTTTGCATAGTACTTTTGGTTTGAGTGCTATCTTCGTATTATCTCATACAGACTTTGTCAAAATGAAATCATATTGCCTCTTGTATTTTATTTTCAAGATTTTGTTTTATTCGTGATTGAGAAACCATAATTAGATTATCAGAATTTTCTAAATGTATTTGGTCATTGTGCATCTTCTTTGGAAGATGAATGTTTTTCCTTATTTGTTTAGTTATTTATTGTGAGTAAGAGTGTGGATGTAGGAGAGTCGATTTCTTCCTCCAATCACACAGGTCTCAGGCATCATATGCAGGTAGGTTGTCAGCCTTGGTGGCAGGCACCTCTGCTCACTGAACAATCTCACCAGTCCTGTTCTTTTTTTTTCACTAGATGAATTTTATTAAGTAAACTTTTGAATTTGTAAGGCTTATAGAAAGGGGGGAGTTGGTAGGGCTTTTCTTTC
The DNA here is from genome assembly GCA_030556225.1 of Cricetiscus sungorus. Lineage (NCBI taxonomy): Eukaryota > Metazoa > Chordata > Mammalia > Rodentia > Cricetidae > Cricetiscus > Cricetiscus sungorus. The sequence continues at coordinate 86,590,135 of JANBXA010000734.1, read as the reverse complement.
TCATTCCTCCTGGGAAATCTTTAAAGAAATGTTTATACAAATCAAATATGCTTATAACTTAAAAGAAATAATTTGGTGTGGCAAGTTTTAAGTAATAATAATATAATAAAGTATATACACACTCCATAGCCTGTCTTTGAGTCTTTGGTTTAAGTCCTCTGTCATATAATACCAAAGCGTTGTTCTGAGCTGTGTGTGTTGAAACATGCATGCCTGTCTTGGTGTCGTAACTAATTATATCTCTTACATGCTTACTTCTAGTAATTGGAAGTCGACCTACCACAGCATGTTTTAGCTTTTATTTTTATCTGGAGGGCCTGCTATAGAAATTACGTTTTCTACCACATAGCAGATTAACACTATACACAGATAGTTCAGTTTAAAAACATACTATATACTTCTAGGGGGAAAAGTTTTTGTTGTTTTTCCTTTTATTGACAACTGATTATTTTCTCACTCAATACATGCACGCACACACACACACACGCACTCACATTCACACACTCACATTCACACACACACATTCACACACACACGCACTCACACACACACACACACTCACACACACACATTCACACACACAACGCACTCACACACACACGCACTCACACACACACGCACACACGCACACACGCATGCTTGCGCACTCACACACACACTCCCCTCCCTCTCCTCCTCTTAGGTCCTCCTCATATCCCCTCCCATCTGGATCCACTCCCTTTTCAGTCTAGTTAGAAAAAGAACAGGATTCTAAGATTTAATAATAAAATAAAGTATAATAAGACAAAACTAAAACTATCACATTGAAGTTAGACAAGACAAGCCAACAGAGGGAAAATATCCTAGAGAAGGCACGCGACTCAGAGATGCACTTGTTCACACATGCACTCAGGTGTTCACACATGCACCCAGGAGTTTCCTAAGAACACTAAACTAGAATCGGTAATATATTCGCAGAGGACTCTGTGAGGCCCTGCACTTGCTGCTTCAGTCTGTTAGTTTTTGTGAGTTTGCTCAGTTGTTTCCTTGGGGGGAGGGGGAGGGCCTGGCTGTGTTCTGCTGGTATCCCCGACCCCTGGGGCTCTTATACTCTTTTCACCTTCTCTCCCACAGGATCCCTAGCCCCTGAGCCCTGAGGGGAGGGATTTGACTGAGACAGCCCATTTAGGGCTGAGTATTCCAAGGTCTCTCAGTGTGTGTAGTGTCTGTCTGTGGGTCTCTGTATTTGTTCCCATCTGCTATAGAAGGAAGCTTCTCAGATGATGGCTGAAGAAGGCAGTGATCCTCTGTGGCTCTACAGATTGTAGCTTGGTTATCGTTGACTGAACAGCTAATATCACATTGAAGGGCATACATGTCACCTGTCTTTCTGGGTCTGGAGATAAAGTTTGAGCAGTGAAGAGGTTTTAGTTGAACTGGAAAGTGCATCTGCCTTTACTGATAGTTATATACTATATCAGCTTACTTTGGTATTTTTCCTCTGAATTGGAGATTTATAGCTCAGTATGAGAGTGAAATTTTGCAGAATATATTTCCCCTTGAAATTTTTCAAAAGATTGACTTATAGAAAAGACTGAATGGCATGCTGGTCACTTAATCTTCATGACAATAATTTGACACTTATTCTATGAAAATGCTCCAAGGAGAGTTTTCACAGACTAATTTGGAAAGTCTGCCTTGGACATGCTTATGACTGGAGCAGTAAAGATTTGTTATGTGCACCAGCATGTATGAAAATATGTGATCGTTGTCCATGCCTGCTGAAAGAGAACTTGACCAGTTCTTCATCCCTGAGCTGTAGTCTTCTGGAAATGAAAGTCTTAGGACTGGAGCAGTTTAATGCGGCTAATAGTTTGTGGTGGTTAACATTGCACTGTGCTGTGTGGTGATTGCACTCTGTGACCTTAAGAGATTCTAAGCAGAACCTGGTTAACAATGTGTCACAGAATCTGTGACAATTAAATATTTTCCTAGTGAAAGATTCAATGACTTTCCTTATTAATAAATGGGCCATTCAGGCCTTGCATAGAGAAAAAGATTGTGTGATTCTGTTACTGATAATTGCTTAAAATTTAATGCTGTTTTCTTTTATGGTGTTTATTTCCTTTCATTTTTTTGCTGTAGTTTAAAATAAAATACTGTGTGTGTGTGTGTGTGTGTGTGTGTGTGTGTGCGCGCGTGCTTAAAATAAAATACTGTGTGTGTGTGTGTGTGTGTGTGCGCTTAAAATAAAATACTGTGTGTGTGTGTGTGTGTGTGCGCTTAAAATAAAATACTGTGTGTGTGTGTGTGTGTGTGTGTGTGCGCTTAAAATAAAATACTGTGTGTGTGTGTGTGTGTGTGTGTGTGTGTGCGCGCGCGCGAGCGCACAAACGTGTATATGTGCCCATGTGTGGAGGCCAGAAGACAACAATTAGGCAAGGCAAGGATGGCTGGCCAGTCAGGCCCAGAGATTCCCCCCCTGTCTGTGTCCCCAACATTGGGAGAAACAGCCCATGTCATCATACCTTCCAGGTTTAGGTCTTCATGTGTTCATGACAAGTGGTTTACCAGCTGAGCTATCCCCCAAATCCCTAAGTAAAAGTCTGAAATTATTGTCTCAGGCATAACTGTCTCTTAAGTTTCAAACCCACACTTAGAAATCTTGCCTTGTTTTTTGTCATGAAGTAACCAGTAATACAGAGGCATTAGACTAGAATGATGTGTCTTGCCATGCAAGGTTTGAACTCCTAGTTTAATTTTTCAGTTTTGAAAACTGAACTCGCAGGGATTTCTTTCTAATACAATATAATAATCTGTACTTTGGAAAAGTTAGATGGCCAAAGTAAAATCATGCCTTTCTGGTCTGTTTCTGTTAGCCTTTTTTGAAGTATCAACACAGCTATGTTTGATTTCAAGTTTAGTGAGGAAATCAGAATTCACAGCTGGTAGACTACATGAAAGGAAGGGTAGTTTCAAATTGTGGGATCCCAGCAGCCCAGTAGACAGCTGGATGTCAGTTTGGCTAATAGGAGCAACCTTGTCAATGGACTGTGAAATCCCAGAGGCTGGGGTTGCTAAGGCTTGTTGGGTGCTGAACTGGGATGCTCCCTCATCCACTGGGAGTTGGAAATCTTAAGAGATGTTTTGTTTGTCACAGATGACTGAGTTAGGGATACCTGGGGATGTTTAGACTAATGACATTGGCTTGTCCAGAGGCTTCGTACACAATGATGAATTCAGTAAGACCTACTATTTGGGCTCATTGGAGGGTTAACTGGTTAAGAAAATATGATAGTTACTGGTTACAGTAAGAGATTTTCCACAGAATTCTACCTACCAATGTCCTTCCCTTAAAAAAGAAATGTTTCTGTTTCTTTAAGCTTCTTCACAAGTGGAACTCGGAATTCCTCTTTAACATTCTTGAGTAAATCTGATTTGTAAAGGCATATGGATAGTTTATATACTTGGCACACTAAAAATATTTAGTCATAAGCCAACAAATCAAACCCAGATATACTGATTTATGCAAATGCCTATCATATTATATGTCAATGCTTGGTAAATTAGCATGTTATAAGTGCACTAAAGCTCCTGCCTTTAATAATAATTTTAAAGTATTGTGAGAAATGGCTAGTATATAATATTTGAACTAGTAAAATAACTTCCCAAATAAAAACTATCACCATCACTGTAGAGTTTTCACATGTTCACTGCTGCTCAGACAAGGTCATTTGTTTATAAACCATTAATTCAGAAATAACTAATTGCTATACTGCCACCCTTACGCTGGTGGCTCTCAACCTTCCTAACACTAGGACTCTTTATTATAACACCTCATGTTGTACTTTTTTTGTTGCTTCATAACTGTCATTTTGCTGCTGTTAGGAATTGTAATGTAAATCTGTTTTCAGATGGACTTTTATGGAGTTGAGAACCACTGCCTCACACACAGCTGTAGTCTTATGTAGTGAATTAATAAAACACTAGAATGTTTAATAAAACACATTTAGTTGATAAGAGTTTTTTATGGAAAAGGAACTTAAATATGTGTATTAGTGACTAGCTTTACAATGATTTTTTAAGTGACATCTCAGTACTGTTAGAGGACAGATGGATATCTTGCTTTTTGGTTTTATAATAAAGGGAATGATAACTTTGAAGCTAACAAATATCCAAATTTAAGTATTGATTCTACTGAGTAAGGTACAATCTTGAGGACATTACTTTATCTGTTTTTACACAAAGTTTAAAAAAAAACATGAAATACAGAATTTACCCTAAAATTTTAAAGTATATAATTCTCTAACTTTAAGGCTATAGGTGTCCATTATTGTGCCTTGAAAAAACAAACAACAAAACAAGCAAACAAGCAGAAAAAAAAACTTACTTGTAAATAAGTTCAGGGTTATGGGAAGGTTAGAAAAATGGTACAGGAACTTCCTAAATGTCTTTCGCCTGAATTACATATCCAATTAATTTTCATCAAGATGTAGTTGCATGCCACAAATTTGGGTAATCAAAGTACAGAGTCAGTAGTGGTTTGGTTTATTCACAAGACTGAAGAATCATCAGTGCTATTTAGTCCTAGTAACTTTTCTTTACCTACCCCAGTTATGTTCATCCCTTAGCTCCTGCTCAGACCTTGGCATCTTTTGCTTTCTGAGTAATTTTCCTTTCTTCTATAACACAGGTATAATAGTGCTTATACTTGAGAATTTTGAGATAGTATGCATGAAAATGCATCTCATACTGTTTAATTTAATAGATAAGGATCCATTGGTTTCTTGTCTTTATAGGTACAAAATATGCTTAAACTTACAGGAATTATTCCAAGGGATGTGATGCCAGCTTGTTTTATGTGAGAATTCTTACACTATTTTGGCAGACACACAATGTAGGAGATACTTAAAAAACAAACAAACAAACAAACAAAAACAAAACCACAGCATTTGTTGAAATATTTAACATGAAGTGAAACAACTTTAAATTTTTCCAAAAATATGTGCATTAAGTAATAGTTTACATAAGTAAATATGGGAAATACATCTCTTGCAATGGATACTTATCAAGCCTAAGCATTGATTTTTTTTTTAATTTTAAAGAATTTTGTCATTTTGGAATTGTTTAGGCATGTTTAATTTTCTTCTGAGTATAGAACGTGATGAGTACTACTCTACTCATTGTGTATAATGTTTGTCACAGATGTGCCATTCGGAAAGATAAAGACATAATAGTTATTGGTCATCATGATATTAAGCTCTCTCTCGCTCTCTCGCTCTCTCTTGCTCTCTCTCGCTCTCTTGCTCTTTGAGACAGAATCTATGTATCACAGTTTAGCCAAGAACTCTTGATCCTCCTGCCACAGGCTTTTGAATGTAAGAAAAATCTTTTTTTTTCTTTCTTTCTTTTTTTTTTTCCTGTTTTTATTTTTAAGATAGGAATGAACACTTCTGAATGGCAGCTAATGGCTTAGGGGCATAATGCTAGGTTAAGTGGGCAGTCATTAACTGTATAGATTTGAAATGACAGTAGGTTCTTCCCTTTTATTGTCAGGGACACTGACATTCTCTAAAATCAAGACAATTAGGAGCATAAGTATCTATCACAATGAAATAAGTAAGAGGTTAAAGGATGGAGACATGGAGAGATGAAGGAACACTAAGGGCTAGGGTAAGAAAGCATTCTGAACAGACACTGGTATGGACCAGAAGGCACAGGTCTGGGTTTTTTCCAACCAGGACTGTCACCAGCTAACTTTTTGATCTTGTGACTTCTTTGGAACTTCCTTTGTGCTCCTTATCTGAGAGAAGACTAAATTAAAGATGGAAAACAGGCCAGATCTTCCTTGATATTGATGGATTGGCAATGGTGTTGGGGACAAGAATTTGGAGACTATGGCTACAGACATGGGAAAGAGGTCTGGGGAATATTCGACACTTTTTGATGACTGGTGATGGGACTGTGATTTCAGGCATGCATGGGTGTAGGTATATGTACCACATTTGTTGACTAAGCAATTTGCAAATCCTTTTCAGTTCAAAATGCATACCCCAGATGCTATTTTCCTTAGATATGGAGTTGGGGGGATCTTCTTTGTACTTATCACTGAGAAAAATACAGGCTAGATGTTAAGAGACAATGGCTTGTAAGAAGTAATGAAGTGACTGTTTCCAGAAAGATAGGGTACATGCATACTTAAAATATGTTCACCTGGGACCCTTTTACAACCTGCAGATAAGCACTAATCAAACCTGATCAGTCCTTTCAGTAAGGTTGTCATTTAATGAAGTAGTTTGTTAAACATCGTTGCTTAATATTTGATGTAGGGGATTTATTTCTAATCTAGGGTAATGTGCAAATCAAGTTGTACTTTAGGTGGTGTTTTAGTTATCACATAGAAGGAAGGTTGGTAAAAAAAGGGGGGATGAAGTGTCGATTTTACTATACTAATACTTAGCATAAACCAAACTTGTCATTGAAAGATTTGACTGGTAACAGTTCTGATTGGCTTAGAAATACTGAAAACAAATAAGGTTGCCATCAGATACATATTCCATATATAAACTGTTGGAGAATTGTTGTTTGACTTCAAGGGAAAGCATCCCTGAGATTCTGGCATCTTTTATATAAGAACATTATCCAGATTTAGTCCAGTGTATAAGAAACTGTATATTTTAATGGCTTTTTCTGCATTAATTCTTTGTACAAGGAGGGACTTATGTAAGAGCTAAGTTGTGTTAGCTCACCTCCACAGACTAGCAAAATCACAAGTTTTTCTTCATGTGTGTTCCGTAAGAAATTATATGTGGCAGCCACATCTGTGCTACTCATAGTCCAGTACAATGGCCTTTTTGTATTTCTTTGTATCTGTCTCAGCCATCAAGATTGTCCCCTGGGGTAGGAGTAATGTTTTATTTATATTTGAATCACCAAACCTAGCATAAACCTGGCATGTGACAACTATCCCATAAGTGTTTATTTAATAACCAAAATACCATTTTGCCTGAGAGCAGCCATGAACTATCTGCCAGTGAAGATAATATCCATTCTGAAGCATAAATTGCAGACTCTGTAAATACAGCAGCTCTTTACCTTACTTAGTATAATTTTTGGTGATTGGCTTTTATGTATAAATCATTTTTTTTTGTATTGGAGGCAGAGTCTTACTTACCTTGGAGCCCCAGTTGGCCTGAAACTCATTGTGTAGGCCAATCTGTCCATGGATGTGAAGCTATCCTGCCTCTGCCTTGGAATGTTGAGACTGTAAGTGTGCACCATCATGCCCTGCTAGTAAGTGGCAAGTTGCACTATGTTGCACTGTTTCCCTATTAGGGAATGTCTAGAATAAATTTATCAGTAGAGATCTGAGCTTGAAAAAATAATTCAAAGAAAAAGTTACGATGGAAAACATGTGGTAGTCTGAGACTTGTGTGTAGTATAAATTTTTATCCTGTGGGACTTATTTAAGTTCACAAAATATCTTGTGGCCTGGACCGTTAGACTTGATAGCAACAGATGATATGATGAAACTCGTAAGTCTTGGCATCTGCATGAGCTGGTGTCCCTTTGCTTTTGGTACTTTTATGGCTGTAGGTTATAAAGTGCAGAGCAGAGCAAAAGTGAGTAAACAGATTCCACACTCACAGAGTGGCTGCAGAGGTGACTGTCACAGGAGGCAAGGCTCTCAGGAGTCCTGGAATCACCTTAGCTGGGACTCGGATGTGTTGGCTGTGTGCATTTGCAGTGATGTAAGAAAACTCTAGTGGATGCTGTAGCACAAGGACATGAAGTAATGTGTTTTAAAATGCATCAGACACTACAGTTCTGAAGTCTTCTACTTGTCATCTGCAGCTGTCGTTTTAGGACTCCATTACCAGGCCTTGCCTTAGCCTATCAATAGGGAAAAAACACTGAGCAGTGCCCCATGACCTTCCAGTCTTGTGAAATTGTGGTTTTCCAAGGTTATATTTTACTGTGTTTTAGTTTACTATGACTGAGAAATTATCTGTGGGCTAATCTTTAGCTTCAGTAATATGAAAAAGAGCAAAGATTTGTAAACACATTGTTGATTCTTTAAGCTTCTCAATATTTTAGAACTTAACCCTGGTATTTTCTATTCTATGAACATGGTTAATGGGAGAGGCAGATTGCAGTATGATGAATTTTTTTTTGTAGCGCCAAAATACTATAAATAGGTGTAGAACAAGGTGCATCTAAGCTGAACAGTTGTAGTTGTTAATATAGGTGGCTTGCGCTCACTCAGAATTTTGTGGACAGCCAAAGGGGCTTTTCTGAAGAAACCCAGAAAAATATGTTTGTGTTTGCATCTTTTGTCTTTTTTGTTTTTTATTATTATTATTATTATTATTATTATTATTATTATTATTATTATTATTATTGCGTTTGAGGTTGCCTCCTCTGTTTAAAACTGGAAAGAACATAATCAATTAGACTTTATTGGATTTTCTGATCTCAATTTTGATAGTTATTTCACTTTAGCAGTTAATTAACAAATCTGAAATTCTGTGTCTCACCTCATCCCTTTGTGAGACAGTCTTGCTTTGTACAGTTCTGATTGGCCTGAGCCTTACAGTAGTTCTCTGCAGCCTCCCCGGTGCTGGAATTATAGGTGTGAGCCATCAAACATGGCTCTGAGTGTTTAATTTTCATTCCTGATGACTTTGGTGAGAGTTCATTTAGAACCTGGGAGAAATTGAGTGAACAGAATTAAACTTCATAAGAAATGAAACGTTAAATTACGTTCTCAAATTGGTTTTTCTTGATTTTTTTTTCCTGGAAGAAATAGCTTTGCTTGAGTTTCTGAAGAATCAAGGTTAAATTCGAGATTATTTTACATTCATGAACATATTATTGATTGGGTCTCTATTGAATCTACGCATACACCTTTATGTTACCGATTATCCACATCCTACACACATTCATCTCCAACTTTAAAATCCAACCTGGATTTCTTTGTTCAAATCAGAACAAATTGTTTCTGAAAGCAGGGTCATGAGGATACCTTGAATGACCACACACTTGGCCTACAAAGGAAAATACATTAAGGAGTGGAGGGGTCTGTGCCTTTGGTCCCCCCAAATCCTAATCTGGGAACCATTAGCGGGGTCATCTTGCTGTGAGGTGTGTTCACAGTGTGAGAGGCAATTTCTAAAGCTGCTGAGACCAATCCCTGTAGAGTTTAGAGATTAAACTCTCCACCTTGTGTTATAACCAGATGAAAGTGATTATGTCTCGCCGCCTGCTGAGTGGGGTGAAATAGATTTCTAGTGCCAGGATTCTTAACTAGGTGGGGTGGGTGCTACATTTTCCTGTAGACTTCCTGGGTTGAAAGCTTTATCCTATTAGAGTAAGTCTCAAAACTGGTAAAGCTGAAGAAAGAACAATACAACTTCAGACACCAATTCTTCTAAACTGTCTACTAACCTAAATCTGTGTTTCTTGGCAAGAGTTCTAAGTCTTATAGTTAAAATGTGATACTGTAGCTGTGCCTTGCACATGCTTATTTCTGCTAAGTAGATGTTAAGAAAATAATAATAATAATAATAATAATAATAATAATAATAATAATAAACAGAGTTCAGTCTGTTTCTTCTCCTGTTAATTATGGATAATAATAGTGCCCAATTTGTGGGTTTCTTGGGTGAAGTTGAATTATTTACTACATGTAAAACATTTATAACCATGTTTAGCAGAAAAATTAAATTGTAGTAGAATCTGAATGAGACTGAAGTACTAAACAATTTTTATTAATAACATAGAAAAAGCAAGCAATGTTTGCTGTTTATAAAGGTGTTCTTACTGACTTATCACCCATATCAATTGTTTCTCCATATGTGTAAAAGGACAGTGTTGATCATTGAATACACTCAGATCTTTCACTATCATGAAATTTCTGGTAGTAGTAGAATGAAATCAGTATAAATAAGACATACTGACTAGATTTTTTTTAAGTCCCTATGAGTTCTGTGATGTAACTTCAATATTCCCTCAAAGGATATTGAATTTCACTTAAGAATAGTAAACCAATACAAATGTGTTGGGCAGAAATGCACTGGTCATTGCAGAAAATCTGATGATAACATAACTGACAAAGGATATGTAAAGATTCCATTCCATATTGCACTGTGTCTTGAAGAATTGTGTGTGTGTGTGTGTGTGTGTGTGTGTGTGTGTGTGTGTGTGTGTGTTATGTGTGAGTGCATATCATTGTGCATCATACACATGTGTCTGTGGAAGCCATAGGTCATTGTCTGGTGTCTTTTTTGGCTGTCTACCTTATTTTTTGAGGTAGAGTTTCAATGAGCCTAGAGCTCACTGATTGGCCAGTAAGCTCTGGGGATCAGCATATCTGTATTGCCTATGGCTAACATTATGGTTGTTCGTTCATTGTGTCCAACTTTTTACATGGGTGTTGGGAATAATAATTCTCATCTTAGGATTTTGGAGAAGACACCTTATCAACTGGACCATCTCCCCATCTCCATTTTAATCCATTTATCTTAGAATGATGTCTTGAATGCTTGTTTTATATAGTAGATTCTGTACTAATATGTAGGGGTTAATTAATGAGAAGAGAAAACTCCTAAAGCTCCTTTATGCTTAAGGAGTTTACATAAGGATGCAGAGATCAGTATCATTAGATGATCAGACACAATTGTAAAATGGTCATTGGGGTACTTAGAAATGCACACATTGGCTTCTAGGTATAAGTCTTCTGAATTCTCTGAGGACGACATCATTGTTTTTCTAAGAAGAGTGAGTGGACCTGAGAAGTGGGATTGCCCGAGGTCAGGCAGCTGGCACATTATAGAGGCTAGCTTAGTTTGACCGGAAGACTTGCATATTTTTCTCTTTGTTTTTTGTAGCAGCCACACTTTGTAAGCAAGCATGGGGAAAGGAATAAAGAGACCCTACTTTTGTTCAAAAGTATTGATCTTATTTTTGGAATTTGAAATAAATGAACTCTAACAAGTAGAAGTGGCATCTCCAAATTTGTAATATTTAATTCTTTGTCAGCATAGTCTAGGAGCTAAAATTAACAGTGTCAGAATTATTATTGTTGTTGCTATTATTTCTGCTTTGGGGTTTCTCAGAACTCCCCAGTACTAGGAAGGGGCCACCAAATGATCAGAGATGACAACTTTGAAGGTCATTTTAGCTGAGGTCAGAAGGATAAAGAGAAATGAAGTCATCTCATGAGGAGAGCATGTTGCACTTGTATGGACATGGGCTATTACAGGCAATGCGGAGAGTAACTCTAGGTATGACTGGTGAATAAGCTGGGGTCTGGCCCTGGATGGGGAGTCTTTGTTAGAGACCACAGTCAGGTAGAGGTTTTAAGCAGAATTTGGACTTTAGACTGTTTCTTCTTTGTTTTAAAGAGTGTGGCCTTGTGTCAGATCATGTGAAGTGGTCCCCCTGGACCCAAGGGGCATCACTTGTTTCATGTGCAGGAAGTGTCCAGTGTTTTCTAGCATGTCAGGGATCTGTGATGGCCCTGCAAAGACAACGGCATTGAAAACCCAGAGGAGAAAAATGTTCTGTGTACATGCTGAATTAAGAATAAAGGAACAATAAAAGGATGTAGTCAACCCTTACTGCTCTGAAACCAGTAAGTCCAATGTAGACAGCTTCTCAGTCTAGCCCTCCCCCATTCCTCTTGGCATTGGCAAAAGCACATGATCCCGGAGATGAGGGGAAAGAGTTCAAACTCCAAGTAAGTGATTGCCTTGTATTTTAATAGTCTTGGTAAAATGCTTATAGGAACAGAAGGTTGAAATTGTCCACAAGGTGCCTGGATTTTGTTGTAAAGCTTGACATTCACTCTTAGGCAGAGGGCATCTGAGAGAAGGGTTCACGGCCTGAGGGATCACCAGTTGTCATTTGAAGATAGGGCGAGAAGTTGGCAGCAGAGCAAAGGAATGGCGGAGTTGTAGATTTGTCATCTCCAGATACAGAGTGGGGCAGTGTTGGGCAAATCAGTGACCAGTGACCGACTGTTCTACAAGCCTGATACCTTGTATGTGTGCAGAAATAATTTTGACTAAAGGTCTCAAGTTTTGTTCAGCTGTTTCTGCTTATTTCATCCATTTAAATGCTATATGGAAAGTGCTTAAAATTTAGGAATTATTGAAAATATCTTTCTTAGAAATTAGTTTTGCTATCTATGCTTTGTCTTAAGACTTTCAAAGTTCCCTTGAGAAAGTCTTTTGTTTGGTGAGAAGTTTGGGAAAGGCTTCATTGACTCACTTGTTTTAAAGTCAAGTTCATGAATGGAATGGAGGGCTTCGTGGATTTTTATGTAAACGGATGACAAGTCAGACCCAATATTAAAGCTATTTATTTACTTATTATGGAGCTGGAAATTTAAGGGATTATTCATGCTAATAAGTGCCACTTGTCATTACTGACCTCTGTCATTCCCCAGCCCAAAACTATGTTCTAGGCAAGGGGTTCTTTCAGTCTGTGAAATTGGGCAGAAGATGCTGTGTTCTCCATGTTCTGTTTTACAAATGTCTGCTTTTCTACGGAATTTTTACTGTCTTCATGGTGTCTTTTCCCTTGATAGCATGACACATGGTGATGACCTCATAGAACCAGGCCAGCAGGGTTTACATAGTAAGTTCCAGGCCAGGCCTTCATAGTAATGTCCTGGATGTGGGAAGAGAGAGGAGGGAAGTAAAAAGAAGAGAAGGGAAGGGGAGGGGAAAGGAGGGAAGGTTAGATTAGATTACTAATAGTTATTTGCTGGTCTGTAATGCCATAGAGACTAGTAAAGGACTTGCTGCTACACAGTCTTAATTTCTTAGATCTTTAAAAAACAGATTTATTTCATTTTTAATTACATTTATATGTGCATCTGTGTTTGAGAATGTGCACATGTGTGTGAAGAGGGCATTGGATCCCTGTAGCTAGAGTTACAGGCAGTTGTGAGCCAACTGACACCCACACCCCTCCCCCCCACATCAAGTGGCTTGAACCTATCTATAACTCAAGCTCCAGAGACTCCCATGCTTCTGGCTTCCTCCAGTAATATTATGCACATGCAGTATTATGCACATATACACTTGCACACATACACACCTGCGTATTATTAAAAATATTGAAAATAAGTAAACAAAAATGTTCAGTGATTTACTGACCATCTCTTTTTCATTGTTGTGGCATCAAACATGATGGAAACAATATGAAAGGAATGTTTATTTTGGCTCATGGTTTACTACTCCATCGTGGTGGAAATAGAATAGAATAGCTTCACTCATGACCACAATGGCTCATGATTGGGGCTTGTTCACAACTTTTGCAAAAACATAAAGCATGATTGGAAACTGGTTTGTGAATTGTGTTGTTATCCTCACCACCCTAACACCAGTGACCCACTTTACCTGTTGGGCCCCACCCCCCAAAACAGCAAGACCAGCCAGGGACCAAGTGTTAAAATATGTAAGCTGTGGTGGACATTTCACACTCAAATCATAATACCATTTTCTTAAGAGAAAAACATTGCAAGTTCAATTTAAGAACCTTAAGAAGGATAAGAAATGCTACAGAAGTCAGTGTGAACACCTTCTAGCCCTTTGAACATACACAAGCTTATTCCTTGCTGGTTAAATAGTAAGATGAAGGGAAAAGAAAATGGTCACAGAAGTTGATGCATCTTTTAGACATTTGGCACTTTATTTTACAAATGTTCCAATTTCTGACTTTGGCATATAAAGGCTTTTAAATATTTGACTTTTTTTTGGAAAAATTTGACACCCTTTATGAAGTTTTTAAATTTGGTGTAGATAGGTGGGTAGATTAGACTATAATAATAATAATAAACTATACTCTGTAGATTGCAAATGTCCATATGATTTCTGAGTTTTAGAGGTTGCCAACAAGTGATTATAAATTAGATGTTGGCAATGATTTTTTTTTAGGTTGTCAGTTTCTTTTATGAGAAACAGTTTCTCCTTTAGAGGGGGAATCATATTCCATGACTGCGAGTCTCCTACTGGCTTCATTCTGCCAGCTGCCAGTGTGACCAGTTTCTAGAAGGCAGAAGCAATGCCATTCATTTTTGCTCTTCTTTTACTTACGTCTTCAGGTAAAGTTTTTCAGCCCCCAAACATCCTCAGCATCCTGCTCTGCCAGGTGACAATTGTAAATACCATAGTGAGGAGTGAGGTGAGAGAGTCTCATTTACTGCTCTCACATCATAAATTCTGCCCCCACCCCCTGAGATGAACTTTCAGATCTGGATCACCAAGTGGGTTTTATCAGAGAAGAAACTTGTACTTAGATGTTTAAACATGGAAAGGTAAGTTGGCAGTTACCTTGAATGAGAGAGAGGATCAGGGGAATGCTGCCTGCCTCTGGCTGAGGTGACACTTTACTGGCCCTCATGAATGTTAAGCTTGAGCAATTTAATCTTTAAACACTAAATAAACAGTTGTATATCATAACTGTGTGTATTATAGAGATAATTATATTCTAGAGCAGTTATGTTCTTTGTCTAAACCATGTTGGGAAACAATTACAGTTTTCATTGAAATAAAACTGTGCAGGATCTGAAAAAAAATCTGAGCTACAGTGACTGAAAAGCCTTTGAAATAATCTAAATTCCCACACAGACTTCTGTAGTCCTGTCTCAGCTGCAAGCCTTTGTGGGGTGACATTTAGGCACAGGTAGGTGATTTGTGAGCCAGAGGGAGGAGGATATGGTTGTTTCCTATTTTCTTTAGTGAGGTGTTTCTTGTTCCTCTGGGGATATAAGCTGCCCATTTATTTTTCTTCAGTATTTTTAAACTTGGTTACTTATTTTTTAAAAATAAATAATCCCTGCTACTGTTTATATGTAGAACCTAAGTACATTTTTGTTGAATTTTGTACATTAAAAATTAATTTGATTCAGTGAGTGTTTAGTAAGCACGTACTATGTGCTAGATGTTTGCAAAATTTCTGTTTTACTTGAAAACTTTTAACAGTGGGCACAGATCTAAATTGTTCTTTTTGCAGTTATAATGGAGAACAGGAACTAAGGTGGAAATGGATTTTTGGCCCATGTAGTTTTCTAGCCATTTCTATGTATTCTATTAGAAAAATATTTTTAAAGTGTTTTGAGTTAAGGAATCAACCCGCTTGTCCAATTTGTGAAAGTCTATGGAACCACACACCACCATCAAAAAAAAGAACATTTGAGATCAGGAATGTGGCCACTCAGTCACCTAATAAAAGGGTGCTTAGCTACACAATCAGGGCAAAGAAACAAAACTATTCACTTGATCGAGGGAGGGCGGTGGCCAGGAGACAGCTCCCCACCCCCCAAAGATAGAATGCTTTAGAAACATGTTGCCATTAATATTTAAGACAGAATGCGTTCTGAGCCGATCAGTCTCCTCTCCTCTTCCCCTTCCTCCCTGCATTCATGTTTTAGTTTGCTCCCAAATGCTCACAAGTCCACGCCAGACGGAAATTCACAGAGGCCACTCAGGAGGTGCTCCGGAGGAACCATTGCACTCAGTCCCTCAGGCCGGGTGGGTCCCCAGCCCTCTGCAGCTGGGGACCCACTGCCTCTGCTGCCTACCCTCGAACCGCAGCCCCTCCCCCAGCCTCTGGAGTCGCTTCGGGGCCATCTAGTCATACGCTGTCCATCAGATGTGTTTACTTTCTCCCTGACAGCCGACACATCTGGAGCACATATTCAGGTTACTCCAGTGCCACTAGACACATTCCACAAGATCATTTCAGCGGTTGTTATGGCGATCTTCCTCCCTCCAGTGATTTTCAAGTTGCATGACAGAAATAGCTGGAGCTAACCAGGGGGACAAAAGTCAACGGGATCAGGAAGGGCTTCTTTCACAGAATGAACTAATTAGTGACCCTGCTTTCTTCACAGGGCAATGAGCATATGGTTTAATAAAGTGAGTCTGTGACACTTTTTTTCTCTCTCTCTCCCTGTAGGCAAAGCTGTCACTGACTGAAAACTGTTCTGTTTTTGCTGGTGGGATGTAGTCTTCTGTCTTTCAACAGAGTTTTCTTAACAAGTAGAAAACATTTGCTCCTGAGAGTTAAACTTCAGAACTTTTTCTTGGCTTAGTACTACCTAACTATTGCAGGTCCTTCCACTTAAAGAGACAGTGTCCTTTTTCTGTGCCTGCCACCAGAAAGGGTGGATTTGCCTTGCTCAAGACTTAAGTCTTCTCACTGAAGGGTTTCTACCCAATATGAATTGGTTCCTGGAGGTTATGATAAATAGGATATGTTGTTTATTGTGGGTTTCCTATACAATGTGATCAATATTTCTCACTGGATTAGCTACAGATTTATTTGTTTCAGCTATTTTTGTTGAGTATGGTTATAGAATGTATTATTAAGAGGTTTGTTTAAACAACTCCAGTTCTTATCACATTTTAAGTAACATGCAGACTTCTGGCTCTAATGCAGTTTTTTTTTTCCTCTGTGGCTTAACGTTTTACATTTCTTCTAGGTTTCTGACATCTTTGTAGCATAAACACATCAATGTAGACATCAGAATTTAGACTTGAGATCATTTGTATTATGAAGTAGAAATAAACTGCTTGAAGTTTATGATGGATATACGATGGTACAAAACACTGACATCTTTGGTTGTTATATGAAGAGAATAAACATGCCTCAATAAATATTTTTGGTTAAGTAGCTTTAGAATATGGATTCAGGGGTTGGGAAGATGGCTTGGAGAGAAAGGTGCTTGATAGACATACATACATGAGGGTCTGGGTTTGAATCTGCAGGAGCAAGAGGCAGATGGACAGATGGATCCTGAGGGCTTGTTCAAAGAGTCCAGTTGAAGAGACTGTGTTTCAAACAAGAAGAGAATGGTGTCGAGTGATACAGTTGAACCAGCCCACATTGACTTTTGGCCTCTACATGTGCACATACAGGCCTTCGCACTAAGACACATATGATACACACACACACACACACACACAAAAAAAAAAAAAAACAAGATTGTACAGTCAGACTCAATTCATATTGCTGCTGGTTATAACTCTCCTATTTATCAAGTCATTTTCTTCTTCTTTTTGCTTAGTATTCCTGTACTCTTAATAGAATCTTTGGAAATACAGCCTGCATTTTGCACTTCTGATGACCAGAGTTTTCCTCTGTACACTGGAGACTGCTGTTACCTCTTGATTTTCATGTTCCTTTACTGACATTACTGACTTTCTTGTGTACAACCCATTTTAGGTTAGTCCCCAGGCACTGGAGTCATGTGAGTAACAGCACTTACAATTTCCTTATGGTTGAAATGCATGTGTGGTGACTGAGTTCTCTGAATTCTGAAAATATGGCAATGGGAAGCAAGTAAGAAAATTAGAGCTGGACCCTTTACTCTTTTATTTTTTGGATTCTTCACTCTTAATTCATCTGTTTAATGCCACCCTTTCTTCTACCCCTATCAAATTCCTATTAGTGGGTCGGTCCTTCTGAGGCTGGTCACTAGGCTGCTCTCAGGAAGGGTAGGAGCACACTAAAGGTCACATAATTAGATGAGAATTTAATTCACAGAGACCTATTTGTCTCTTTGTGTGTTTGTGCTAGTCACACCTTATTAACTGTGGTACCTTTCAGGGCCTCAATTATCCAGGTATCAGTCAGGACTGAACTTAAGAATCCTGAGAGTGGTTATAAAATGGTGTTACCCTCTCCAGATAAATTTGCAGCAACTGAACATGATGCAGTTTAAGTATTATAGTCAGTGTCGTGGTAGCTATCTCTGAGTCTAATTGGTGCTATTCCTAAGATCATAGCACTTAGTGCTAGTTATCTGGAAACTAAAATAAGCCAAAGGAAGTCACTAATAGGAACCCTTGGTTTCCCTGCATCAGGTAAGGAAGCTAGCATGTCTCTACATCACAGTGACATCTTTATTGTATATGTATGATTCTAGCTGATTTCACAATTTAGGAAGCTCAATGTATACATCCCCCTGACCTTCCTTCCAGCCATCTTTGCAGTGTGCTTTACCTGGTTTGTTGTCCTGGTTTCCTTTTTTATTTTTGTTTTGTTTTGGTTCTGTTTTTTTTTTTCCTTTTTTTTTAAAGACTTGATTCAGTACAGAGCTATTGTTCTCTCCCTCAAGTTACTTGATACACCATGGTGAAATATCCATGCCTACCAAAAAGGATACTTTTTTACTCATTTCAGTCATTTCCGCCAAAATTTAAAAGCAAATGGATAAAAAACAAAAAACAAAAACAAAACAAACATAAACCCTCCATATAGTTTATAAAGTTTCTCAAGTTTTAAACTTTCTTTTGCATTTATTCTTTGGTGCCCTTGAATGTGGCAACCAGCTTATTTCAGTCAAGCAGCCAGTGTGCCAGAAGAGTTTGCCTACGTGTGATAGCTAAATAAATAGTGGATTCAGTATGGCAGTGATAATCTCAACTTCCAGGATTTTCTCAGTTGTGAAATGTTTGTGTTAAGGATGACATTTTTGTTGTTTCTGTTACAGTCTGACAGCTGAAGATGCTTTTAAAACCTTCTAGTCACTTAGAGCAAAGCTATGTTGCACAGGCTTGGTGGTTCTAAAAGGCAGGTCCTATCCATCACAGGACAGCAAGTCTCGGGTCATGGGGGTAGATTGAGGGGTGAGGGAGTGAGACAGAGAGAAGGGGGAACTGTTCTGTCCAGTTTACATTTGTCACCAGTGACTAGCTTTTAAAAAATGTATTAGCTGTGTATGGTGGTAAGTAAGATCCAGCTGCAGGGGATTACTGCTTTGAGTGGGTCGGGGAGCTTGGAATGCATTCAGTCCCATCAGGGGATTTGTGTCCCTCGTCATCTGCCTTAACATTGCTAAAGTAGTAAAGATTAAGAACAGGCCAAAGTCACCTGCCCTGAACTTTGGGAAAAAAACCAAAAACCAAAAAACCCTGGAGCCATTAAATAAAGTGAGGTGATGGTTTAGAAAGTGTCCCTTTTCTGTGTGCCAGAGTGTTTTTCAAATGGCATAAATGAAATAAAAGGAAACACATATGTATGCTCAGGTGAAAGGCTGTATTGTGGTTGATTTATTTCCACAACTTGCCGAACATGTATGTCATGGTCATGATTTACGATTAAAAAAAAAAAAAAACAGCTTTTACAAATAACGTTCTGCTAATGAACATTTTTTTTTTTTTTTTTTGTGAGACGGGTTCCAAACCAAGACGAACAGTCGGTAGTTAGCAGGGAATGTTCCTGAGAGATTCAGTCTCACTACATAGGAGGAAAAAAAAATCTTCGCTTGGTTTGGTTTCGGTGACCCTCCCCTCCCCCTGGAAGAAAGTTAAGAGAACACCACAAAGGTTTGCTTTTTTCAGGGATTTTGAAATTCAGCATTCATGCCAGCAAGCAGTTTAGAGGCAGGAAGTCTTTCCTAGTAGTGCAGTCATGAACTGGTAAAGTAGAAGCATCTGTAAAAATTTAGAGGGAATATCAGTTTTCTCAAAGCTCCAGCCCTGTGTAATGAGGTGCAAATGACAGCACTGCTTAGCCTTCCCCACCCCAATTGTGGAATGGGATGCAGAGAGCAGAAATGCAGAGGACAGGGATCTCAGAGTTCCCCTGTGCTGCACAAGCTTGCTCCATCCTGCTCAGATGAAAAGGCTTTCAGATGACCAAGGATAACCTCGACTGTTAGGGTCCACAAGGAGTAAACAAATGCTTTTCTGCTCAGCATCTCTAGGTGCCACTTTAGAAAAGTGGTTGTTTGAGGGTATGGGTGTGTGAAATGATACACCTACTTATCTGCCTAAGTTAACAAGAGTTTTTAGCTTGAAGTAAACTTCAACCGATTTGTATCTTTGGCAGGCGTTTCTTTAAGGGGGAAAAAAAGAGGGATAAGAAAAAAAAGTGATTTGTTTGAAGAAACACATCTGGGGTGTGATCTGCTATATCGTAACACCAGATGGCAAGTTTAGGCTGACAACTGAACCCATGTTAGCTTGGTCAGACTGTATCTGAATATGTCACAGCCCCCTTCCCCACCCTGCCCATGCACAGGAAGTCAGTTACTAGTACTCTGTGCTAACAGTCATCTTGCATTTTTGGCTTTGGATGCTCTTTCACTGCCTCTCTGCTGTTTATAGACAAGGCGGGCTTTCCTTGGCAACCCTTGAAACAGGTTCCCTCTGTTCATACCTTTTCAGAAATATGTTTTGTCGAGGCAAAGGTGTGGTGCCTTAAGGTGGCTGATGCTTGTCACGACAGGCATGGCATTAGCTGGGCTGAGTGGTGACTAGAAGTGACAGCGTGGGTTTGAGGTGCCTCAGGGCCTCTCAGTCAGCACTCTTGCCTGAGCATTGAGACTATGAAAGTGTCTCAGAGCACCGTTGCTCATCTAGAGATAACAGTTAGGAAGAATGTGGCTCTGAGGGGACTGAGGACAGGCAAGTGTGCTTGCACCTCTTTAATCTCTTGTAGTAGTTCATGCTGGAAAGGATCATAGGTGTGGCCTTCCCAGTGTTAGAATGCAGGCAAGCAGTGATATCAGGGCCCACAGAAGAAGGGATCTTTGAAAATCACAGGTCAAGTTGTTAAGTTTTTGTATTAGATTTAATACTTGTGCAAGTGTCAAACTGACAAAATGTTTAAATATATATATATTTAATATATATATTAAATATATATATATATATATTTAAAAAAGCAAAAACATGAAAACAGTTCATTTGATACTCCAGAGGAGCAGTAGCAAGTACATTCTCCTTCACTGTCACTTGGTGTGTATCTCCTCAATTGTAGTAGTCAGAGCATGTATTTGATATTGATTGACAGGAACTCTCAGTGGTATTTTTTTTTATTACACCCAATCATTAGGTTTTATTATAAGTTCCAGGAATTCTTAGGCTTTTAACTGCTGACTAACAGACATATGTATAATCTATACAAAGAGCTGTAAAATAATTCATTAATCTATTCTACAGACTAAGATTAATTTGAGTCATCTATGGCTCTCTTATAAGGTCACAGTTCTAATTTAATTTGGTAGGACTTGTTAGAGGCTTGAATGAGATTTTAATATAACTTCCTAGGAGAAGGGAAAATACCTTTAGAAGAAGCCTGTGAGTGTTTACTGATTCTTCCTGAATGTTCTCTCTCTTCCTCAGTGAGCTTTCTGTGCATGAGATGGAACAGTAGCATTTGAAACCAAGACAGCTAGATTGATTCCTGAGTGTAAGTTGTTTGCTTGCCACAAGTGGAATTTTTCATGTATAATTTTTGTTTTCTTTTGTTTATTTTTGAGTCAGGCCAGTTCTGAATACCCATATTTAAGAGGTTATCCTGTCTCAGTCTCCTGTCTCTGTGCTTGGTGTGATATGTAATTGTTATATGCCACCATAGACTGTTTTATATACAATGTTTGGCACACAAACGTCTTGTTATTTTAGAAAAGAAGTTTGTTAGGCAAATCACTGAGCAGGAGTTAATGAGTACTGAGAGCTTGCTTTTTTGTAAACTAGCGTGCTTTTTGTAAATAAAAGAAATACTTGGTTGGTTCTAAGAAAACTTCCCACTATGGGGAAAATCCCTCTGGTAAATGACTAGAGGGCTGATGAGGTCTCAGCGACTATGTTGGATTGATAGCACAAAATCATTTTTAAAATTCCTTAAACTGTGTGACCAGTTACACTAATTAGCAAGGGACATGTCATAAGTACTAAGTTAAATTCATAGTACACTTTGGAGTATCCATGATTTTTCATGGCTTGAAGTAAATATATGCGAGTACAGTGTGCATTTAGCATTTATAAGGTCCTGGCTTGGATTCCCAGCATCAGAAAGAAACAGAAAAACTATGTATGTTTACATTTTCAGAATAGTAATGACATTAGAATGCTCAGTTTATAATATACATACAGACATGAGCCTATTTCATTTCTGAATTGGAACAATTTTAGTCAGGATGTTTCTGTTTACAAAACACTACTTAAATACTTTCCTTTTCTATCTGCCACCTAGTAGGGTTTTTTGTTTTTGTTTTTTTAATTTTTGGCATAGATTTGCTTTATTGAGTCTGACATGTTTGGATAAATGACAGTGTTATTTTCAGAATGTTTCTTGATTTGAGAATCAGTAGTCAAATAAACTTCAGGCAGTTTCAAGGTTGCCATCCTTCTGGCTATCTTTTTTTAAAAAAGGTTGATCTCTGTGAGTTTGAGACCAGCTTGGTCTCATAGAGACCAACTCCACAGAGAAACCCTGTCTCCCCAAAAAAAAAAAAAAAAAAACACGTTTTCTTTACAGGTTGTGTAGTGGAAATCCACCCATTTGTCTTAGAATTACTGAACTGCCCCAACTTTAAACACCACTGGGAGTTTAATGAATGAATTTTGTACTTAGGTTTACTTGGCCTATATGACAGTGGACAAGTCCCTTAGCGTCATCATCTTCCAGTGAAAAATAGGCTTATTCTATGGTTTTCATGATAAAAATAAGCCAATATTAATTGTAGAACTTGGTATATAGGCTGTCATACTATGGTAGAGGGGGTTGTAATACTTGTATCATTGTAATGCCAGTATCATTGTAATAGAAAGTGAGAAATGTGAAAAAGGACTGTAAGTATTTAAGGCATGGTCAGATATTGAATACCACATACTTGTCTAGAATTTGGCATTTGGAAATTATAACCTTAATGCCTCTGAACTATAAGTTCCGAGCACCCCTTCCTTTTTAAGTTTACTTTAGGCTCCATGAAGATAGTAGACATCATTATGGTGTGAGCTGAATGAAATGCTTGATTGTAGTGCCCGTCCGTCCCCTGTTTCTAAAATTCCTCTTGTAGCGGCAAACTTCACTATATCTGTGTCTTCATGCATGTTCATGAACTCTCCTAATAAGATTCTGCGTATCTCTTGCTTGGTTTTGGGTGTGAACTATTCACAGAACATAGATGGGAATCTATGATTAGAGAGTTGTCTTAGTTACTTTGGCAAGACAGGTGTCAGTATGCAGTTAGTTTTGAAAAATTGCTAAACTTTTTCATATAGGACAGATTCATACATATAATTTTTCAATAATTCTACCTCTAGGTGAAATTTTAAGAACATAAATGATCAATAAGTTACAGAAATAAATATTGATACTTTTAAAATATGAAATTGCAAATGTCATTTTTACAAACACAAAAATAGTGTATGAGCCATTTCACTTGTTGGATTTGGTATATATTCACATTTAACTGCCAAATCATATTTTATGTAATGTAGTGGTAATACCTAACATTGTATCAAGACTTACATTTTTAAATTATAATTTCCATTGAGAAGTAGAGACATAGGTTAAAAGATGGACTGTTTATTCCATAACCAGTTGGAGGGCTAATAATACACACTTTGCCTTGGGATCCTGGATTCTTTTTGGTCTTAATGGAGTTTTCTAAACTCGTGTATCTTCTGCTTTTTAACTTGCTCTATCACACTCCATGTTGTTACACACTATACTCTTGGGTAAGTGGCTTAGACATTGACTACTAGAGCATGAACCATAGTCATCTGAAATTCAACAAGCAGTATCTAGGACCATCCCATGATGGCTCAGTGAATAAGGCTCCTTCTACCAAGCTTGGTGACCTTAGTTTGATTCCTGAAACTCACATAGTGGGACTCCAGCAAGTTGTCTTTTGACCTCAAATGTATGCACATACATACGTTCAAACAAGAAAGGAAGAAAGGGAAAGGCAGGAAGGGAGAAAGAATGGACAGAAGGAATGGAGGGGGAAGAAGGAAAGAAGGAAGGCAGGAAGGAAGGAAGCAAGCAAGCAAGGAAGGCAGGAAGGAAGGATTGGTTAAAACAAAACAAAACAAAACAAAACAAAACAAAACAAAACCCTAGCCCATCCAGTCTGAACGTCTTAGAATGTGGACCCAGTGGAGGAACAGGTGGCAATGATGACTAGCACTGTTTGGGAGCCAGACACTCCTTGCTGTCATTGACGTGTCACCCAAGCCCACACAGCACTCTGACCTTCCTACCTGGACGCTCTCGCTAGACTTCCACAGTGTGTCTTCTTCCTCTCTTCCTTTCTGGGTTTTAACTTTTTAAAAAAGAGTTGCCAATTTGGTGATTGCACATTGTATTACTGTTGGACCTCCTCCAGACTCCTACCCAATCTTCCATTTTCTGTGACATTTATTTTAGGTTGGCATCAGACTAACAGCACAAACACTGAATATGAATCATGCTTAGACCAAAACAGTGAGGCAAGTAAATTGTCATTGGGGTCCTAAAAGTAGGGTTTTTAAGTCACTATTGTTTTCTTATTTGAGATTCCTGACTTTAAAAAAAATAGAAATAAATGGAATTCTGTGATGATAGAAATTGAAGGCAATATATGCCAGATGCTGCAAGCAATGTTTGGCATCCAGTGAGAAGTCAGATGCCTATTGAGCAAGTTACCTTGCCCATATAGGAATAGAATTTATAAATCCAAGGCCTAAGCCCAGTTTTTAGCCAGTTCTTTCTGGTTTGTCTGAATCACAGTGATCTGATAACTGAGAGGAGAATGTCATGGATTTTTGCGAAACACTTTATCATGCCTGATATTTTCATCAACATGACTCAGTTTATCTCTGTGCCAGTTCTTTGAGACTATGTTTCACTCATCTGAGGAGCTTTTGGGAAGTGAGAATTCAGAATTTAAATAGGCTGTGCTAGGTATTTGAAGTTGAGGGCTTTCTCATTAGGCCCTAGTGTTTTCCATATATTTGTAACACAACAAGAAAGAGTATGTGACATTATTGAGGTGGGCTTCTTTTCTGGCATATTTAAAATTATTGTCATTATTACCTATATTATTTCCTCTAGGGTTTTGGAAGTTCAGTTCATATGATAGCCTGTAGCCTTAAGAGGTGGCTAGACATGGTTTTGGGTAGAGAAGAAGGTATGAATGTGTCTCAGGTAGTGGAGTCTTGTTCTTTTAGTACTTGCAACACCAACACACACCAGTTTATTTGGTGTTTATACAAATGGTTATCTAAGTAGGTGGCAGTGGTTATAATTTTCAGCTTGGGATCAGAGTGTTGTGCCTATGTGTATTTTGTATCTAAGGTGAAATACTGACCTAGAATGCAGTAAAATTTCCCTAAACGGGAAGGTGCCTCCCTACCCTCTCATTTCCTTGTTAGTGGCAAGTGACACAAGAATGCTTCCAAACTTTGGGGAGTCCTGGATGGTTAACAGATGAGATCATTTCCAGTGAAATTTACCAGCTGCCCCGAATTCACTCTTCAGAGCATTATGCTTTTATTACGAGATTTAATTATAGGATAAGAAAAGTGCTATGAGCATCTTTAGACCACACATGTGAAGCTACATGCTTGAATCTAGGCGTTCAGAGTAGACCCACTTAAGGAAAAAGAGGCTGCACAATGATGTTTACCTGGGGCTGAATGCCATGTACCCTGTTCTGTATTTGGCCTTGATAATTCATTTGTTTCATGTTTTATGTTCTATTAATTTCCAAACAGTTCTAGTTTATTCTTAACAATCACTGAGTAGTTGTGTTATTTTGCATGTTAGTTTGCCCTTCAGTTTTCTACATGCTCGTGGTAGATGTGTACCTTCTAATTGGAAATCATCAGAAAGACATGGAAGTTTCTTTAGTGCAGATGACTCAAAGTGACTCAAAGGAAGGCTGTGCAAGTCACCATTTAATGTACTGGGTAGCAACAATGTTCCCCTTCTTCCCTGAAGACTGGACACCTGACTGAGTTCCTTTCACTCAGGTTCATTTCCCTAATCTCAAGGAGGTAATATGGAAAACTCACACCAGAGCTGAGTGTTAATCACAGTCAACACTGGCTTCAGGGACGTCTTACTGGAGGTGTTTGAGTACTGTTCAAATGAGGGACAACTGTGTTCTGCTTTACTTGCCATGAATGTTGTCTCAACCTAGGGAGTAGGCTCCACTCCAGCTTTCACCCTGGGCAAAATTTATGCAGCTTTATTAACCATTAAGGTAATTAAAAGAGTGGAAAGAGAAAATATTTGCTTAAAGTTGAAGAATATTTTAATCAATCATGAAAAATAACAAAGCTAAGAAGTAAGGAGGAAATGGGGAATTTTTTACCTTTTTCTTTAATACATTTTAGATATCCCCATTGATTCTTAGAGAGCATTATTCATCCACATTAGAAATTAGAACTTGAGATCTACATCTGTCTTTCGGTTGATATGTGAGATACAGCATAATTCTGTCTTACTTAAAAGATAATGTCCCTCTATCATTCTCTGTGAATTAATGATAGAAAGGAATCCTTCAAAGTAAAATCCAGATATCAAGCTGATAGTATAAATCTTGATGTTGGAAGCACAGAGATAGAGGCAAGTTCTAGTTAAAAGAGCTAACCAGAGTATTATGTTACACAGTTTTTTCTAATGATCCTGTCACTGCTCACTACCAAGAGTTGAAATGTTCATCCTTGACATAGCTGTAGAATGAAGATTTTTGCATCTGCATTTAGAATGTGAGTTTTGCATCTACCTAGCCTGGACTCTTGTGGCAGTACCAGTTCCAGCCTTCACTGTGTAAGCTATTTACTGCTGTTGTTCATCCTGCCCATTGCTGCTAAACATATTTTATATAAAGCTCTGTTTTGTTAATGCCGCTGTTTTCCTCAGTCATTGTGTAGAATATGAGTTTTGCATGCTGTGGTCCTTGGGCAACTTTACTGCTGCACCTGTGTTGAGCTCAGCCTCCTGTCTGCGACTCTAGCCATATTATTTCTGCTTGAGCCATTCCTTCAGCACACTGCACTGCTTCTCCTCTTCGGCATCCTCACCCATGCTCTTGGGAGATCTATCCTGGGAGTCTCATTTTTCTTCATTGTTGTTGTGCTAGAGAGCTGTAACCCCGGCACACATGCTTGTTGAGCAGGACTCTACTTCTTAGCTGTACTTCTAGCCTACAAGTCTATTTGAAATGTCATCTCTTTCACGAAACATCCTTAGTTCTAATGGATTGAGAGTTTTTTTTTTTTTTAATCACTACTTTTTTTTGCATTTTGTTTTGGTTCAGTATGCCTAGTAATCTAGTCAGTTAGTAATCATTGTCTTTCCCTTTCTAGCCTGTATATTCCTTTCGTAGAATCTGTGATTGTAAGGGTATGACATCTCCACTTCAGTGTGTCTATTAAGTGGGAAAATAAATTCATCATGTGCTTCCATCTCTCTATATCACAGTAGTTTAACCAGATGGTCAAACTTTAACTTTTGGCTGTGGTATCTACCATCTTGTAATTACACATTTCTGTTTTGTTTTTCATCTGTAAAATGACAATATTAGTAATGTTTCCCTTGTAGGATTGTTGTGAAGATTAATTGTATCAGTACATTTAAAGCATTTAGACTGTCACCCAGCAGACGAAGACTACACTATGCAACTCAGGAACTGCTGGCCACATGTGGCTCTTAGGCAGTGAAATATGGCTGGCTCAAGATGAGGTGCTTTTGAGGTGTTAATGTGGTATAGTTCAGAGATGTGATGTTAAAAAATAATATTAAAAATCTAATTTTATATTGGTTTCATATGGGAATAAAATTTTGGCTATAATAAGTTAAAATGTATTAAAATATTGCTCATTTAAATTTTTATGGATATGTGATGTGTGTGTTATGTATATGTGTGTGTGTGTGCATGGCAATTGATACGTGTGAATATTGGTGGCCAGACGCTAGAGTGCACATGTGGAGGTCAGAGGGTAACTTGGTTGTTAGTTTTTATCTTTTGCCCTTATTTTGTCTCTGTTGCTTTTCCCCCCATGAATGCCAGACTTACTGACCCATGCACTTCTGAAATTTTTTCCTTTCTTTGCCTCCTATATCCCCATAGGAATGCAGGAATTATAGACATTGCTATTATATTTCTAGATTTTACATGGGTTCTGAGACTTCAAACTCATATCCTGATGCTGTATGGCAAATGGTTTTTATCCACTTAACCATCTCTTCATCTGGAACAACTTTTTTTTTTTTTTTTTTTTTTTTTTAGAAATATGCTCCCAGGAAGTTTTTGTTTGTTTGTTTTTTGAGACAGGGTTTCTCTGTGTAGCCCTGGCTATCCTGGAACTCAAGCTGTAGAGCAGGCTGGACCAGGCTAGCCTTGAATTCAGAGATCTACCTGTCTCTGCCTCCTGAGTGATTGGATTAAAGGTATATGTCACCAGGACCAGGCAGTGTTAGTAGGAAATCTTAAACTACATTTGTGATTCACATCATGTGCCTGTTATATTGCAGTACACATGCTCTTTGTTGGCCTTCATTGTCATATTGTTACTACTGTATTATAATTATACTGGTGCTAAGAATCTTTTCTTCCTATAGCTGCTTGAATTTAGTGATTATGGTTGCAGTTTTAGAAAACAGTGGTGTAAGTGGTGGATGATTCAATGAGGGGACTAAGGGGCGGGCAGTTTCTGACCTCAAATGAAGCAAGACTGGTTTAGTCTCACTTCAGAGCCACAAGCTCTAAATTGAAGACTTCCTGATTTTGGAAACATTCCTACACTGCTATTATCACTTTTTTCTTAGAACAGGAAGCAAGCTGAATTTGATTACCAAAGTGTAGGCATCTTGTCTGTGAACCTGTAACAATGGCCACACCCCTTGGGGTGTGGCTTCAGGAGTACAGAAGCAGGAGGGAAGCCTGAGGCATGGCTTGTTTGCCCACTTTTTCTGGTGGGTGAGCCAATCTGGTAGGAAGGGAAGATAAACACTCCTGTGCTTCTTTGTATTTTTCCATGTATGTAAGTTTCCCCAATAAATTAACACCCAATTATCATTTATCTTGGGTCTAGTGAAGTCATTACATCCTCGCCTTCATTTTGGCACCCAACATGGGGCCCCATTTTGTAACCTGAGGTTCCTTTAACTCTTTTGCCCCAAATGAGCACACAAAGACTTATAATAACTATAAAACTGTTGGCCAATGGCTTTGGATTCTTATTGGCTAGTTCTGTCTTAATTATTAACCTAATTCTATTAATCTAAGTATTTTCACATGGTCTTATCTTACTGGAGAAGGGTCTAGTCCTGTTACTTCTTGGCATCCTACATGGTGACTGTTTCTGCCTCTTTTCCAGAATTCTCCTCACCTCCTAGTCCTACCTATCTTCCTGCCTGTATTGGCCACAGTGTTTTATTCATCAACCAATAAGAGAAACATATACAGAAGGACGTCTTCCATCAATCAAAGTTAGATATCCATTTATAATAATGAAAATGAAAGCTTGTTCAAAATATGCCCCATCAAAAGTATAGATTACAAAGGA
This sequence comes from Cricetiscus sungorus, assembly GCA_030556225.1. Taxonomy (NCBI): domain Eukaryota; kingdom Metazoa; phylum Chordata; class Mammalia; order Rodentia; family Cricetidae; genus Cricetiscus; species Cricetiscus sungorus. The sequence goes on along the minus strand of JANBXA010000734.1, from coordinate 86,560,847 downwards.
TCTCTTTAATTCAGAAGATCCTTAGTTTGCCATTAAGGTAGTTAATTAAAAGATAATAGCTTTAAAAAAAGAGCATGGGACAACTTTAAACATTTGACTTATGTTAGTCTTTAGCTGTGACAATTTCTATTGCTAGACACCAGGGCTGTGCTGAATATGATTGGCATATTCTCTGTTTGTCTCAGCTAACAGTCATCTGAGATAGATTCATAAAAGGCAATTGTATGATGGAAGTTTGTTTTATGTTTAACTTGGGCCTTAGGGTGACTTTGGTACTGACTATACTGCTATCTTTGCCTCCATTGCCTCATTAACTGGACTGCCATACTTAGGGTAATTTCAGAGTTTGGGTTAGGTATCCTATGATTTGGAGGCTGACTAGACAGCAGTGTGTGTTGGTGTGTATGTGCTTATTGATTATTTGAGGTCTTCTCCATGATTATTTCTTGTGACAACTTGTTCCTTAGGCTGAGTTTTTAGACTTGATGCATGGGAATATGCAAGCTCAATAGAGCTAACCATCTGTAGTGTTGGTTTCCTTTGAGAACGTAAGATACACTGAATAGCCTTATCGGAGTACCTTAGAATTAAAAGAGAACCAAGAAGGTTGGCAAGAGAACTTGCCAGTCTCAGTGGAGACATGTGGTTTATTTATCTTGGTAAGTTTTGAAACAGAAGAATCTTTATAATGTGGTAGGCAGTTGACAAAATATTGATTCTGTTCCAAATAAAAATTCACAAACTACTTATTTGAATAGCATCTAGTCAAAAGTGGTTATTTCATGTAACGCTGCTTTGTAGTGTCACCTGTTGTCTTGGTTAGGGTTTCTATCACTGTGAAAAGAATCTATGACCATGGCAACTCTTATGAAGGAAAACATTTAATTTGGGATGATTTAGGGCTTTAGAGGGTTAGTTTATAATCATCATGGCAGGACATGGCAGCATGCAGGTACACATGGTGCTGGAGAAGAAGCAGGAAATTCTACATCTTGATCCATAGGCAGCAGAATGAGTCTGTGGCCATTCTGAACATAGCTTGAGTATAGGAGATCTTAAAGCCCGCCTTCCTAGTGACACACTTCCTCCAACAAGGCCACACTTCCTAATAATGCCACACCCTATGATCTTATGGGGACCTGTTACATTCAAAATACCATACCCATGATGTGAAATCTACAAAAGGACACATCAGAGGCAGTTTAAATATGAACTCTATTTTTGTTTGCATATACATACATACATACATACATACATACATACATACATACATTTCAAACTTGAACAGTTCAAGAATAACTTTATGTTAGCTAATGCTAGTTTATTATAGAGGTCATAGTAATGTTTAATGGTAAGACTTGTCTAGGTTTTCAGATATTTGAATTGTGAAATATTAATTACAACATGAAGGAAAATGTCTTTTATGGAAAGCTCAGCATGTCTATACCTATGCCAATAAAGATGTGTCAGGTGCCTGGAATTGAGAGAGATACAGACAGCAAGTGTATGCATGTGTGCACTTATATAGCGGACCATTAAGTATGTTGTAAATATGTACTTTTCTGTATTCTTAACCCAATTTTTTAAAAAAGGAAAAAACAGTTTTTCATTGCTTTTGCCTGGAGTTATGCCCACCTTCATCTTACTGTGTCAGAACAACACACAAAATAGTAAATGAGAAGTTGAAACGATTGGGACTAGAAAACATTGTCCACAGCCCAGTGGTCCGTGTCACCATTCTTTGCTTCTAGGATATATTGCATAATCAGGAGAGGCAAGACAAGCCAAATCCTTTTAGAACACTGTGTCTGGGGAGGTTACCAAGTCCCAGAGGTCTGTTTCTTCTTGTCATCCTAACAGTCTCGCTTGTGACAAGGAGATCTTGGAAGTCATCTGAGGATGTCATGAAAACCACATTCTTATTACTGTTGTTTCTTCTCAACACTTAATGGATAGCGATTATGCTTGATTTCATATATATATATATATATATATATATGTATATATATACATATATAATTACATATATTACACATATTTTTTCTGTATAAAATAAACCAAATCATTAAACAAAATAACCAAGTAAAAGATCCTGTATCTGTTTTCATGTGCTTGAGGTCACATACTAGATAGAAGTGTTTCCTGACTAGTTAACCAAAGCCCTTGCAAGAAAATGGGCTGGCTTTATTTGTGTTTACAATTGATCATTGTAGCAATAGTCAAGAGCTTTGTAGCCTGTGTCCCACTTTAGAGACCTGTCAGATTAGGAGAGATTTTTGTTTGTCCTGGATCTTTTGAAACAGGGACTTGCAGGCTGGCTTGGAATTGGGAATATTACTGCCATTGCCTTCTGAGAGCTGGAGTTACCGTCTTTAGTACCATTCCTAGCAAGTTAAGTATTTCAGGAGTCTGAAGGTAATGATTTTCCAGCTTGCTTCTCTAATAGTAAGCACGGGAGAAGAAAAAACTTTTTAAAAATTCTGTGTTGAAATTATATTATTTTTGTTATTGATCAAAAAAAGAAACACTAGGAAATATTGCTCAGTATTTGCTAGCTGTGGTTATTTCTGTTTTATAAATTAATGTTACATTAAAACTACTTCCTGAGACTATCTATTTTTATTTGTTCTTAGTGTTTCCAGAAATGTTAGTTAAACCTTTACATTGAATGATTCTAACCATAATTTTTTTTAAAATAAATAAATTTTGTTTCAATCTGTGCAGCTGTAGTTTACTTTGCAGGCATGAGAAATATCTATTTTATTAAGTCCTATGAGGAATATGTGTCACATACATTTAAGAAAAAACTATTTAAGATGAAAAATTCCAAAAATGACTTCCCCCTGGTGTGAAGTAAAACAAAAACCCCAGCACATCTCTGTCTGTGGTAATGACATTGAGGTGACAAACTGCAGACAGGTGAGGTTCCTGGGGGTGATCTCACACCTGCACCCTGAGCTTGGGAAACAGCTGGGCTTGGAACTGCCTGCTGGCCTTGCTTTCTGTTTGATGCAAGACCAGCTCTCAGGCTGAGGCCCTTGGATTTGCACAGAAGATTCCAAGTGTTTGAAAATAGATAAATGGGGCTGTGGTGGGTAACAGTCCCTGGTTTTATGGAGCTTTCCTTTCAGCTGGAAAGATGAAGAAAGAGTGCTGTTCCTACCAAGTCCTATGTTTCTCACAACTACTGAGAGTTTGGTCTGCCAGGCAGGTGTTACTAGGAAGCCATAGCCAAGAGTACCCTGTCTGCTCTAGTTCTGGGTCTGTGGCCCATTTAGATAACAGAGTGGGAACCTAGTTAAGGGCACTTCCCTGGTGGGCCCTGCTTGTTTTGCTTTAGCTGCTAAACAGAACTCTGGAAGCAGCAGAGGTGATGGGCTCAGCCCTTCATGCTGTAACTTTCCAGCAGCTTCTGATGGAATTCTTAGGTACAGTTCATTTACACGCCTCCCCAAAGAAAAGAGGCATATGCACTTGTTAGGGTACAGTAAAGTAGATTTCTGTTTGAATGATGCACCCATCAATTAAGGCAGTTCAAGGTTCCAGAAATCATCAGGCCCACAGATACTTTATTTCTTGCTCTTCTAGGCCCGTAGGCTTCCCTCTCCTGGGACTGCTCTTTTCTCTCCTGTGCTGGTGTAATCGTGGAAAATGCTGATGGGGCCTCCAAACATTGTCCCCCAGGAATTCCGAGTAGTACAATGTCTTCTTGCTTTCTTGAGGGCGGTTAGCTGCCTCTGCTCTATTACACACTGATGCTTTCCTTTGATGCCAGAATCCCAGAGCAGTCAGTCTGGAACCAGCCTTCAGGTAGGTTTAGTTTGCTGGGGAAATGTTTTAAAGCTGTTTGAGGGTTTGGGGTGCAGCTCAGCAGAGTACTTGCCTAGCATGTGCAAGGTTGAGTTCTTTCAACACTGAGGGGATGAAACCTGAGCCTTTAAACTTTGGACAGACTTCGTATGCTAGATCAGAGTTCTGGTTTCACTTTTTATCATTTCTACTCCCATGGAACTCATAGGTAGGAAAGCTCATGACAGTCTTTCCTTTGAATTAATGTGTTCTTTTTAGTGCCTTTGTCTGTGCACACACACACACATGCACACATAGTCTTTGCCACAGTATTTTTCTAAGTAACATGTGATTAATTTTTTTTCTATTTAATTAAAACACTAATGGTTGAAAAAACACTAGATCGGCCTCTCAGGGCCCTTCTTGTAAATGTGCATTGCTTTTTAATGCCTAGCCTTCAGAAGCATTTCTTGATGCCCGCACTCAGACATTGCCCTGCACAGGAAGCAAGCAGTGCATGTTGGCCACTCCTTCTGAAGCCCCTTACTAGGCAAGGTTATAAAGATGAGGGCTAGATTATTAGGATCCTTTAGTTTTCTAAGGCTGAAGACAAAGACAGAGTAAATGCTACTCTTCTCTTCCACCAGTGTTTCCACTCCACCCTCCAAAGGCCAAGGTAAATGAATAGGAGGGAGCAATACATGGAAGACTGCCTCCAAGCTATCCCATGGGTTACATAACAGTAAGTTCTAATAGACAGGTATCAGGGACACTGAAGATTACCCTGATCCTTTTATAAGGAAAGCAAAGTAAGTTTTGGAACCTGGTTCATCCTACAGGCTTTATATTTGCATTGTAAATTTTTAAGTACCCCTGTTAACTGAGGTGGGTCAGTAGGCAGGAGCAGAAAAAGACTAAAGCGATTCTTCAGTCCACTTTTCTATCTTTGCGATTTATTGTTCCATAGGAGGGGCAGAGAAACCTCTTCCTCATTAGGGCTATCAAGAACCAAGTCCATCTAAGTATTAATTAGGAAAGATAAAGTATATTTTATAGGATTTAAATTACATACTCCTGTTGAGCCATTCAGATTGCACTCCTTAATAGTTCTGAGTAGAAACAACTCAGAGTTTAGATTTAGAAGATGTGACTCCTTGATCTTCATATTTATTCTTACTGTGTGAGCTTGCATGTGTTTCTGTATAACAGGCCTGATTTTCCCCAGCTCTAAATATGATGATGAAGATGATGAAAACATCCCCCTTCCCTCCTTGTCTCACTGATTTCTGAGGGTTCTGAAATATGGCAGACGTACGTGTGTGTGTGTGTGGGTGTGTGTGTGTGTGTGTGTGGGTGTGTGTCTGTGTGTGATACCATGTCTTTTTCTGCTGTGAGCTGTTTTATTAAGAAACAGAATTATATCACAGCTGTCTGTTGAGCTTGAGGTCTCTTGTAGTTACTAAGCTGTTGCTTGTGTTTTGGTTTCTGCTGTGGAGAATATAGGAGTTATTTTGATGACTATTTTCTTGTGGATATAGATAATAACTGAAGCTGTTACATTGCATTGGATTTTGGTCCTAGAAAGTTCTGAAATTTGAGTTTTAGGGAAGGATTTAGCATGCACAGTAGGTTTAATGTAGTACAGTCTGGTGCTACAATAATAGTAAAGAGGGGTGTAGCGGGCTCATCTTCATTTTTTATCTCGGTGTTAATCCTGTCTCAATCAAGTAGGCCCTCATCACAAGCAGCTTGGATAGAAGTTACTCACTTATTCTAACAAAGAGCAATTGGACCTCAACTAAAACAATTGATCCTCTTAGATTTGACATGAAGAAGTCTGGCCTCTGTGTAGTCACATGGGAACCAATGTTGTTTCTGACTCCAGGACTGAGTGGCCTTGTGGCTTGTGGCAAAGCTAAGGCCCTTCCTACTGTATGCTTGCTGGTATCAAGAAGAGGTAGAACCCTCTTATTAGGGGAATATTCACATGCATTAGTATCTGAGTCTTTCCACAAGGAGAGCAGATTTAGTTTCTTGTCACAGTCACCAACTTGCTGACCCTGGGCAGGTCACTTTGGAAGTCTCTGAGTCTCCAGGTAATTATCAGAGGTACAGTGGTTAGTATGCTGCCTGAGGCTTAGAATTTTATTGCAGCTACTCTTATTTCCTGTCTTTATCTTCCTCTCCCTCTCCCTGTCTGTCTGCCCCATTCTCTCTCTCTTTCTCTCTCTCTCTCTCTCTCTCTCTCTCTCTCTCTCTCTCTCTCTCTCTCTCTCTCCCCTCTGTCTCGCTGTCTCTCTCTCTTTCTCTTTCTCTTTCTCTCATATCTCATACACACACACACACACACACAGAGTGAGTCATAGACACATGAAGAAACAGACACATAGAAACCTATACAGACAGACAGACAGACACACACACAGACACACGAGAGAGAGAGAGAGAGAGAGAGAGAGAGAGAGAGAGAGAGAGAGAGAGAGAGAAACCCCCACATACTCTGTAGGCTAAAATCCTCAAGGAACTAGTTCCAGTTTCTTACACTTCTCAGTTCACTGTGTTTAAGGTAATTCTTCATAATGATAAAACTACAGAATTTTGGGCTCTGCTATTTGTCAAATAAAGTGTTACGAAACTAAAATTGCAGTCAAAAATGGCCAATAAAATTTACAAAAGAAAAATTCCTATCTGTATCATCCTTTACTAGTCTATATAGTATGGCTTATCTACTTTTTGCCAAGGTTCAGTGCTATGTATTATTTTTTCTATTTTACAAGGGAATAACAAGTGGATCTCAGAAAGGTTTTTTTGTTGTCTAATTGCTACATGTGTAGCGATTGCTAGTGTGTGTGATTGCTAGTGTGTGCTCTCTCATATGTTTTAGAGTTTGTTGGCCATTGTGAATTATTCTCGTTGTAGACAAGAATAACAGAGAGTGAAGCCATTCTAGACAGATTAAAAAAGCTTAAGCCTCAGAATATATTGGGTGGGGTTTGTTTGTGGTGCTGGGTATTGAAGACAGGTGTCTACTACCATGTCTTAGACAAAGCCTCCTTCTGCTGAGTAACAACCCCAACCTGCAACTAGTGTTTTGTTTTTTATAATTTATATAACAGTAACTTTAGATTACTTGGTGAATTGCTTACTAGTCTTTATAATCTGTGGGTTCGGCCAAACAGCTTAGAAGCAGATGTGAGGAGGGATTGATTCTCTCTTCCCCTTTATTCTCCTTTTACAAATAATGTCTTAGATTTTGTGAGTCTCCCATCCCAGAAAACATTCCACTCTTGGCCTCATCCCCTCTCCCTCCTCCTCATTTCCTTTTTTCATTCCACTGTATCTTCTTCCTCAATAAAATTTACATCCTTGTTAATTACATGCAAACAAAATTGATGCATGTTGTAAAGCAGGATGTGTTTTGCATACAGATGTAACACTGTGGTAAGCTTCATATATGGAACAAATAGATGTATATCGCTTTTTGGTGGTGATGGAGAGATTTAGAAGATTTGGCTAAAACTTGATAGCTTTTGCCTTATAAACCCTGTTTTCATGGAAGAGGATACTATCTTGTGTTCTGTTACTTAAAATAACTGTGTAGATAAGATTTAATGCCTTTACCATCCTTCTTCTAATCCATTCTTGTCAGAAAGAGATCTGTGGTCCTGATACGGTCTTTTTATTGTCTCAGAAATGGTAATTTGTCAGGTGGTTTCATATAAAAAGGATGCTAAAACTTAAGAACATGCCCATAAGACGGAAACATATAATTTGGCTAATGGAGATTGCTAGCCATAGATAATAATCACAATATTAGTAATTCAAGGCAGTGTAAAGCTGTTTAACATTGCTTTAGATTCACTTAACTGATGCAGAGAGAGAAGACTATCAAAGCTAACTTCATAGAATACCAATTATACAAAGCTGGAAAGACAGAGGGCTTGGGAGGGTCAGTACATAGAGCCGGTAATCTAGGGAGAGTTTCTGTTCTCCGTTTAATTCATGGATAGTTTTGGTACCTATTAATTCTTTCATATGTGCCAAACCAGGTATGTGGTATGTGGAGATGATTTAGAACATTCTCTGAAGCATTAGTGAGATGTCAGAGCTGCATAGAACTGCAAGATAGAGAGGGCTGAGACAAAGAGATGAAGGACACAATGCAAGCAGACACACTGTGGACCACTCTTCACTTTCTGTGTGTTCCCCCTTGCTGTTTCTCCTGCTTTTCTTCTTCTTCTTCTGTCTTCCCGAGACACACACACACACACACACACACACACACACACGCGGAGAGAGACACACACAGAGAGGGAGAGAGAGGGAGAGAGAGGGAGAGAGAGAGAGAGAGAGGAGCTGACACCCTTGGCTTAGCTCGGACAACATGGCAATTTACTGATGGCATAATTCCCAAGAATTACTAGGTAGTGGTGGGGATTTTTGATCAAACCAAAATTTTCTTTCTTTAAATTCTTTCTTGTCCTTATAGTCTAGGCACACCTTTAAAGTAGTATTTTCTCTTTTTGCCTGAGAGTCTCTGGCTCTCATCTTGCCCCTATCAAAGCTTACCCATGGCAGTTTTACAAAACAACTGTGTTAGTTATTTTATTCAGTATTTCCCCTTTAAATGATGTGGGGTTTGTCCTGAGACTCACTGAGATCACCCTTTTTGTTTATTACACATTACTTGTTTTTGCTTAAGTAACATCATTTTTACAGTAACCATTATAAACTATTTCAAGTCACAATGAAAAATATTAAAGATTTGTAATTGGATAGTTAGTACAGGTAAAAAGATGTTGATAAAGCACAGTGTCTGAATGTCTATGTCCACTCAACTTATTTTTAAGAAGTTAAATTACTCTTAAGCCACTGAGAGGTTTTTGTTTTTAATTTTTGCCTATACCCTAAGCAGAATTCTGAAATGTCACCATGTTTATGTATTAGTATATGCAGCCTAAGTGACACGTGTAAATACTGAATTTGTCTCTATGAAGCTTCATGTAGTTTAGTTATGAAATCTTTTTGAATACAAAGTAGCCATATTTTTAACTATTCTCATATAGAAATTTAGTTGTGCTTCCATGGCCCTTGTGGACCTTTGCACAGTCTTCCTAGTTCTGAAGATGCTCTGACAAATCCTAGTACGTCCATGGATTATTTGTAATGATCATTGATGATTTAGAGACATTTTATATTGATCCAGTGGTGGTTACATGCCAAGCAGATCCTCACAACACCAGCATAACCCCTTCTGACATGAAAAATAAATGCATCCTCTGCTTGAAAATACTGTTTGAGAGATTGTTTGCCCTAGTTCATGTATCATGGATTTTTTTTTTTTACTTCCAAGTATGTTGATTCACATGATTCCAGAGTTCATGTGGTAATAGTATGTCTCCAGGACATACAAATTAATTTTAAGACACCAGAAAGAAGATAATCTCTGTTTTAATGGGTCATTACATGCTCTATCATGTACCTCACATGCAGCATGTATGTACATGCATGCATGCGAGCATCTGTATGAACATGTGTACATAGAATATACTAATTAAGATTTGGTGTCTAGATTTGGACTTGATGCTGTGGCTAGTTGTGAATATGGACAATTTAGTTAAATTTGTATCTTTAAATGCCTTCATCTGTAACTTGGGGCCAAAAAAAGTACCCACTTCAAATTGTGACAATTAAGTATATATGTATATAGTTAGCTCACAAGTGTTCAACCAGGATGCATTATTTTTAGAGTAAAATTGTTTCATCGTGCTTTTTTTGATAAAATAGCCACAAGTATACAGACTTTGTCTCAGTGAATTAAATGTATAGCTAGCAACAAACTACAGTGACACTTCATTCAGTCCTTGTATAAAATTGTAGGATGCAAAATCCTGAAAGAGTTAATTTTTTTTCCTTGTTTTTCTGGCTTTAATTTAGGCTCATTGTTATACAAAAACTGTTAGCCTGGGTAAAGCTGCACCTTGAGCACTGATGTAAACTGAGTTTTTCAAAGTACATTAAAATTTGCCATAGTCCCCCCTTGACAATTGAGAGATTTGCATGTGGTAGCGATTCACTCAGCCGAATGGAAGAGCGCACTCCTTGGAGTGCTGGTAAGCGGACACATGACATTTGCAAAGAGCAGTTCGCCCACTCGAGTGCCAGGGCAAACTGGAGGAAATTCTGTGCTTCCAATTTCATCAGAAACGTAGGGAATATTGCAAATGACACTACCAAATCAACTGTAAATAGATGATAATTTGATTGACATCTGGGAAGCTGTCACCGGCTGAGCAGCCCATAACAGGAACATTTACTGAGTGCAAAGGCAGCTTTCAAGTAAATCACTTTTTGTCCAGTGGGGCCCAGCCAGATTATAATTGCATGTCCTTCCCTTCATTGCAAATTCCCTATTACCGTTACCAGCAGTGTCTCATTTAAAGGAAGGTTGTCTTCCAAATATTCACAGTGTCTCATGTTAACTCGTCACCTCCCTCCTTGAAGGCTTGCTATTTTCTGGATAATCCAGCCCTTGCCTCCCTTCATTGTAATAAAACTCATTAGCTTTGCCTTTGTGTGTGTGTGTGTGTGTGTATGCGCGTGCACGTGCAGAGGTAAATATAATTGTTAGGTGAAAAATGGCATGATGAAAGTTAGGTGCTAAAAGTATTTTAGTATGTTTTCATTTTAATCCTTAGAATTGTGCCCTCTATGGTTTTAACATAAGTCTTTTGGCACTGGTGATTTTTGAAATGTCAGTATTTCAAAATTGATTGAGCACTTGGTGCCTTCCCATTTAGAAACATGTTTAGAGCTACTAGTGTTAGATTTTGAGTCCTGTATTGTTCAAAAATACAGGGAAATGCAATGACAAAAACACATACCCATTTGCAGGCCCAGCTGTAGAAACTGCGTTTGAAACATGAAAAGTGAGACAGTATTAAGGCAGTGTTCACAGGATGGTCTAGTTTGTTCTTTAAAAGCCAATGAAGTATTAGAAATCTGACTAGTAAGTTCCATCTAGGAGTACAAAATTATCTGTCCGCATTGTGTAAGTCAACTGCTCTCCATTGGTTCAGAAAAAGAAGGGAAACACGGTTCCTGCTTGGTCTAGTTCTTTTCTTCTTATAGACTTAGGTAGCAGAATGTGTAGATGTGGCAATCAGAACCCACCAGAATCATAGTCGGAGAATTTCATAGTGTATTTTTGTAAAAACGTTTTTGATTCCCTGCTCATGACATGAAAAATTCCCACTAGAGAAGGGTAATACGAAGCAAGTTGTCTCTGCTCTAGGAGACAACTACTCTCTTGTTCAAACATGATAGATCCTTTGGGTTCTAGCAAGACCAGTGGGAGTTTGCCTTGCACTAAGATCTCTGTCACAAACAAGAACTCAATTTCTGGCTCTACAGATAAGAGTTGCTTATTGTGGCCCCAGTGAAAGAACATGGGAGCCAAGATCTTGCTAATTGTACTGAGCCTGCCTGCATTGCAAGTGTCAGATGATTTGATAGGACTGACATAGAGCTAAATGGAATAGGAAAAGACACTGCAGTGGACTGTTGGTCCATTAGTTTGCTCAGGCATCTTGTTTTACTAAGGAGCCCTCTAATGGTTTCTCGGCAATAATTACTATCTCTCTTCCTCATGCTATTCAACATGACAGGCACTTGCTGAAGTCACAGCTAATATATTTGCACTCTAACAGGCCCCAATGCTAAGTCTCCTTGAGTACGTTTGGCTAAAAAATGAGTGATGGCTATGCTTTTTTCCTTGAGAAAAATTCTCTAATGCAAAAGGCAATCGTTTTATTTTGGGTATTAAGCAGGTATGTGGTGTAGCATGAGTGCTTGTGAAAAAAAAATGATGCATTAGCTGTGAACTCCCCATTGTATGTCTCATGTATTAGTAGTTGATGATATTGAAATAGAGGAAAACTTTTATGGGCCGTTTTACTTTTGCAGTGATAACTTCAGGCTTGAGCCAGAACCACAGACAGGGAGGAGTTTATGTAGACATGAACTTCCAGGCAATTGTCTTTAAGGTATTCAGTATGAGGTGATTCTTTTGCTTCAGGTGATTCACAATCGGGAAGTAGTTTTTCCTACATCCAGTTTTTAGAACCAAACAAGATGTATTAGAATAAAATATTTTAGCTTAAAAAAATTGTTCTTTGAGTCACTTCTTTTTATGTTTGGTTGATTTCAGTTATAACTAAATTTACTTTTGAAAGTCACTTTGAAGTTTCTACATTTAGATATTTGCATTTAATTATGTTAGGGCATAGCATTTGAAAACAGTGTATATCACGTTCACCCACAGTAGCATGATCATTCTTGTTATAATCTTTGAGATGTGTGGTCATAAAAACAATTCACATTAGAAAATGCAAGGGGAAGAAGAAATACCTGCAAAGTGTCCCGTGTATAGAGGCTACACTTCAGATTCTGGTGTCTCTTCTTCAAGTAGATGTATTTGTAGGGGCTGATTCTCCTCAGGGGTTTAATCAGATTGAAGATTCCTGTTTATAAACTCTTTGGAGACGAAGAAGTGAGCAATAACTCAATTTCAGATAGTTCATTTTTTCCTTTTTACTTGTAAAACATGCAGCTGCCTGATCACATAGTTTCTTACTCTATTAGTAATCTTTCCTCTTTGCTGTATCAGAAAGAAGAGGCAAAAGCATCTTAGAAACATATCTAAAGCAAGCACATGAGGAAAACGAAAGGGTTCTAAAGAATCTTTTAGAATCTATTTTCTTTGTACAGGTACCAGATGTTGATGTTGGCAGCAGTTAAGAGGGTCACAGGGCATTTAAAATCACTAGGCTGTGGGGAATAAAATTCCAGGTCTGTTGCACTGAAAATTATTTAAAACTCGTGTTTACTCAGTGGTAAGTAGTACAAAAAGCACCTTTTCTGTATAAGTGTGTTTTAAACAAGTACCTGAGACATACATGATCAGCGAAACTGCTACAAAACATGTTCCTGTTCCAGTGGCTCTTTGCAGTTCCGGTCTCTGGTTCCCCTTGAGTCTGCTCTCAAATGTGAAAAGCAGATCACTCTCAGTTGACCTTACTTTTGAGCTGTTCATTTCACGTTAGAGGGGACTGAGGCCGAGTTCCTTCGTTGTGCAAATAAAGACATATGTACTACACTTAGGTAGTATTTCCTTTGTGTTCTTTAGCAGTAATTTTGGGAAGGAAATAGGGCTTTTCCTGCTCCCCCTACAGGTTTTTTCCCCCTCTGTGTGTGTGTGTGGGTCGGGTGGGTGGGTGGGGAATGATGAAGTAAGCTTTTTTCTCATTGATAAAAATAAGAGTTTATAGTTTAGTTTCAATGCCAAATAGGAGATAAAAAATATTTTTGAAGGACAAAAAAATTCCAATGGGAGGATACCTCTTTGTATTATTTATGATGTTTTGTAAGTGCCATATTTGAATGAGTTAAATTGTGTCCTTTCTTAGTTTTCCGAAGGAGTCTAATACATTGCTGTTCCTGTTAGCCTCTTTTCTTTAGTTAGGAAATTTGAACTGAGATGCCATAAGTACAATGAAATTAATTTCCTCTAGTCTCTGTTACTCTTCTTACTTCTGCCCATCAAAGGTAATATTTTCGTTTTCAGTGGGAAAGGAAATAGTTCAAATAATCCATCATTCACAGGGAATAAGACTAGAAGGAAAAGACTACTCTTGGTAGCTATCATGTCTGAGATCACAACTACCTTTTGCTCTGCATTTTACCACACTTTTTAGATTGTCTGTGATTATATAAGAGAGTTTAAGTAAGAAAAATAAGTATGTGTGCTAAAGTTCATTTCTATGCATCAAAGGAGTGCAGATGTTGCTTATTCTGGTTGTAGGTCTGGAGCCTTGGTTTTATTCAGAGGCAAACAGAGGTGTGCTTGTTATCTGTGTGCTCTCATGTGTCACTTAACAGTGGGGACATGCTGGGATATTTAGATGAGGGTGTTACAAGAATTCCATTGAATATCCCACATGATCCTAGATGGTGCAGCCTAATCACTAAGGTTGCATGGTATACTCTGAAGGCACAAAACTATAAAGATTATCACTGTGCTTCAAATTGCAGGCAATTGTAATAGATATTTTTATATCTAAATGTGTCTGAACATAGAAAAAGTACAAAAAGAAAGAATACAGTAGAAACTGTGGAAATTGGTGCATCTACAGGGAACACTTCTTATGAATGGCGCTTGCAAGCCTGAAGTTGTGGATGGGTTGGTGAGTGAATGATGTGTGACTATAATGGCCTCAGACATTATAATAAACTACTGTAGACTTTATAAACACTGTGACCTTAGTCTACACTAAGTCATTAAAAGTATTTTTTTTGTAATTAATCAACTTGTATTTTTATAAACATTTTAAATTTTTGAATTTTATGCTTAGCTGAGTATATGGAAAGATTATACAGCTATACAAAAGCACAAGGCTTTTGACTGTTTCCAAGAAACGTTTTATTTAAAACAAAAAATCTTTTTCTTAAAATAAGTCTATACAGTACCAGAATCATATCATGCCATTCTGGAAGATCTTCTGTAGCATTGACAAGATAAGCTGCCATTTATTGAGGAGCTGCCTGAGACTTCTCTTCAGGAAAATGTCTGTTGTAGTCTGTATTATTTGTTTGTTTGTTTGTTTGTTTTTCAATCATAGATTTATTTTTAAGCAAATAATTTACCATGCATTTTTTTCTCCAATAAGAACATTCATCTTTTTTCTTCTGTAGTTTCTTTTTCTTTTCTTCTTTATCAACTGTTTGTTCATTAGATATGTTTTTAAAATGTCAGTTGCTTGGCACTCTGTGGGACCACAATGTACATGTGGCCCATTATCAACTGAAACATTGCCTGAATAGCTATCAATCAGAGCCACTTGCTGTTTGGATTGTAGTATGTATAGTCACAGCTCCTGTATCCACAGGGCTTCTGGTCACCCAAGGCAGCAGTGGTTTCAGGCTGAAGATTACAGCTCAGCATTATTGCCATCTTTATTACATGCGTCTTCTAGCAATTTACATGTGTACATATGTATAATTTACTATATTGATATTGCTTATCAGTGTACTTGTGCAAAGGAATGAACTCACAAGGTGGGGGGAGTGTTGAGGGGAGAATTTTAGAATGCCTTTGTGATCTGTGCAGTTTAGTGGAGTATGCAAAATGACAGTGCCTCCTGTGTGATCAACACTTAAAGATGACTTTCTAATTTATAAATTTATTAATTCAGTTTTGGGTATTACTTCCAGCTAGAAGTTATTTAAGTTGTACTATTATTACAGTTACTTGGAAAAAATATTTAAAAGTCTGGTGTTTTGATTCAGGAGATTGCTTTGTAACCATTGAAGTATGATCTTGGGTTTAGAGCATTTAACCTCTGAACCTGCCCATTGTTGTCTGTAAAATGAGGATGGCAAAAATGCTTTCCTTTGGGATGATGTGAGGATACAGGAATATCTTCTGTAAATTCATACACATTTTCACTTACTAAGATATTCTTGCCAAATGACCTAAATTAGAATGAAAGTGATTTGGATCAAGTCCCTGAGTTCACAGTCTAGAGTCAAATTACATTTGTCCATTGTACATGGAGAGAGGGGGGCTACCAAAGATGTATGGTTTTAATCTTATTTTTGTTAGAGGCTATGACTACTATAACCCCCGTAGCTTCCATTAAAAAAAACTGAAAATAGTTAATTTTCTGTTCTAATTACTTGGCAGAAATCTAGAATAGAAAGAAACTAGTAACAACCAACCTTTCCTTTGCACTTACAGATCAACAAAAGAGATTCTTGGGTCCTAGAGACCAAAGAAAGAATCAGCAGGAATGCCCAGGGTGAATTGATGGATTGCAGAGCCTGGCTGGTAATTACTTTCACTGAGCTAAAACATTAACTTGATACATGGGAGCAGGGCCAGATGAAAATCAAGAGGTGGACCTTTTCCTCCCTGTGGACTGCCCATACCTTCCTTGTGGAGCTTGTGGAGATAGCTGTCTCTTTGGTGCAATGGTCCTGATTCCTTTCCTGAGACTTGGCATGCATTTTCATCCCCAACCTGGTAGACTAGGTGTGGTACCTTTGTTTTGGATATTGTAGAGATACATGTTTAGGTCTGCCTGCTTTCTGGGATGGCAAGAAATCAGTTTCTCAAGACTTTTCAGCAGACCTATCTCATGCTGGGGCTCAAATTTGATCTGTCTTTCCTTCTTTCTTTTTTTCTTTCTTTTTTTCTTTCTTTTCTTTTCTTTTTTCTTTTTTCTTTTTTTCTTTTTGTAGTGGATGTTAAACTCACAGCCTTGCACATGGATTATAAGCATCTTAACTCCATTCTGGACTTGAAATATTTAGCTTTTGGATGTTTGTGACATAGTTACTAAACATATGCCTAACTTCAGACTATGGGGTATTATCCTCTTTAAAAGAGCCAAGGGGTTTTATTTTTTTTAGATGACACATGATGGTTATTGATACTTTACTATTTTGCTATCTTGGAAATAATATGAATCCATAATGAGGTGACATGATGATGCTGATGTGATATAGGTTTTTCTATAGGTTGGAAGGGTACATACATGTTTCCAGATGATTATAGAATTTAAAGTATGTCAGAACTCATTTAATATACAGCATTCTTACTGCCAACCTTCCCATCATACAATAGAAAGGAATGAATGAACTTGGAACTTAAGTTTTCTGGGTTCAGGTTGATTATTATACCATGGGAATAATAGTTATTATCTTAAGAGACTAAATCTTAAAATCTGTTTTAAAGTCAAAATGGCAATAGATTATGAGCTCTTCCATGTTGTTTTCTTATAAAAGAAATAATAATAATAATTCTGTCATACCTCATTTCCACAACTGCCATATTTTGTTCTAGTCAAGCAGTTCTTTGTTGTATGCTATACTGCTGAATTCTGACTTTAAAAACAAAGATTCTGTGGTTCCTTGCCATCCCTTAAATGCGCAGACCTGAACATCTATCACTGTGCTAGCCAAAACAAGGGATGTCTACTACTCTAGCTTGTCTGGGTGGGGTATGTACTCAGACTGTATGAAAAGACTGCTTAACAGTGTTGGAGGCTTTTGACCACCATGGTAAGCCAGAGAAGGCAGATAATTGAATGATACTAGAAATTCTAATGTTAGAGTTTGCATTTTGTATATTTGGTAATTATGCTTCTGATATATAAATGTTTGTCACATGAGGTTCTATAAATATTTTCTCTTGTAACAGCAGACATTCTGTGGAATCATGATTCATTGTGGAGAAGGCTTCCATACTCTCTTTTTTGTTAGGGATCAAAATTGAGGTATACTATTTGAAGCATATTCTTACTCTAGCATGAGACATTAAGTAGGAAGGCTTCAATTATAAAAGGTGTTATGATGTGGCTACTTAAAAGACCAGAATTTTGTAGAATTTTAAATGACATGAGAACATTATTGACATATTGATAAAGAAAGGAGCATTATTAAGAATTAGTTGAATCAGTTATTACACTGTTGGTTTGATTTCATCTTTATTGGATGTAGTTGATGACTCATTGCCAGCATGGCATAGTAGAAGAAGAGGGACCATGGAGTAATAATTGGTTTGGTATTTTACCCATTTTCTTTACTTAAGAGCTTTGGGTTTGGGTATAATGTTTTTTATAAACCTTAGGTGTCAAAAAGTTGGGGCATGGGGCTGGACAGATGGTTCAGTGGTTAAGAACACTTGTTTTCTCTTGAAAAGGGTTGATGTAGGTACGATTCCAAATGGCTTATGGCCTTTTTTAACTCTCGTTCTAGGGAATCCAATAGGCACTCATGGGGTGCACTTACGTGTGAATTGGTAAAACATCCATATGCAGAAAGTAAAATTAATATAGTTTTAAAAGTCACAGTGCTGTCCCCTTTCCGAGATTCCCAATCTTGACGTGACTAGCTCAATTTCTTTTCTTCTGACTGCAACCTTTACCTCGACTCCTTTCCCTATATTTCTGTGATCAAGTCATGGCATAAAAGGACGTGGAAAGTTTTTGTTCTTATCCTAATGTTTTCTGTAGTTAGCCTTGTAAATCATGTCTTTACTGTGGAACTCTTGGCTCCTATAAATCTCAGGCCCTTGGGAATGAAGCTTATGACAATCACGAAGTGTGTTACTTCAAAGGATGAGAAAACCAAGCAACCCAAATCATGAAGTTCTCTGCAGCAGAGTTGTGTTCCTGCCTCTTCTCAACATCACCTGGAGACTGAGGATGTGGAGGACAGTGTTCCCATTCTCCTCCTACTGGCAGTGGCATAGGTAGTGAGGAGAGGGCTCTGGGACTGAGCAAAGTTTATTAACTATATGGCTGTCTGGCCTTCCCTGTAATTGTCATCAGATGGTTCATACTCTCAAATGTTTCTGATAGTGCAGTGATCTTAGGAGTGTGCTTTTAAAAGTGGTTATTAATGTGTGTGCGTGCGCACGTGCATGCGTGTGTGTGGGGGGGTGTGTTTCATATGTGCACACACAATCACAAAACAGATAAAGCATCTCTGGGACAGAGAATGTTCTGTCAAATGTGGAGCCCTCTTTTCTGTCTCCTCTAGAGACATCCCATTTCTTTTGCTACCTTGCCTTAGAGTCCCCATATTACAAAAGTGAGAACATATTCTGACAGCGTGTTAGTACCATTATTTGTGGGGATCCTTAAAGATCATTGCATCTTTCTTGGGTCAGCTATAGACTTCAGGAAGGTTGAAAAAGGTCTGGGCAGTGGCTGAACCTTGTGAAGAGTGATTCATCCATCCTGAGATGGATCCTGAATTATACTTGATAATATTTGAATGCCTGAAATAATATCATTAATTGGCAAAACAGGTGCTCTAGTGGAAAGGACAAGCCAAAGGGCACAGGAAAAAAAAAAGATGATTGTGTTCTGTACGGGTATATGCTACGGTTTAGCTTAAAAATAAGAAAAACTTGCTAAGTTTCTGTGCATACTTGTTTCCATGCTTGGGTCGGTGCTGTCTATAAGGGGCAGACATGGAGCTAGTGTCGCTCAGAAGCTTTGTACTATGTCTCAGGAGATCTAGTTTTTCATCCTTGTCTTACTTTTGTATTGCTATGCTAAAATGCCATGACCAAGGCAACTTACAAAATACAGCATTTAATTTGAGGTTCATAACTTCAGAGGGTTAGTCTGTGACAAACATGGCAGGAAGCATGGCAGTAGACAAACAAGTGTGGCACTGAAATAGTGTCCTCGAGCTTATATCTCATCGTGGGTATGAAGTAGAGTGAGAGCTAACTGGTAATGGCATGGGGTTTGGAAACCTCAAAAGATACCTTTTTTTTTTTTATCCAGACCACATCTCCTAGTCCATCCCGAACAGTTCCACCAACTGGGGACCAAGCATTCACCACCGTCATCATAAACTTGAAGCTAAAACACAAAAACATGCCTGCCGTATGTTATCATATGTATGTTTGGCTTCTGTCAGGTAGCTTGTCCCTAACTCTACTTTTCAAGGAGAGTAAAAATGGCCTAAACGAGAAAGGACACTTAATTTAACAAATGAAAAATAAGCAAAAGATCCATTGACTGGTCTAAGTCCCTGTGTTCTTCTCTCACCCCTTTGTCCCCAAGCAGAGACTTAACTCTAGAGAGGAGGTTGGATAGGATTACTCTACCAGGTCATACTCGAAAGTGTAAAATTGATGGTAACATAGACTATTGTTCTGATTCATCCTATTGACTGAGAAATTCTGTGTTTTAATTTGTTTTGTTTTTAAAGCTGTTTGACTCTTACAGTAGGTAAAATAGTTCATTGTCCTCTGGTGTTTGTTATTTAACAGTGAAGTATTTTCTCAGCCACTTCTGGATAATAATGATCTAATGTACTTCCTTCATATCAACCCTTTCATAGTTTTCATATGGTTCTATTAAATAATTAGGGCAAATACTCGTGTCTAACATAAAATACTAATGTCTGTGAGTGCTCCCTCTTTCCTGGTGGCATGGGATAGAACAGGAACGTGTAAGTCCTTGATCTCAACAAAGAGGAGAAGAGATATCTCATGAGTTCAGTTAACTTCTTAGTCTTTAGAGGAGATCAGCCTTGCAAGTAGGCATGGAACTAAGTTCTCTCTGGTGCTTTGTGAGAGGAATTCTGCTAGGAGGATGTAGTGACTATTCCTTTGTGAAACTTTAAAAAATAACTAACCGATTGCAAGATGGCTGTGGTGCTCAGAAAGGCAGTGAGCCAGCCTGACCTTCTGAGGATGACACTTATCAGTGAGAGAGGCTGAACCTGTCATCAATGCTCAGCATTGGGCACCACCTCTAACTCACTGTTTTATTATCTGTAAGCTTCCTTCCCAGAATTCCCATCTCCAGGCAGAAGCTCCAGAGCAGCCATTAGCATCTGCTAGGTCTACCTGCCATTTTGAATCCTGACTCCAAAAAAGCATGTGGATTCCTTTTTCTTCTCCTCTGTCTGTAGGCTGCTGGCCACAGTGAAGTATCCTTTTTCTAGTACTCTGGGCCTTCTCATGCTTTCTCTGAAGCGTCCCATCTGCCATGTCTGGTTTCCATATTGACTAAAATCAGCAGCATCATTTTTCTCTTCTCCATTCACTTCTCCAGTGGCTGCTGAGACTTGCAGCTTACCTGCTTTGGATTTTTTCTTTTCAACTCTAGTAAAATTGTCCCTGAAGCTTCTAACAATAGCACAACAGTGAGTACACAATGCACTCCGTGTCAGTTAAAGAATTTTCTGTTGCAAGATGTGATTGGTAGGGTCTCCTTTTGGGTGAGATGGAGAAGTAGAACAGCATCTCCCCAAATGGAAGTCCTCTGTACCAGGGACATCACCTTTTTAACCATCTTGTTTTTCCTTGTATCATCTTCGGGACAGATGTGATGGAGTAAACTGTTACTTTGTTTCTGCGCTTTACAACTTGAGTCTCTTGCTTAGTAAAATTAGTTCTGCCTTGGATTGTTACGATTGACAGTAAGAGAAAGCAGACTGTAAAGTTTTGAGAAACATGAAAAAACATTGTCATTCTCAGAGCACTTAGTTTTCATTGCTAGTGTTCCTTTAGCCTATTAGGATTGTTTTGGTGTCTGACTTTGTTGACAGTTCTGTTATTACATTAAAGATGTTTCTTGCCATGTATTTTCCATTTTAGTTAAGAAAACTCACTCTGTTTCCTAAGATGAATTATAATTAGGATTGTTTGGTACTGAGAATCTTTTCTCACTTAATACCTCTAATGAGATACAAATGTTCTAAATGTCCTTATGAGCAGATTATATTTAGAGAGGAATCCACTTATTTTAGTTAACTAATCCCTTTGCTCCTGTATCATACATCCTTATTAGGCCCTCATGTTCCTGCTCCATATGGAATTCTTGTGAAATCAGACTTCTGCATGGAGTGTGATTAACTTTCAGAGTCGGAGGTATTGAAAATGTCAGTGGAGCTTGTGGCTCTATGTACCTTGTTGTTAAGGCACTCTTCTTGCATACACATTTATGATAAACACAAGACTTTATTCTAACAAAGTGAATTATATGTATTAATTGGTTCTCTTCTGGTATTTACATCAGTGTTCACTAGAGTGAAATAACTGGCTTTCTTTAAACTTTTCCACTCTACTCTCTGCTCCTCTGTAGTCTGGGGATACATTTTTTTTAACTCCATGGATCATTGTGTGTTGGACATGATGTCCCAGCTGGATGACTGATTATGATACTGGGTTATCTTGACTTAGAGCTGTGCAACATCTAGACATCAGTGTTGTACACACCCTTCCTAATGACCGTGTTTATCTTGTACAGAAAGCAGAGACACATTACATTTTGAAGAACTTAATCTGTGAAGTTACTTTTTGAATCCAAATCTAGGCTTTATTGGTTATTGTTTGCATATTTGTGGATGAGTTATTTGACTTCTTTATGCTCAGATATTCTCTTATACATACAGTGGTCATTATAATGCCCTTTGCCTTGTAGCTGGTTATGAAGATTTGTGAGCACATTAAAGAGTAGCATCAGTTACAGTCTAGGTGTATATTCATTCTAAAATAACTTTAATATTTTTCTCTCTTGTCCATTCAACCAATGAAAAGGTATTATTGACCTTGTATGAGGAATATCATAAAAATATAATACTCTCACATAATTTTGTCACTGGTAGCAGAGTTTGAATTATAGGACAGATTTCTTTCTTATCTGTTATTCTTGATGGAGTGGGTCTTCAGGGATCCACTGATTTTTTGATATTATAAGATGTAGGAAGATAATCAATTTCTGTTTCTTAAATCTGACTAGTGCTGATTAAGTTTGTCCATTTAAAATGATTAAATATAAACATTCCTTCCTTTACATGATTCTGACTTTTACTTGCCATGGTTACTTAAGTTAACACCAGTTTCTCCAATAATAGAGTTCAAAGTTCAGTTCTCATGTTATTGAGTTATGAATCACCATATTAGTACAATTGTTGCTTTCTGTTACTCGGTTTATGACAGTAAAGAATATAGTTGAGTTATCTCCTTGTCCTTGATAAACTCAGGTGATGGTTCAAAATAAAAGTGATAATTCAAGGAAATATTTCACCAAATCTCAAAGTGAAGCAGAGAAATGGAAATTATTCACCCTGAAAAGAAAACCTGAACTAATTATAAACAGGATTCTGGAACAATATAACTGACCAAGGGAACATGGAGCTGTTGTAGAAAATAAATACAGTTGGGAAAGCTGAGGAATGGGTATCTAATTTAAGGTTGTGAACTGGGAGACAGTGTATGTCAAAATGTGTGCAGAGACAGCAGAGGAAAGAATGACAGGAAAAGCTTCATGCAAAGGAATCTCTCAGTGATGCTCTATGGCTGTGAAAACACAAGGATAAAATGACGAACACTGGCCCAATCCAAACTTCGAGCTGAGTATTCATCAAGGCATAGAAAAGATGCCTAGTGAGTATTACTCAATCTAGTATTCTTGTTTTTAAAATAAACAGCACACCTTAATCCTTAGAGTCTCTGATGTTTGACAGTGTACTAAGAAAAATGACTGACATTTTGTCTTTAATTTTCCTATACATTGAAAACTGATAATAAGAAAAATTGTTTAATGTTTTGATAATTACTTGCTTTTTTGAAGAAAGGGATTTACTATTGAATCTAGGCTTTCCTTGAACTGAGGGTTTCCCTCGTGGCTGGGATATACTCATGCCCTCTTATACTTGGTAACAAGGAAACAAACAAACACTTTTAAAGGTCACAAAACAATAAAAAAAAATCCATGTTTGTTATTCAGATATCTTTGCATGGTTTTAGTGTGCATGAATACCTTATGGTCTTGTATGATGAGGCTGAATGAAAACTGCCTGTATTTATTGAGCCCAGGAGGTACTGATGAAGAAGACAGTCAAATCATGCTTTGGGAAATGGATTTACTGAGTGTTTGCCATATGCATGTGCATGTGTGTGTGTGTGTGTGTGTGTGTGTGTGTGTGTGTGTGTGTGTGTGTGTTCATTTTAAGGATTGGGTGTGTTGTTTTGCTTTATTTTAAAAACAAGAACAATAGATTGAGTAGTGTTCATTAGATATCTTTTCTATGTCTTGAAACATAACACGCTCTGAGTTTGGATTGGACCAGCTTTCATTATTTCATCCTTTCTGTTTTCATAGTCATGTAATATCACTGAGAGTTTCCTTAGTATGAAGCCTTCCCCATATATAATATATACAATAGATATCATTATGTCACATATAATGTATACAATATAGTAATACTATAATATAGTAATAGAATATATTTAACATAGTCTTTTTTTAAATAATGTTTATTTCAATTGACTGATTAGAGATAAGCTATCTAATTATACCTTTTGACTAGGATATACACAATTGGTTTCTGTGAATGTAAACATGAAGATGAGGGAAAACCCAGGCATTTTAAGAGTAGAGGAAGGATCTCTAGTTTAGCCTGAGAGTATGAAGTGTGGGAGAGAGAAGGAGACAGCCTAAAGGAGTGAATTCAGAAAAGTTGTGTCGAAAAAGTGTGCAAGGGTGAGAACTTTTTGCATGAAATACACAGGACATTTAAAGGCCAGTGTGTTGGATTGTATAGGGTACCATGGCCACATTAAACAATGCCATGTAGCTTGTAGGCAGTGGAGTCAGGATTTTCTTCTAATCTCTTTGTGATTAAAGTATAATTTATATGCAGTTATAGTGACACACTTTAATGATATGTTTGTGTATGTGTTCTGTAAACCATAGCTGAGATGAAAAACATTTACACTATCCTTGAAAAATACCCCTATGTGATGGAGAAAATAACCTCTTCACCTCCACTTCTCCACTCATTATTGGTACCTCTGATATTTTTCTCATCCACATAGTTTAGCCTTTTCCAGAATGTTATACATACATAAATCATATGGCATGTAATTTGTATATAGGATGCTTTCATTTGCCCTCACGCTTTTGAGACTCGTCTATGTAGTTGCATGGAAGAACTTTTGGGGGTTAAGCAGGAAATGTAAGACTTGACTGAAGATAGCATTGAGAGGACTTTTACTGTAAACCAGCCAGCCCTAATGGAAGGGGTAGGGAGTAGAATTGCAAAGTGGGCCATTGGCTGGGAAATTGTACAGGTGAAACTAGTCTCATCTGAGGCCTGTAGGAGCAGCAGCAGGTGGGAAAGTGGAGGTTGGGTCTGCTGGACATGTTGATGCTGGGAAAGGAGGATTTTCCTGAGGTGAAGCCCAGCTATGGGGAATATAAAGAAGTTATTTTCCTTCTCTCATTTTCCTCTGTTCTTCACCTGAGTTGGTTTTTCTGGGCACTGATTTTGTGTAATGCAAGGGCTCCTTTTTTTTTGTGTTCCACCATGTCACTCCAAGAATTTGTTCCCAATGCCTTGCTTTGAATCACCTCTGTTGTTAAATTAGGTGTCACTTTAAAAAGGACTAATATTTACTGTCTTCCACATATGACATGACCATTGCACTCATGATCTCACACTGTTGTGTTGATGGGGAAGACGCTCATGAGGCCCCCGCCTTCCCTGAGGAGGTACCTGAATGGCTACAGGTAAAGGAAGAGTCATTTTCTTCATCCTTAGAGCCATTGTCAAGTTGCCCATGATCCACTCAATAGCCACTGACTAATGCTCATGCAAGCAACTTAGTTAAGTTAGGTTGGTCCAAAACCAAAACCAAACAAACAAAACCATGAAAATAGAAGAAGTGAGAGGAAAAGAGGGTTCAATAGGAGGGAATGGGAGATGGTAACAGGAGTTTAAAATGACCAAAATATAATATATTCATGTACAAAGATTTCAAGGAATGATAAAAATGCCAGTTCCCTTCATAGAGTATCAGTTATCTCTTTACCTGCAGTTACCCAATGCTTTCCACAAGGAATAGCAAGCATAAATGTCACTGAGATGCTAGTGATTTGTGAGTGTGTGGGGGGGATGTCCCTTAGAGCTGCAAGTCAAGAGGTTGGTAAACCTAGCTGCAGGAATCCTCTTCTGTAAGGATCTTGGTAAATCTTTTACAAAAAGAGATTCTATGGAAATTTTTTAACCTTAATTTCAGTACTGGGGATAGACCCAGGGCTTGCAGTGTATTTTTGCAACTGTTCAACAACTGAGCTATAGCCCCAACTCTAGGTTGAGCTCTATAGCAAAGACATAGTAGTGACAGAACACAGCATTGTTATTATGTGGGTTATAGTCTACTCATCCTTTTTGGAAAGTTCTCCAGCAGGTTCCTGAAGCAGCATCAAGTTAAGGGGGAATTCTGGCTTGATTAATTATATCTACATGTGCTCTGTGAAGGAGAGAGCTCTGAGAAGTGGTGATAGGGATAGTTGCACTTCCTAGGAAGACATTTTCTGAAAGGTTGTTCACTTCAATACCAGTGCTGGAAAATTCTTGTCATTAAGAAACCTAATTATGGTTGAAGTAGCATTTTATTCTTGCAATAACTCCTTCAGATGAAAATGCTTTTATTTTCCTCTTTTATAGGTAGGAAACTGAGGCACAGGGAATTCAAGTAACTAGCCTAGTCAGATAGCTGGTGGTATCAGAGTGGAGACTCAAGTTCAGGCAGTCTGAGAGTCTATGTTCTTCTGTGTATATTGTGTCAGCTTTAGAGTCCTAGCATGCTAGTACCAGAAGCACTCATGAGACTCATCCCATAGTCTTCATTGAAGAGTAAAGTCTTGAGAAGACTCTTAAGATGGCCAGTGTAAGCTCAGACTGTGGTGGAATAGAACCAGATACCCTGCCAAGACTCACTGCTCTGGGAAGTTCTGTGTCTGTGATTGCTGTCAGTTTCATGTCAGCAGAGAGACATGAGGCTCATCTAGGAAGACTGACAAAATTGTTGCATAAGTCTATTCTTTCCCTTGGCCTTAGCTCTCCCTTGCCTAGGAAGATGTTAATTTGTTCCCTTCTGGTCCCCTCTGCCATTTATTCTTCCCAAGGAACCGAGGGTCACCATTACTCTTTCTAGGCTGCCCTCTTTAAATTGACTGACCCATCATTTCTTTTTCTAGTCTTTTCTCACCAGCAGGTAGGGGAAGGGAGATGCTGCTGTACCGCCGAAGGGGGGCTGTGTCTGGAGATGGGAGAGGAGATGGGGATTCTCAAAGCACCAGGAATTACTGTAGTGCAGATCAGAGACCTTGCCTGAATTTGTGGCGGGCATCATTGAACTCAGCCTGTGACACAGTCACCAACATGTTTGTTCCTCCTCTCCCATTTAGAGGGTGTTCTGTTGCTGATAGAATTTGTTCACCCACACCATTTTCACAGACCCTGGTTAGAAGGGCATCTGGATGGGAAGGGAAGCTCTGGCCTGGCCAACTTAGTTTATATTCATTTTTTGATCGTTAAAACGTATTTTGTGGAGCTACAGTTGGGGGAATAAACTAAATCATTGAAATATTTGCCTTCTTTTTGTGTATGAACTTATTCAGGTAGATAGAATGCTTTCCCATTTGTTTATACTAGGACTTTGTATATAAAAAGTTAATACTGTTCTGGTGGCTGCCAGCTACCCCTTTGTCCTAGCTTGCTTTCTGTTGTGTTAAACATTGTGAACTTGGCTTACACATACCAAATCACAGTCCACCATTGAGTGAATCACAGCAGGAGCTCAAGCAGGAGCAGAGATGTGAACCAAGGAGGAAAGCTACTTCCAGGCTTGTTCAGTTACCTTTCTCATATCGCTCAGGGCCATCTGCCTAGGGTTGTCCCTGCCCCCCAGTGGGCTGGGCTCTCCCACATAAATCAGCAACCATACCAAGAAGATTTCATGTAGCTATGCCCATAAACGAAGCCTATAGAAGTAGTTCTTCAATTGAAGTTCTCTCCTCCCAGGCGACTAGTCTATGTCAAGTTGACAGCATAACCGGCACGCCAGGAATGAAGTAGAACATTAATGCATCATTGTCAGCATTCACCGGTGGCTTACTTTTCCTCCATATTTTCTATAATTTAGAATGTCCTTCTCAATTTCATTTCAAAATACCTGAAAAGAGTCCTTGTTCAGTTAAAAGAGAGTAAATTTCCCCAGGTAAGTTCCCATATGTTTTCTGTAAAAACTAGCACACACTTTCTATGTGTGCTACCCCGTCAAATGAAACCCTTAGAAAAGTAAACAGCCAGACGAAGCCACTCAGCTGGCATGGCCTAGAGTTTTGTTGGGCCATTTTAGCTTGTGTGTGTGTGTGTGTGTGTGTGTGTGTGTGTGTGTGTGTGTGTATGTGTGTACTATTCAGAAAGTCTTCCTCTTGTCACAGCACTGACATGGCATCCCTGGCTCTGTGGTCCTCTTTTCATTTCCTGAGGCTGTGGAGCTGTAGGTCTGCTCATCTAAGTAGGTACATGTGCTCAGTGATGTTTCTCTTCAAGATTCTTAAAAGGGCCTGGCAGTGTGTCACAAGGTCAGTGCTTTTGTAAAGTTGGCTTTTACAAAATGTTCATGCCCTATCCCATTCTGCCTGTCTCTCTGGAGATGGTCCCTCCTTTCGTGGTCCCTCGTGCATCCTGAGTACGCATACGGCTATTTATTTGTAGCACCAGTCCCTGTATGCTTTTGCTTAATGTCTTTCATGGTTTATCCAAGGTTTTAGGCCTTACTAAATATGAATTATCCTCTCTCCTTCTTTCTTCTTCCTCCCGCCCCTCACCCCCTCCCCTTCCTCTTCCTTCCCTTCTTCTTTCCATCTATTCTGCGGTACTGTTTTAACCCAGGGCCTTGCAGATGCTGAGCCGGCACTGTCCCATTAGTTATATCTCTGGCTCTTGAATATATTCTTGACTAGCTTGTTCAAGAAATAAACAGTACAGACCTGTACCATCTTAGTTACATGACCCACTTTCCTGCCTATGACCCAAATCCCCTAATTTGGTATTAGCTTCTGGAGTAATTCCAACCTTTATGAAGATAGCTGTTTCTCCTGTCGGATAGGGTATGAAGGCCCTGGTAGAGTCCTTTGCTAGAGACACTTAGAGGAACACAGTCTTGCACTGTAGTGAGACAGTGTAAGTATGGACACAAGTTTAATCTTATCTGTTAAGAATTTGGGTTCAGCACAGTAAGTTTAAGATTCTAGGGCTTTTTGTGAAGTGAAAAATACCCCTTTCAAAAAAGTGGTCAGCCTGTGAAATGATCTTTTTTTTTTTTTTTTTTTTTTCTTTTTTTTTTTTGGTACTGATAGCACATGCTTAAATGCGTTTTCCACTCTCACCATTCAGCACAAATTGTAAATACATTGTTTTAATTTACACTGTCCTTTGCAACTGCTCCCCTCTAAAATATTTTTTTAAACCTTTGTTGTGAATGCTACATCTGAAGGTGTGTGGTGAACTTCAGTAACTCCTCATTGCCCTTCTCTAGGTTGTTACAGAAGTAGCTGGTCAGGTCGCCTTCAGTTTCTCTTCAGGACATTCCACTTGTTGGCAATGGGGACTTTACATCGATGACATTGTCATTGTTCATTCCCCAAATTCCTTAGCTATGTAGCCAAAGCCTCCTTAGAGTGCAGGTCAGCTTACCTACCTCCATCCATTTCTCTGACATTCTTCACACATTGTGTCCCAGCCTTGTGGTTTCCTAGATACATCTCTTAATCTATAGTCTTCTCCTTGAGGCATTTATCATTTTCTTTTAAAGTATAGTGTTTTTTGTATATTTGTGCAGTGCTATGAACTAGATTTTAAAGTCCTGGAAGTACTTTAGTCATGTGTAGTGGTATATGTCTTCAATCCAGCCCTTGGGAGGCACAGGCAGGTGGATCTCTGAGTTTGTGGCCAGCCTGGTATATAAATCGAGTTCTATCCAGGACAGCATAAGCTACAGAGTGAGACCCTATCTTGAAAAAAACCAAATCAAACAAAAATCCTGGAAGTACTTTATCTTATTTATTTTACAAGTGGTAGTTGTCCACCTATTTAGAGAAAACCAAACCA
Organism: Cricetiscus sungorus; assembly: GCA_030556225.1. Classification (NCBI taxonomy): domain Eukaryota; kingdom Metazoa; phylum Chordata; class Mammalia; order Rodentia; family Cricetidae; genus Cricetiscus; species Cricetiscus sungorus. The sequence goes on along the minus strand of JANBXA010000734.1, from coordinate 86,531,558 downwards.
AAACAGCAACAACAACAACCAAAGAAAAACAAAAGGATGAAATTAGTGTAGTCCTTAGGGTACCACCCAACACACTAGCCCTAATTGTTTCTGAAAATCTTAGTACTGTTCTCTCTTAATCCCAGGACAAGGAAAATACAGCTACAACTGTGTAGACTGGGAAGATAAATTACTGCTTGTTCATGCAGTGCCTACTCTCTACTTGAGTAAGATTTTCAAATTAATTTGCCCCAAAGTTATTAATTTTGCTATCTATTAATTGGAGATACCCAGTAATCATTTTTGAGAGTTTAAATTATTTTTGAAATATTAAAGTATTTTTATGTACTTGCTTTAAAAGCTTTCATTGCTTTTAAGGATTTAGCTCAGTAGTGAGACTGGCATGTGTTGTTTGTGAGCATGATAATGCCCTGGGGTTTTATCTCCAGCACTGTATGAACTTTCTGTGGTAACATATATCTGCCAGTCCCCATGCTGGGAGGTAGAGACAAGAGGAGCTACAATTCAAGTTTATCCTTAACTTCCAGCTACACAGTGAGTTCAGGGCAACCCTGGACTATATGAAGCCCTGCCTCAAAGCACAAACAACAGCAAACTTTTCACAAATTTAAAAGGATATTAAATTTTATGTTTTGAAGGTTTGTCCATATTCTTTTGGCTACTTGGGTTGTCAACTAAGATTAGTTAAGACTGAACTAATTTAAATGTGAATTTGATGTGTTAATTTAATATTTTAAGGCAGCATGTAAAGAAGGTGAGTTGTAAGGTGGTTTAAGTAGAGGCTTAATTTTTGAATTAAGTATAAATTTGAGTTTGTTAAATAGATGCTGTGATCAAGTGCTAAGTAAATAATGTGAATGATATTGTTGGAAGTGTTAAATAGACGTTAAATCTTAATCAATATAAAACTTATATTAAATATAAAATTGTTTCACTAGACCACCTGAGCTTTGGGTAAATTTGTAGACTCCTGATTCTTGTAGAATGCAAAAGTGCAGGCTTAGATTTGATACAAGCGTAAACCATTATGATTTACATAATTTATCTCCTCAGTATAAAGATTGTACTGTAAAGTTAAAAATGCTGTCCTGGAACTCAGATTTTGGTTGTCTGAGTATTTGTGGGCCTGGAGGTTTTAGGGTTATGTTTGTGTTTAGATTAAATTTGAATGGTAAGTTAAGATTTATGGTGAACAGTATGTAGAATGATTTGTTTGCTTTTTCAGAGCTTATGAATAAAAGCAACATCTGAATTTAATGTTTGAGGACCAACCGAATTCAAGAAATATGCTGTAATTCTATTTTAATTATCTCCCTTAATTGTTCTCACTTCTGTTCATTTGCAAGTTGTATGCTTAAGATATTAGCATATTTAGTACACATCATTGAGTCCATTTAAATTTCTATAGTCATACTTTCACATGTTGTTGTTCTGTTTTGTTCTTTAACTCTGACGATGGTAGAAACTCAAGACCTGGTTTGCCCTGAGTGCTTGGAATGATTGTATTCTGATTTTGTTGGTCACACAAAAAACACTCACATGGTTTGCTTCTGAATTATGCTTCTAAGAATTAGCCAATTTTTGTTTATTTATTCATCCATTCATATATAATTCTTGTGTCTCTTTCTCTAAAGTACTGGTCATAGGTTGAGTGTAGCTCTAAGGTTGAGGCAGTCCTTGGATCAGATGTCCATAAAACAGAAGTAGAGCAACAGCAGAATTGATCCTGCTTGCTAGGAACTACAGCTGCAACATTGGGCCCTGAGGTCTTGTCCCTTCTTCCTTCTTTTGTGTAATTATTTTCCATTTAGTAACCGTCAGTGAGTCTTCATTGGTGTCCCTTGGGCACCCCAATTTTAGCTTACACTACTTCCAGAACTATGGATAGATGCTCCTTGTGGAGGTAGGGTAGTGTAAGAAACTCCAACCTAGAAGTTTGGTGACCCTGTCATGATTCAGAGCTCTGGATCTCTTCCACACTTCCACCTAATGCATCAGTCTTTGAGTGTCTTATCTGAAAAATAAAGATGATTCCTTGTACTTTAGTTAGTTTATACTGCTGTGGGGAAGCACCGTGACCAAAAGCAACTTGGGGAGGAAAGGGTTTAATTTGACTTACATATCCAGAATTATAGTTCATAGATCCAGAATTACAGTCTGTAGAGGGAAGCCAAGGCAGAAATCCAAACCAGATTGGAATCTGGAGGCAGGAGCTGATATCGAGACCATAGAGGCAGGCAGGCTGCTGCTTACTGTCTTGCCCAGCCTGCTTTCTTATAGAATCCAGTACCACCATCCCAGAGGGATCCACCCATAATGGGCTGATCCTTCCCACATCAATCGCTAATTTTAAAAAAATGTCCTGTAGGCTTTCCTATAGCTCTATCTTGCAGAAATATTCTCTCAGTTGAAGTTCCCTCCTCTCCGATTACTCATTGACATAAAACTATCCATCACACCTTACAAGTTATCACAAAAAGAGGCTATGTGAAAGTTTTGGACATAATACATTCTTAGAAAATGATGACTTTCCCATTTTTAATTTGGGTTATTGGTTTGAATGTAGTAGTTTAGGTGATCTTGACGCTAACACTTTAAAAATAAAAAAAATGATTTATATATTATGATGATATATTATCATAGCCTGTAGGCTTCTTTTTTTTTAACATTTATCCATTTATTTTGTGTGTCAAATGGGGTGGCACACACATGCCATGGGTGTGTGTGGGGGGGGGCAGAGGACAATTTGTAGGAGTTAGTTTTTTTCTTTAACCACATGGGTTCCAAATTTTCAGGCTGGTGGGCAAGCACCTCTTCCTGCCAAACCATCCATCTCACTGGCCTAACTCCCACCTCCAAGTCTGCATCTTTGTCTCAGGGTATTGTTTTCATGAAGTTTGAAATTTTGTCTCATAACTTTGCCTGGCTTCAGTATACTCTGGGGTCTCTGCTTGTAGAGACCATAATGTGTTGCTCAGAGTCTTTATGATGTTACACTTCAGAGGCAGAGCATCCCCTGTTCCAGTCTTCCAATGTCTCCCATCTCTCACCTCTGTTTGCCTTGGCAAAGACACCCTTGTGGTCCTCACCTGCCACACATGGCTGTTCCTGCTGAGTGGTTGACTTTAAGCCCTCCTTCCTTCAAAGTGGCTGTGGCTTCCCTCCTTGGCCCTGGTGTTCCCAGTATTTTTTCCATAACATTATCTCAAATTTGGAATTTAGTGCTCAGTTTTATTAGTTTCTTTCACTCAAATAAAAGAAGTAAATTGAATGGTTTGTACTGTGTAGTAGAATTAAAAGATAGCTTTAAGGCCAATCATCTATTGCTCTAAATTTGGATATTATTGAAGAGGTGTTCAATCTAACAGTGTTTTGGTTTTTTGTTTTGTTTTGTTTTGTTTTGTTTTGTTTTGGGGTTTTTTTGGTATCTTTTTTTGGGTGGGGGTATGGCAAAATGATTAAAACTTTAAGGAGTATTAACTATCTTAAATAGTATGTATGTAAGTAAATCGTATTGTACAGTTCAAGGTCATGGTGTATATGCTTGAGCATGCATCAGAATGTCCTGCACATAGATCTTCATTTTGGGTCCTAGGGCACCCCCCCCCCAGAGCTGGGTACACGCTAGGTAGTGTTGTAGCATTGAATTGGGTCCTCAACCCTGGTACATCATGACTGCTATCACATTGCTTGGCCCTAATCACATCTTCTGATTTGTAGATCTGTGAGCTAAAACCTGAGACTTTACTTCCCTGTGTGACACTGCTGTTGGCATGGCCTGCAAGAATAACACCCCTGTGCCATACCCAGCCCCTTTAGATCATACTTTGAGAATAAATTGATGTAAAGAAATGTAGAAATAATCTTTAGAACGTCTATAATTTTTTTTTATCTGTTTTATTTTCTCTTTATGGGAGTATATAAAACAAATGGCGGGTCATATTTTAGTAGATATGGCACTTACTTAAAAACTAAAATGTAAGGGCTGGAACAGTGGTTAAGAGCACTGGCTGCTCTTTCAGAGGACCTGCCATCAATTCCCAGCACCCACATGGCAGCTCACAACCCTCTGTAACGCCAGTTTTAGGGGATCCAGTGCCCTCTTCTGGCTACTGAAAACATTGAACACACATGGTACACTGACATACATGCAGACAAAACACCCAAACACATAGAATAATAAAATAAAAAAATTAAGTAAATAAAAGAAAGCTCTTATTGACAGAATATAGGAGGAGTCAGTGGCATGGAGAAGACTCCAGAACAAGTCTTACTTTAACATCAAGGGTTGTTTGACCAAAGACAAGCACCTTTTCATTTCTTATACTCTTCAGTCTTATTTGTTTCTGTAAGAAAGAGTGATTGCCACATGGTCTTGGGCTTTGTTCCTAATGCTTCAGGCAGTCACAGTATTTTTAAGGGGTTTATACAGTCATCCCCATTTAAATGCCTTCTGGTTTTTTAATAAACATTCAAACATTTTTAAATTTTAGTCATCTATTTTTATGTGATGCGTGTTGAATGGCCTGCATGTATGTCTGTGTACCATTTGCATGCCTGGTACCCATAGAGGCCAGAAGAGGATGTTGGATATCTCAGAACTGGAGATAGAGATGGTTGTGAGCTGCCATGTAGGTGCTGGGAATTGAGCCCAGTTTCTCTGGAAAATCAGCCATTGCTCTTAACTGCTGAGCGACTCCCCAGCTTCCTTGGAACAGTTTTGATAGCATTATTTTAAAGTTTTATCACGATGGGGATTTAAAATGTGGATGAGAAAATACAGAGTGAAATCAAAGCTAGTCCACATACCAATGAACATTAGAGCTACAAAACAGTTAACTGTCTATATGTCAAGTTTGCTTGTGGGATATGTTTGGGCCCAGGAACGAAAAGAAGGTAAGAGAAAAGTTTTAAAACAATAAATTGACTCTCTTATTTGTTGCCTTTGGTTCATTCACTGTGCAGTTCCTCATCAGATCTTGTAGCTGCTAGACTTACTAGAGAAGTAGCAATTTGGACCTTTGGATTTGAACTTCCATTCCACAGCTGGGAGAGTGGAATATAAAGACGGCAACTGGCTTCCACACACATTATTTGTTTTTGAATAGAAAGTGTGCACTGTTGAGAAAGCACAGGAGGAAAAGGCTTTTGCAGATAACCACTTGGTGCGTAACTGTATGAAAGGTGAGACTGAAGCTAGAAAGCTGCCGATAAGAAGATACAGAGTGAGATGAGCAGGGAGTGTCCTCCAGGTACCTGTGGCTCTTCTAGTTAGACTTGGTAAAAAGGCTGCTGATTTAGCAAAAGATGCCTCAGTTGCTGTAGAGACAAGCCCCTTGTCCTCAGTGGCTGTCACTGTGGCCTGGAATTTAAAATCTTTTAGGAAGCTTTCCTACTGTTCTTTTATTGTTAGTGTGCTTCCTTCCCCTCACCTTGTTTTCATGGCATGGCATATATAGTCCTGTTTTCCTGTCAGCAATTAGGAGTAAAATCTCAATAGAATGAGAGAAATGTATAACATAGAAAAGGTTTGGTTTGTGGGAAATGTTCCCTTGTGAGCAGCGGGTGTGGGTGTCTTCCAAAAGTGGGGGTATTAGGCAAGGCTTGTTGTTGAGAGACACAGGAAAGCACTGTTACTAAATCCTTTCAATGATACTGTGAAGTTATAAGCTTTCATATGACACTGTCATATTCAACTCACTTTGTGATACAGAGCTCAATAGCTTGTATTATAGTGCAGTGTGTGTGTGTGTGTGCGTGTGCGTGTGTGTTACAGTGTAAACATTTTATGAACTGCAGTGTCTGATCCATCCGTCTGTCTGGGCAAGAGTGTCCCTTGATAGTAAAAAGAAAAGCAATCAGAACAGAATTGGTCAGTGCGGCATGTCTAATGGTGGGAAGATATTTGAAGGACTTGCTATAGACACAATAGTCTCTCTAAATAGCCTCTTTGCACCCGGAGTCTTATTGCAAACAGGTTCATTAAGGAGAGACATTCTGACACACAGCATCACCGTAATGAAAGTAGCCCTGTTTTTCTAATATTGTATCTTCCACTCCAGTTATGCTGCCGGTACAAGATTTCCCTTGTGTTGTTGTATATTTCTCCAGAAAAGGAATCAGTCTTCATAGAATATACAATTATTTTGTACAGGAATGTATAACTCATACCTAAGATCCAGTCTTCCCTGTTTATGTGCACTAGTGCAAAAATAATTGGCAAACACATCTTCCAGACCAGAAGATTCCAGCACCTTCAATTTGTTGGACTAGAAGATGTTGAACCTCAGTTAATAATAAAAATTTTAAAAACTGTATAATGTTAAAAATGGATTTGTGATCAATCATAGAAGAAAAAAATATTAGTACAGCTTCCCAAGAGGCATACTACCCCCTCAAGTGAGCCAACGCCATATAGTACCCATTCAGTGAGGGTGGGAGATGCAGAAGGTGTCCATCCACTAAGCTTTACATATAACTACTGTATGATGACTTCCACTATTGGATTTTCTTCCTGCTAATGTACAGCATGAACATTATGAACAAGGAAAAAAAGGTTATATTGGTTTAAAAGTGGATATGGAAAATTTAATGTGCTCAAGTGGGAACAATGGCATATTAAAAAAAAACACTCATGACACAGATCTAATAATTCACTTGCCCCTGTAGGAGAAGGGTATCAGTTCTGATACTAGCACGTAGTTTATTTTTATATACACCCTCATTCCCTGCAGTATACCCTGTGTGTGGGTTCCAGAGAAAAGACAGGAAGGAACCTATAGGGAAATCAGCCTGGAAACCTTTCATTAAATACATTGTGCTTTGTATTGTGTCGTTCACAGAATCTTCAAGAAATAAGAAAGGGAGAAACCGGTTATCAGCCTGCATGTGTGAAATATTATATTTGAATACTATCATTTGTTTTAAGATTAAGGCTGAGGCTGCAGACATATTAGTTATTATTCACTTACATCTGGTAGATAATACAACAGGGATTTAAAAACCCATTTTTCCATTTCTGGTTCCTGCCATCTTTCCAGCCTCCACCCTCCAGTGGCAAAGATACTTCTTTATCCAAAAATTGTGCTGGCTAAATATTTTCATGTTGGAAACCTTTGCCTCTTAATAGAACATTTGGGTGATGAGGGCAATAAATGGGGCCTTCAGATTCTTGGTGGAGCTTGTCAGTTAGCGAGAGATGAATTCCTAGGATACATTGAAAGAAGTGCTAAATACATTCTATCGTGAGAAAAATGTCCACAGTAGAGGTATAACTATGAATAGTGTCACCTTTATCACGTTGAATGTCCTTTGGAGTGAGCCTTTGTCCTGTCATTATAGTTCATGTATTGCTGTTGGTGGGTTTTTAAAGACTGTAAGCATCTTAGCTTTTTTGCTGACTATTCATGCAGGATATGCTAGGCAAGCCGACTGTAACACATGTTCTGCCTGTATTTGTAGCTATCTCTTGGGCAAAATGAACACACATTTTAAAATTAAACCTTGGGTGCCAAAAAGCAGTACTTAATGAACTTCCGGAATGCCAGGCATTAAGGCTTCAGTTTTGATCTCTCATACCTCGCAGCACAGTGTCTTACACAGTCTGATGAAAGATTTATTGTTTTTGAAGTAGCATGTGTTGAAAACCTTGTGCAAGTATAGAGGCTCATAAGCCTATCAGTCTCACCAAATTGATACTTTTTTCACACCTGTTACACTCAAAGCCACTTTTTGGCCTTGGGGACAAAAAGCACATTCCACTCAAGATTAAGTTGCCTTTTCCGAACCTACTGAGCAGCGAGTTTGGGATGGGGTTTAGAAAGGAAAGAACTTTTAGGGTGAACGAGGGGGTGATCGTGCAGGTAAACTACTTCCTTAGAGAAGGTTTCCAGGGAATTCATAAGGAACAATTTTATTTTGGGTCCCTTCCTTTCCCAGGTTCCCTAATTTAGAGTTGGGATATTAAGCCACAGACCATGTTCTTAAGTGTTGTTGATGCCATTTAATAGCAATAATTTGGAAATAAGTTTGATTGCCAGTGATATTTTTTAAGCATGTTATTTTTCTAAGGTCAGTGAAATCTGAGAAGAGGTTTTCCAAAACTACCTTTGTGTTGCTGGCTCGCCAGAGCAAACTTGAAGAGTTAGCCCCGATCATAAGGTGTCTCTGTGTAGGCATCCACTCTCCACATCCCAGTGTCCTGGTGTGAGAAGTCTCCCACATTCAGTGTCTGGACCATGTCATCCAGGTTCTCAGTGAGCCAGGAGGTGATTGGTGCTTCTTTTCGATGCATCAGGAAGAAGTGGTCTTTTGGTTTCTAGCAGAGCCTGCTGAGCCAGATGCTCATTTTGGATAGAGTAAGTCACTGAGTGAACACTTGCACTGTAGATGGTGCTTTGCGGATCCTCCTCATGGAGTCTTTGTATGTTTCCTGCTTTCTATAGGACCTTGCTTACTCAGAGCACTGGCTTACAGTGCGAAGATCTTGTGGGCCATTGTGCACATCACAGGAACTTCTTGGGATGATAGGTGAATTGTAATCATGATAAAACCTCCATCTTTAATTTCATAAGTGGCACAGATTTTATTATCAAATGCTTTTTGTGTTAGACATTCTTGCCTCATCATTTGATTTTTACACTTATACCCTAAGCTGGTGAGTTAGCGCTCTCTCTCTCTCTCTCTCTCTCTCTCTCTCTCTCTCTCTCTCTCTCTCTCTCTCTCTCTCTCTCTCAAGTCATTGTTTTCCTGTGAAATTCTGGCCGTCCTGGAACTTACTATATAGTCCCAAGCTGGCTTCAAACTCAGATTGGCCTGTCTCTGTTTCCTGAATGCTGGGATTAAAGTCGTGTGCTATGACTGCCCAGCCCCTTTTCTGTTTTAATTTGAGGAAACTGAGCAAGAGGTAGAGGCCTGATTTTCAGATTCCTGCAAGCACTTGTTCCCAAGTCTGTGTTCCCTTTACATTATACCTCCTAAATTACCTGCTTTGCTCAGTTCCCATCCTTTCCCCATGACTTTCAGGCCTCTACAGTGATTCCTCTCCAGATTTGGGGGTCCATCACCTTACCACCTGTCGGGCCCTCGTCTGTTAGTCCTTTCCTGAGTGGTGGTATGATGCATAGAGGTAAAAGGGGGAAAATAATTCCTTTTTTCTCTAACTTGGTGTGAAGTATGATTACGTTAATATCTCTGGGGCTGGAGAAATGGCTCAGCTGTTAAGAGCGCTGGCTATGCTTACAGAAGATCAGGGTTTGGTTCCTAACACCCAGAGCCTTCCATAATTCCAGTTCCAGGAGATCTGATTCTCTTTTCTGACCTCCTTAGACACCAGGCATACATGTGCTACACATACATATAGGAGGCAAAACATTCATCAAGTAAAATAAATCTAAAATTGTTTTTAAAAAGATACTGTCTCTGAAAATGTGTTACTTCTCAGGCATGTAGTTTATCCCAGATCTGTGCTAGAACCTCCATTAAGTCAGTGACACAGACAGACAGTCTTATCCCTGTGAAGCTTGCAGACCTGTAGGCATGTCAGGACAAACAGCACAGTGATTTAATTTTGTGATGCATGCCTACAATGCATGAAGGCCCCATTAATTTTGACTTTGGGTTTTAGATGTAGCCTTAATTGGTGTTAGGTTTTCCAGGGTCCTGCTGGTAAGGATTAAAGGGAGTATCCTTGCTTCCCTCTGTATTGCTGAGACACAGAGGGCTCACACTCCCTGTTCCATTGCTCTCCACATCTGGTGTATGGGGGGGGAAAGTCTCCCGTTGATTCTTTCTTACCACTGTACCACTTGTGTTTCTTTCTCTCTTCTTCCTGCCCTTCTGAGTTCTGAACTCAGTGGAACTCTCCCTTCCCATCTTAATGTCATACTCAATATTTCAAGTCTTACCTGACTTCAGATAAATTTTCCTTTCAGTAATTCGTCCCAGTGTTGTAATTGTTTATGTAGGCACTAAGTCCATTTCTTGAACTCTTCTTTGGACTTTTGCTATCTGTCCTAGGCAGATACTTTCTATCAAATGTGTATGGTGCTAATTGTGGACTTGCTCTGTCATCTTCTCTACCTCTTTGCATAGCATTGTAGTACCTCCATGTTCAGATGGTAGGTTAAACTAGATACACTTCAGGCTAAACACATATCCTTAACTCTCCATTCCTCTCTATATCCATTTGTTGTTAAATATCTCTATTGTTTTATTTAAACTCAGCCTCCTTTCTTTTCACTTTTTAGCATCTTCAGGGCAGGAAGCTCTTTTGGAAAGATCTCTTGGCATTTCTCCTTACTTATATTCCTTGCTTCTTCTTGGTGTGTTCTTATGGACTGCCCTGTTTATATCTCTGTTTTGAACTAATGATACTAACAAACAGGTCTGGTCATGTAAGACCTGAACATTTTTAGATAGTCACCAAAGTATTTGTTTGTGATATATGGGACTTATGCTTACATTTTCCAGGGACAGATAAGTGTAAAGAAGATTAGAGAAATTTCAGAAGGTAGAACTAGGCTGATCAGTGTGATCAGTGTGTTGATAGCTGTTGAAGCTGGGTAATCAGTCAGATGAGGGGCTTATAATGCTATTGAAACTAGAATGTTCTTTAGAAATTCCACAAAACATTAAAACAGAAAATTCTGGCTTTCTGTTATCTATGAATAATAGTTAACTTTTTGTGTTCTCGGTAGAGTGTTGTGTTTTTATGTTCCCTCCCCCATTTTTTTACTTGTCACCACCAGAGTAGTCTTGTCTGTTTCCTCTACAGCTACTTCTATACTTAGCATTAATCTCTTACCTGTAAATAAATCCTGCTCCTCCATCCTACTTATTAGACCACTTTGGGTCTTCCCAGGTCCCTTACTGTGTATTGTCCCTTGAACCTATTGCATTATTCTGTAATAGTTTGTTTAGAACTTCCTAAACTCAGACAGTTTTCCTGCATCCCTAGCTTTTTGTGGAGTTAATACTCGCTTCAAGTCTGTTGTGTATCAGGTACTGAGTGCTTGGAGGTAATGGAATAGCTACTTCTAGTGTAAGGTGGAGAGAGTAGGAGTGACGTGTTGGAGGTAAGTACTGTCATGTCTGGGCCCTGGCAGGATTGTCCCAGGAATGGGGAGGCTCTGGATTCAGTCCATTTGCAAGTGAGCAAAGAAGAAATGGGATTGGTCTGTATCAGGAGGAGATGCTGAAGTAAACCATGCCATGAAATATGAGGTGGTCAGATATCAGCATGCCAACACAAAACTGTTTGCCCAACTTTTGTCTCTTTATAACCGTGCTTTATAACGTCATTAAGCTTCTCAGTTACAGTTGGGAGGTCTCTTCTCTCTGGCTGAGCCCAACTTTATCCTGTAAAACTGGATGGGAGATTGTTTCTAACTAATCCAAATTTGTGTAAGAATAGCCTTCAGCCAGTCTTCTGCCAGAGCCCACCCTAAACTTTACATTTGACTTTTAAGGTGAGAAAAGTAACTTTCTCCCTCTAATTATCGTACTGAATTTCACTTATTTCGGATAACTTAATGATTCCAAATTCCAACAGGACTTGAGCCCAGAGGAACAAGTAGAACATATTTAAAAGCACCCACAAGTGATCTGCTTTTTGTGGCCTGCAGATTCGCAGAGCAAGGTATGAGTTAATCACTCTTTCCAAACACACGGAATGATTTTACGTGGAAGGTAGTGCCAGATGTTAGCTATTTAAGTAAAAACAAACAAACGGAATTGGGTTGCAGCTGGAGGGATTCTAGCTAGATAGAAATTTTTCATTAAGTGGTTCTGGGTGGGAACTGGGTTCCCATCCCCATAGATTGTTGACTTAGGTCCAGATTGGAGGGCAGTGGGGTGAGCTTGAGAAATTCATGCCTCCTGAAAAATCAAGTTCCTCAATTAGGAAGCCAGCAGCTGTGATACTCTCCGTGTTCTGAGCCGCATATGAGGATCCCCTCATCTCCCCCATCTTTGCCCAAGTTGAAAGAAATTAACCTCAATTAAAGAGAATAGTGATGGATTGCTATGGAGATAAATATGATACATCACACAGGAAAAACTACATTAAAAGAACATTAAAGTTGGGACAGAAAGCACTAAAAAGTGCAGAAATTCACTGCTAAGGGTGAAAAGTGATATCATTTACATCTCCGCTAATATGTAGACCTAACAGGACACTGAGACATTCTGAATATGCTCTTGTGTTCTAAAGAGGGGGGCCCTGACTCGACACACTGTGTCTAACAGAGAGTTGCCTGGATTTAATTAGAGCTCATCCCTGAATGATTATAGCCCATGGAGGAAAAGCTGTTCCCTCACTAGACTTGGGGGTTTGGAGTCTGGCTGTGGAGGGCCAGGTGGTGATTCTTTGACTGTGAATTTCAATACCTGAGACCCCAGCTTTAGTGTTTTGTAAATCTATGATTTCTTTTGGAAGGCTTGATTTGTTCATTTTAGACAATAGCTAATGTTAATAATAACAGATTTAGTAATATTAATGCCATTGTCATTTCTGGAAAGAAAGCCAATTTTAGGTTGTATTTATTTTGAGTGGGGTTTTGCTGCAAGATATACCTAAAATTTTATTTGTATATTTTGAGAAAATTAGGATTGTATGAGAGAGCTCTTACTCAGAATCAAGTTGAACTACATTTTTAATTCATGAAATCACATTGTGACCCTAGAAAATTTCTGATTACTTTCAGTTTTTTCTTAAGGTTTGTCTGTTTATTATGTGTTTGCCATATTGTTACATAAATCCTTCCAAAGGGTCTGGAACCCTTTGCTTTTGGTGGAAAATGCATGTATGGTAAATGTTGAGTAGTAGAAAATGAATCCTTAGGTGCTTCTCTTCTTTAAATACAAAGAGTCATTGCCTTTACTTGAACGGAGAGCTGAGATTGAGAATGTTACCTGCCAGAACTCCCTCCGTGTGGTAGAGAAGATTTCTTAAGCTTCCTGAGACAAACCTAGCTCTCTGTCTCCCCTCCCCTCTTCTTCCCTACTGCCACCTACCTTCCTCCCGTTCACCTCCTCACCTCTCTCCCATTTCCTCCACCTGTCCTCCGCTGCTCCTTCCACACTAAACAAATAAAAAACCCAAAACATCAGAGCTACTAAAGCTGAAGGAAGGATCTCTGGGCTCCCACTTTTAGTACATGGTCACTCGGCTTTGTTGTTTTGGGCCTGTGGTGGACCAGTACATATTGTACAGTAGAAGAGTTCAGTTCACCTCATGGTGACAGGAAGAAGCTGAGATTCCAATGTATCCTCAAAGGACACACCAATGACCCCACATTCTCCCACTGGGTCCCCACCCACCAAACATTCCATCCCCTCACAGTAACATTATGTGTTGGTCACCAAGCCTTTACCATGCAAACTTTTGTGAACGTAAAAGATTCAAACTATAGTTAACACAAAATCTTAAAAAATTATTTTTTCATATAGAAGGATAATTTGTAGTTTATTTTTAGAGGTATTATATGTAGGTTAATAAAGTCTTAGCATGTGTACTTCTGTGTTGAATTAGGTAAAATGTTTTATTTGTAATTTTGAGGAATTAAATATGAGCTGCAATTTCTATATTAGTGTTTTATTTGTGGTATGTTTAAGTGGGTCTTGTAAAGGGGTCAGTGAAACTACCTTAAGCAAAAGGATAATTAACTAGTCGATGGCATGTGGATCTGAATAATAGTGATTTGGGTATGTGAGAGGATATATGTTCATGTATTTTGTCACAGATTTTTTTAGGTTGAGTTACTTCCTAGATAAGTAAGTTTGTATTTCCTATTAATGTCAAAACATTTGTAAGGGTAAATATTGAAATTTGAAGTCACTCTCTTGGTGTTCACGTTGATACACTGAGCTAAGCTCTAGTTGTGTGTGTGTGTGTGTGTGTGTGTGTGTGTGTGTGTGTTTTTGACACAAAATAAGTCTTTGTGCTTGTCTGGAGTTTTAAATGCAATATAAATGTTATGCATCATCAGAAGTATGCAAACATGTTTGAAAACACAGTATTATATGGAAGCAATTACTGGCAGTGACTGAACTACACACCCTAAGAATGGGGTGGTGCCAAAAAAAACTGAAAGGTTTCTAAACAGAATTACTTTTGTGTGGATGGGAAAGAGAGCAAGGTTAACTTTTATTAGGAACAGTCCCAGCCCAGTTGTGATTTTGATTCTCATCACATACTTGATAGCTCAACTAAATGAGTGATAAAGAGACTTCGTTAGGGTTATTCCTTCGTCTTTCAGTCGGGCAGGGATTGGTTTTTCCTGAGGGAGGGCATGATAGACACAGATATTAGTAAGATCAATGCGTGTCTAGCTTTTCCATTTGCTAACACTGGGCCTTGCTTAAAGATGATCTTCCTGCCTTTTGCAACCTGGTACTTGAACATTCTTTTGCTGGGTGTGTTGTAGTCATGTTTAACAGATGTAAGAAAAGGATAGTGGAAGGTTAGATTTTTTTAATTCTTTGAGAAGCAACAGGCTCTGCAGTTTCCTCCTGTTAACTAGTAGGCAGAAGAATTGAAGGCTGGATTTCCCTTTCTCTCCCCTGTACTTCAAATTATATATATATATATATGTATATATATGTATATATATATATATATATATATATATATATTAACTTTACATCAAATCGTGATCTTCAAACCAAGTTGATTTGTTCCATACTCTTCAGGAGTATGGGTTGTAACAATGGAGAGAAAGGAAGTTTTTCCTGCACAAAACTCTGTTTGTGTGATGACATTTTTGGAGAATTCTTTGTTGCTCACTGAGAAGGCGTTGAAGTGGATTTCTTTCTCAGAAGCCAGTGTCACTCCCCGAGCCCATCACCTCGAGAGATGTTTTGTTAGACTACAAGTTGAGCTGAGCAGTGATGTAGACAGCTGAGGGGGTTTGTAGCCCCCTGTTATCAGAGCATCATTGTATTGATGAGTGAGGCTTGGTCAAGTCACTTAACCTTTCTTCCTTGATTTTCTATTATGTAGACTGGAAATGATGATATATGCCTTTGATCTCACAGGGATGCATCACTCCATTAGAGTCATTAAAGCACTTTAAGTAAGGTATAAGGCACTAGAAGCAAGGCGCCTTTATCATTATTGTTACTTTATTACAGTGCCATGTACAGAAGGGGTATGTTTTAATCCTAAATAGTCAGGTCTCAGAATGTGTCCTGTGGACTTGAAGAGTTAGCAGGAGACCTTAAGAGGTCAGGTTTCTGCCTCTCCTTTTGAGTTCTGGTGCTGTTCCTCCCTACCTCCATTGATTTGGACAATGCAAATCATAACAACAGCAAAACCAGAAATGAACATAGAAAGTGAAGAGGCAGTGTGGGAGATGGCTGTGGTCTACAGCTGCTTCTTTTCCCAGGGTCCTTGCTTGCTTCCAACCGCCTAAAATGGAATCAGTCAGAAGGGCCCTACTTCTGTGTTCATCGCCTCCCTGAGACATGAATGTTCATGGGTTCTAAAGTAGTTTTGGATAATCACCCACCCACCCATCTGTCTGTTTGTCCATCTGCCCACCTGCCTGCCTGCCTACTTGCCTTTTTTAAAAGTACTATTTTTCTAGCTAAGAGCAAACCATTTGGAGTTGTTGAGACCTCTACTGTCTCTGGAAAGTGTTTAAAGACATTTTCTACAAGCTGATTATATTTCCTAGACCAGCCCCTTCTGGGACTTCATCTTAAATATTTCCTTCCTCACACCTCATCTACTATTCGAGAAGGTGATAAGCTTCCATATGGCCTTGGGTGGTACCACCTTGATGTCTATGAAAAAGTAGAAGATGTAGTTCTACTGGCTTCCTGGTTCTTCTGATCTCACAGATGTGAAAGAGTCTGACCTGTCCTCATTTATCTCTGGAGCTGACGAGGTTCTTTGTCTGATGCTCTGTGATGTTTACTCGCTTGATTCAGAACTGATTAGTCTCAGACACTATTGACTTGGTGGCATGTGATGTTTTGACAGCTCCAAAGCACTAATTTCTCAAATAGGAGTCCTAAGAGTTAATGCTTCACATAAATGAGTGTGATGGTATGGACACAGAGACTGTTTCTTTGGTTTTTTATTATTTATTTATTTATTTATTTATTTATTTATTTATTTATGTATGTTGCTGTTGTTTATTTGTTTGGGACAGAGTCTTTCTACATGTCCTGGCTGTCCTGGAACTTATTATGTAGACCAGGCTGGCTTTGAACTCACAGAGATCTGCCTCCTCTGCTGGATTAAAGGCACACCTGGCCTGTCCCTCCCTCCCTGCCCCCCTCTCCCTTCGACATCTTTGCCCAGTGAAAATGTGATGTCAGAAAAACCTCCATATTTCATTACAAAGAACTGAAGAATTTTAAAGCCCTGAATAGATAAGGACTAGTAAAGTTACACAAACCTATCATTTATTATTTGTTTATGCTATTCAAATTTAATATTAGAATCCAAACATTCTGACAAGTATATTCCTTTTAAATTTTAGTAGGCTTATTTGCTTTTTTGACTCCTAACTTAAAAAACAATAGGGCCTTACTGGATTTTCTGGTATTGATTTGTTTGTATGGAAAAAGATGAGAGCATGATTATACATCTAATAATCAGTTTGTGGGCAGGAATAATATAATTACATGAAATGGTGATCATTGTAAAAATCAGTGAGATATGGTTATTATACATAGATCTAATATTTTCAGATTTGAGATTAATCTCTTAAGTGGAAGTTGGCCATTGCTACCTATACATCTGAAGAACTTTTTTCCTATTTCGTTTTATACTCAATGTGAAGATTTGGTATTGATCAGGTCAGGCAAGCTTTTTCTTCAGTGTCACCTGTGCTTTCTTTGAGGACCTGTTATCTTTTCCCGTTTCTACCTGCTCTCCAAATTCCATGTCAGAAACTTCATTTTTGTTATATTTCAGACATAGTTTGGGTGAATTCTCAGGCCACCTTCTCCTCTGAGGTACTTTGTATTTAATGGAAAGTGATAATTTCCCTTTATTTCCTACATGGTAAACCTGCGTCATTTTTTTTTTTTGAAATGGATAGTGGAATAAGCCAGAATCATGGCTATTGGGGCTGTGGGAATGGGAGGCTTAGATAGTGAGGACGAGACCATCCTGTATGGACTGTTTGTCAGTCTCCCCCTGCCACCGTCAGTGCCCAAGAAGCCTGTTTTAGATTTTGTTGCTCACTGCTCTTTTCCCAATGCTATTAAATCCCAAAGAATAAAATTTAATCTGGTAAGGCTGAGCTTTGAAAGACCACAAACCATGGTATTTTGAAAATGTATAATTTAGACCCAGCATGTGGATTGAGGCATGATTAAACACCTTGGTTACTTATATTACCCTTAATACTGATATGTTTTCTTAGAGTCATTAAACAGTGATGGCATTTGTATAATTATTAATTACCCTGAGGTGATTATACTGCATTTAGTTTTTTTTTCCTTGGTCTTAGAAGGCAGATGAACACTTGGAGGTATGCTGATGTGTCTTTCCAGGTAGCTTTCATGGCAATCCTTCCCCCGGGAGAAGCAGCTTGTTATATTTTTCTTGTTATAAAAGTAAAACATTTCTATTATAGTTAAATTTTAAAAACCTAACTCATAAGTTTTCTGATTCTAAAAATTGAGTAGTTTTGTATTTGTGCTACTTCTAGCTTCCTGTGTTATTGTGGAGTGCCTACACAGATTTAAAATAATGTAAACAATAGAACTAAATTATAAATAAATGGCCTGGTTGATAACACATCTTGAAGATATATTTTGATGCTGTAGTTAGCATGTCTTTATTTCCCCTATGTAGTGTAAGGAATTTTAATGCTTAGCCACATGGATGCTAGTGAAAAAAATTATATTGTAATGGAAGGGTAAGATTTCTGGGTAAAAACAAATTAGAGAAAATTTACTTTGTGGTTTTTGTGTCCTACAGGTCTTAATAAAATAACTTTCCATTAAAGTCCTTTCAAATGCTGTTCACAAAGGACGTTAGTGTCCCTGATAAAACAAGCTTTAGGTATGACCCTTAACTTCTCTGTGGGAAATTTTTTAACATAATAAAAATATTAAGTACAGTTGGTGTAACATCTTAATTGCAGTGCTGAAATCATACTTCTCAATATTGAAGTTTGAGGCTGTAGCCCATTGTTGGAATACTGATGCATAACTGTGTATTCTGTTTCTCTATATTGCTTTTTGGTGCAACCTAAAATTTACTACTGTGAAGTTAGGTGTGACAGCCCACTTTAGATGAATTAGATTCCTGGAAATTACTACCATTAAAATACAAATAAATCTTCGAGTAATCCATTTGCAGAACAAAAACAAACTGATCATAGAATACTTCACTCATACAACTGAAAAAATAAATACCTTTTTATTTTTTGGAATTTCTTCTAGATGTATATATGAATATCAATAAAAATAAATTGATTATTTGAAGGTTTTTGTTGTGATGCCAAGGTGGATGCATCACACCACAGTTATGCTTATTACACAATTAGGAATACTGTTAATTCTCAGAGTGAGAATGCTAACTTGAAAGTTTTACATGACATGTCTGGTCAACAACCTAGTATCCCTCATTATGTGCAAATTTAAAGAACCTGTAAATTACACTGAGGAAATGGTTCAATGGGGGCTGAAAGTCCTTGATATGTAAGCATGAGGACCTGAGTTCAGATTCCCCACATCTTTATAAATGTCAGGAGGACATGGCACTATACATGCTTGGGATGTGGAGATAAGTGATAACCTACAACAAGCTTGTTATCTAGACTAAAGAAGTTGATGAGCCCTGGGTTCAGTATAGAGGCTCTGCAGAGTAAAGTGGCCAAGCCTCCAACATCAGTCTTGTGTGTGTGTGTGTGTGTGTGTGTGTGTGTGTGTGTGTGTGTCGCGCGCACACACACACACACACACACGAGCAATATTCACTTTCATAAAGGCAGGCACATCACACACACCTTCAAAAAAAAAAAAACCCTGCAAATCTCAACCTTAATGATGTTAGAGGTGTGATTATGGTTAAAGACCTTATGTGAGGGAGGTACTCCTGGGTGATCTAAGTAGACCTAATTTAATTGCATGAATTATTAAGAGTTAAGAAGGTTTTCTAGCTATGATGAGGGAGAGAAATATAATAATGGAAGGAAGAATATGGTCAGAGACCTATAACATACTGGCTGTGAAGATAGACCAAGTGGGTTACAGGCCAAGGAATGCAGACCACCTATCGAAGTCAGAAAGGGCTGGGAAGCAAATGGTCTATTAGTACCTCTTGAAGGATGCCACACTTTGAACCGAGCTCAGTGAGACCAGTCCAACAGAACTATAAGTTTCTCTTGTTTAAAGCTGCTGAATTTTTGTTAACTTGTTATGATGACCATGCATCCTATTTTTGTTTTTAATTTGTTAAATACTTACCAAATTTTAAATACTATAAAAGAACAGGATCTATTTGGTGTAATACAAAATATGTGGTAATTTATAAGACTTTCTTACATATAGATTGATACAGCTCATTTTGATACTTAATTGAATGAATCCAGAATATCCTCACTGTTAGTTCTTATCTTTTAATTAAAGGTTGCTGGGCTGGAGAAGTAGCTCAGTGATAGAGCACTTGCCTAGCATATGTGAGGCCTGTATTTATCCCTAGCACTGAGACAAAGGGAAAAGGCATTTTGGTAGTACCATTGTTTCAGATATAAAACCAGCATATAATAATTGCGAAAAAAAGAGTGAGATTTTATTGACAGCTGCATTGGTATTCTTAATGATGTAAATTTGACAAATGAGTTGAGAAAATGTCCAAATGTATCTGCTTTTGTCATACAGAGCTAGCATCTCTAAACCTTTGACAGATGAAGGGCATTTCTAATTCTGTCATGCTTAACCATTGTCAAAAGCTGTATAAGGGCTTCCTGGACTCAAACCCCAGGGCATAACTGGTTTGATCTCTGTCTTGATATAGTGATCTTTAAAGAGAAGGGGTGGTTAGGTCTCGGAATCCTTCTGATCATGGCTTCCCATTTAGAAATCATTGCAGAATGACAAAATTCAAGATATTATACTATGCATCATGAGATCTAAGCGTAGAATGAATATGTAATAAGTGAGTATAGGAAGATTAAATGAGTTTTAAGTTGTTTCTCACCTTGTCCTTTCAAGTTGTTGAGGTATTCAATCAGAAGTATTTATTCAATCTATTTCCTCTAGTACTGGGGATATAGGTTCAAAGAGCTGTACCATTGTTGTGTTTATTGAACCATAGGGGAGCTAGAAGTTAAACATTCAAAAGTACTGAGGAATGGGCCTAGGTAGAGGAACTGAGTGATGACAAGGGGAGTCGAAACAGAGGATTTACAGCATTAAGAATGGCTAGTAGAACATCTTGTCACTGGAACTTGGGTCCAGTGATAAAAGCTGGCTAGACTGAAAAAGGTTGAATCTTAAGATTTTTTCTAAACCAGCCATGTGGGTCCAAAACCCCGTTGGGGGTCACATATCTGATATCCTGCATATCCTGTATTTACATTGTGATTGATAACAGCAGAATTACAGTTAGGCAGTAGCAATGGAATAATGTTATGGTTGGGGTCACCACAGCATGAGGAACTGCATTAAAAGGTCACAGTGTTAAGGTTGAGAACCACTGCTTCTGAGGATTTGGGAAACTCAGCTGTAATCTGGAGATCAGAAAGGAGAAAATGCAAATCCACAAAGCTGAGGTAGGAGGGTCATTTCAACTGTCAAGGTGCTAGTGTACCAGGTGGGTAGCTGGTAGTCTGGAAACTAGGTGGAGCCAGAGATGCTGGAAGGATCCAGAGATTGATTCCATGACAGGTATTAGAAGATCTGGGAGACTTTTCCGGGAAATAAAAATCCTAACAGCAACAAACCACATTCTCATAGAGAAAGGACACAATTAATTATTGAGTAGAGGTAGAAAGACACACACACACACACACACACACACACACACACACACACACACACACACACACACACACACACACACAGGACTGGAGAGATGGCTCAGCGGTTAAGAGCACTGGCTGCTCTTCCAAAGGGATCCAGATTCAATTCCCAGAACCCACATGGCAGCTCACAACTATCTGACTTCAATGGTAGGGGATAGAGGCTCATTTTATATAGAAAAGTAGATGAAAGTAATTAACTTCTGATTGACAAAGCTCTTCCCCTTTAGGATGGTTTCTCCTAAGTCTCTGTGAGGACCTTTGCATCCCAAACAGTCATTTTTACATATCTCCAGTTGATTTACTAAGTAACATTGGTGCTGTCTCTGTAGTGTGAAACTAGGGACTGGCTCTATCCTAGAGAGATTTATCAATGTTCCAGCAGTTAGAGTAAGGACTCAGATGCTTTATGTCCCCTGGGAAGGAGAAAATGTTTTTTTATAAATGGGGAAAGTAATTTTCTAAGTTTAGAGTGTTAGAGAGCACTACAAATCCATCTGTAGCATAAAAAGAGATGTAGGCTCAAGGTAGGATTTTAAATCTCAACTGGCTATTAAAAACTGGAGCTTGGGTATAGACTGGGTGTGTAGGGATGCAGGAGGTGGGGGTAAAGGGGAAGGTCATGTCTTTTGCATGTGTTTTCACAGATTTAATAGAAGTAAATTATTCTTAAGTAATTGATACTGGAGTCATAGTCATAGCAATGGCCATTATTTTTGTTTTATTACTGTTCCTGGACAATGTGGCTGAACAGTTATGTCGCCAACACTTGTAATCCAGATCTGTGCCTTCCACATTGGTGTATGTCTTTAGGTTTCCTTCCTGGGCCTTTTCCCACTCTGCTCACAGAGTAGCACATTCTCTTGAATCGCTTAGGTGTGCTGACTGTCTTGCTCCTCAGCCTCCCTTGAGTCCAAGAGTCCTATCATACTGTCTTGCTTCTCCCTTTGAACTTTTGCTTATTTGGAAATATTTTCATTTGTTTCCCCACATAACTTGTAGATGTTTATTTCCCCGCACAGTTAGGTATTCTTTTACTGGCTTATTTATTTGGTCTGGAATGTGTTGGATTTGAAGCCATAGCACAGATGCTTTGCTCTCCCATGAGAGTGGGGGATACTCAGAGAATGGTTTTGTGTGGCTGGGAAATGAAGGTGAAGGGGGAAATGTCTTATTGGAAGAAATACCTAACTTTGGGGTCCAGTGAGAACCTCCAGAGAAGACTCATTTAATGGTTAGCTTAGTTTCTGCAACAAATTGGAAAATGAAATATGGGTGGAAAAGATTCTCATTTGCAAAATGTTTTGATTCAGTTTAAAATTAGGACTACCTGACATCTATCGTGTTGGATAGCTTAGTTTATGAATTTGTTGCCTTGGAGCCCCCTGCCTAAATTGGCCTCCTATTCATGTAAATCAAAGAAGCAGAGGTTGGTATCCTATGAAAACACATTTTTCCTGACTGGAATTAGGCACATTAGAAAAGTGGAAAGAGGTGGCATTCGGGTCATCTTTCCATTTTATGAAAACTAGTGACAGGGAACTAAAGAATGCCACGGTGACCTGGACAGAGATTTTTACCAACTGGCAGTGTGAAATATTTGGTGGGCTAACAGTTTTAATGGGTTTATCTTAGACAGTTCTTCTGCCGTGAAAGTGTCGGTTAATAATTCACCCTTCCCGGGAGGCAGAGGCAGCAATCATATGCCATGAGCAGGCACTCTGGGGCCTGTCATTCTGCTGGCTCTCAGCTTGCCAGCTAGAGCCATGAGCCCTGTTGGCTGCGACAGGAGTACCAAGCGTCTGAATTTTGACAAATGGAAGCTTGAGAGAGCTAAATAAGGCAGAGGGTTGTTTGGAGTGATTCACTTCAAGTACTATCTAAAGTAATGGATTACTGTAGCTACCTATCTGCTCTGTGTCAAAAAGAATGTAACTCTACATTTAAAAAAAAATTTTTTTATTTTGAAGTAGGGTGGAGCTGTATAGAGAAAGAAGAGAGCATGGCATGGAGATAAATTATTTCTACAGAATATTTATGAAGTTTAAGAGGAAGGACAAACTGGGCTTGTTGATTGATGCCTGGAATATGTTTTTATTGCCTAACAAAATATTGGATGCAGCTGTACATGTAAGACTTATCTGCTGTGAGTGTGATCATCAATGTCAAAAGCCTGAATGCTTACCTCTTGCCATGCACTTGTTTTGATGTAATAGTGAGTGGGACTCTGTTGTAGGTTTTAGTACAATTTATGTGAATTTTATTTCTCTGTTTAGTCATTGAATCATATTGCAGTGTCGGCATGGTAAGTTTTGTAATTTGCTTTTCTGTGTGAAGAGTGTTTTCTTCTACTGAATTTGAATGTTCATGTCTGCATTGGGGGGGGGGGAGCAAGGCATTATGTCATTACAAAGATTTACAGTTATTTAATAATGATTTATTGTAGTAATTTATTCTGCCAGCTGTGGCACATTTTCAGTGGAATTTGTAAATCAGATTTATATAAAATTTACCAGGACATGCATTTCAGGATTTAATAAAATATACTCTAAAATCTTTTTGAAGTGGGTTGTTTCCTGCAAACACATTTGGGACTAAGCTTCACCTTAACAACCATTGTTAATGTTCAAACTCTGCCATGTCTTTCCCACAAGCACTGCAAAGAGGAATCTGTGAAATCTGTTAAAATAGTTGCTGGTTCACCCACTTTACTTTTAGACTGCGAACGTCATGTTGTATTTGACCCGGGATGTTCACATGACAGTGAGGAACATGGTAGCATCCTGACATAAGGCTCTCTGCAGTTTCGTAAACTTTAATCACTCCTAGAGCGCTTACCTAGGTTCAAGCTGAGAGCACTCTTGAGAGGCTATAGGGCTGCCTTCCCTTGCCCAGAGCACACTGGCTACAGCCATGCAGGCCATATTGTACTTGGATTCACTTGGCAACTCACACCCTTTCAGTTAGTCTGGTAGATACAAAGTGCCAAGTTATGTTTCATTCTTTCTCTTTTCAAGGTCGTGTGTACTTGATGGCATGGCTTTGTGTTGTTGCTTTTAGAGGGTCAGAATCTGAAAGTGCAGGGGTTCCTGCATAACTTGTATTTTCTTCTCAGCCTGGCAATTTTAGAGGCTGTCTTTGATGTGGAGTTGCCATATTGTCTGTAAAAAAAAAATGACTTGTTTTCCAAAACTGCACAAGAGTTTTAGTTCTGAAATTAAAATACTAAGTCACCTGTTCTGTGTATAGTCACTTAAAACATCTCTTATGACCAAACACATTGATGGCATTGATCAGTTATTTGAAAATGGTAATGACTCTCAGTGCTCCTTAAAGTTGCTTTCAGGTACCAATTAATTATACTTAAAGATGTGTGTTTTGGACCAAGAGGGAAGTAAAAACATTAAAAGCACTCAAGACTCAAACTTTTTTCCCTAATGGTTTGTATTTATTTGTCATTTAGGCACTAGTAAGACAGAATGAATACAACAAAATTAAAACATTCCAAATAGCTTTCCTCGTAAATGTACACTATGCCCACTCAGATTCACTTGAACTATAGAGTATTGAGAGAAACACTAAATCCCAAATTCGTTTCTTTTTTAAAAGCATAATTCTATAAGTATTCTTAGAAACATTACACAACAGTTGATTTTCCCTTCAGATGGGAATCCAGTGTGTTAAATTCCATTTCCATTCTCATAGATAAAAGGAGAGCACTTTAGTGGATGAGAGAGACAGCTCAGTGCCAAGTGCTGGCCTAGCCTGTTCCAGGACCTAGGTGCAGCCCATATACCACCCATACTGGCAAAAAGATTTTAAAGTTATAAACAATGAAAATATGTACATAATAATTGGCTTAGGCTTGATTGAGTTAATATTTTAGAAAAAAGTTAACATCTTCTTATAAGTTGTGACTAAGAGTATCAGTCAGATATATAAAAAGTATTTGATAAATCTGTAGTACATGTGATAAAGTGGTTTTATGGAAGGAAACAGAGGCTGCGTTTCTTTGGGCATATAAGGGTGCTGGGGGCAAACCCTAGGGCCTCATTCATTCTTAGCAAGCACTCTATCCTGAACTATATCCACAGCCAGTAGGTTTTTCTTGAGTGCTTTAATTTGGTGCTTATTTTCCTTAAAAATTGTGCTGAGTGTTTGTGTTGAAGAGCTCATGGAGAAAGATGAAGGCCTATGTTTCCCATCCTTTCATTTATCATCAAGTGTTCATTGTACACTAGGCAGCTCATGTAGATAGAGTAGGTTAAACACAATAAGAAAGAACATTTGGCAGCACCACATTTTCATGATTCTGGACTTAGTTTGGAATTTACCAATTCATTACTTTTTCCTTTTATTTTGACCTGAAAAACATTAAAATGATGCTAAGTAGAAATGTAAAAGGAAATTCAGTGATAACAATGTTTCATCTTATGATGAATCTTTACTAATGATCATGCTTTGAGAGTATAAACAGTGCTAGAAGGGAAACAAATGAAACAGCAGTCCTGTGTTCAGTGAGCAAAGTCTGCACGCTGAGGGAGCAGCCCAGAGAAGCACACCCTGGATTAATCTCCCTCTGTTCGTCCTGTGTTCATTCATTCATCCAAATTTCTTAAATACTTTTGAATACTGGGCAGTTTGCCAAATGTGCTAAGAATATAGAAGTTAAACACTTGAATTTGCTTTTAAGCCCTGATGAGTAGGAGGCTTAATTGTTTGTTAACAAAACTCTGAAATGGGCAGGGAACAGTTATGGGAAGACTATGTTATGATGGTCTAATTCACACACACTGAGTTTGGGGCCTGAGTGAAAGGCTCTTGAGTGTGAAAATCATGAACATTTAAGTGCTTGTGTAAGAGAACACATGCAGTGACTGTTAGATTTGCTGTGATCTGGGGGGGGGGAACTCCTTCCCAGACACCACGGGCAAATGGTCCCCTTGTCAGATGTGTTGACTGCATAGTACTTCTGTAGTTAAAGACAAAAGTCATAGGTACTGTTGCTGGATGAAATTATTCCTGCTACTTCAGTGTTGTAGCTAGTGACAGGTGCACTGACTTGGGGGACTTCTTAATAAAGGAGAGCAATTATTTACATCTTTTTTTTTTTTTTTTTTTTACTTAGTGTTTATAAGTGGCTGCCTGACTGGCCTGTAAGTCAGGAAGTGTGTGGGGGGGTGGGGGTAGGGGGAGGCTTTGTTTAAAATGGTCCACTCTGATGACTCCTGCAGAGAAGAAACGAAGTTGCCAAGCTTAGTCGGACTGTAAACTCTGTAACTTTATAGGCTGTTCAGGCCATTGTACCTGGCCTTTCTCTGCTTTATCTCCTTTTCAAGCATTAGTAGCCACACACTGTAAGACTCTTCTGCACCTTTTGTGACTTACTTAGAGATGTTTCTTATTAACACTTACAACATTGCCCTTTCTTTTTAGCAACTGCTTAATATTCCAGGAGAAAGGATCATAATAAAATAAAAACCAATG
This sequence comes from Cricetiscus sungorus, assembly GCA_030556225.1. Taxonomy (NCBI): domain Eukaryota; kingdom Metazoa; phylum Chordata; class Mammalia; order Rodentia; family Cricetidae; genus Cricetiscus; species Cricetiscus sungorus. The sequence goes on along the minus strand of JANBXA010000734.1, from coordinate 86,505,081 downwards.
CTAAGAACATTAAAATAGAGATATTGGTTATACAATGAGTAATTATAACTAAATAGAGAATAAACTTGGTAGATTGTTGAATTTTTAAAAATGGTTCATTCTCAGATTTTCTTTGATTTAAATTCTTCTGGATAAAGAGATCATTACCTCAAGCCCTTAGAAGCCCTAAAGATAGCATTCCATGTTAGTTGATGTTCAAATTGAAAAAAAAATGATTGATCAAGAAAGGCATCCCCTTTAAAGAAACAGTATAGTATTTCACAACTCTTAAGGAAATCCTTGTCTAAAACATGGAAACCAAGAAATACAGGAAAATGGCATGAGCACATGCTTTGAAATTAGATCAACTCAGTCTTAAATTTTTACTCTTATAGTAACATAAAGATTTGGCCAAGTGATTTAATCTTCCTAGATTTAACTTCCTCATTGATAAGGTGAGAAAAAATTAATACCTGTGTCATTGGATTTGTGAAGAACAAAATGGAAAATGTTGTATAGAAATGGGGAATTATATATCCATATACATAAAGTGTGTGTGTATCTGAAGCATATCTTGTTCTCTTTGTCAACATAGTCTGACTTAACCCTCAGCTGACCTTGGCTACAAATAGTATCTATGATGTTGTGTTTCTTCATAAACTTGTTTGGTCTATGTCAACAGTTTATACAAGACCTCCTGGTCCTAGCTATTTCTTTGTCTTTATTTTTCATCTCCTCTATTTCTCATCCCTGGTCCTCCCATTCGACACCTTGCTAATCAAGACCCTTATTCCTGCTGTTTCATGTCAAGTAGATGGAATAATATTCTAAATACTCTGCTCTAAGTGTGTGTGTGTGTGTGTGTGTGTGTGTGTGTGTGTGTGTGTGTGTGTGATGCATGTATAGTATAACATGAAGGAAACCTAAATATCCAAGAAGGACTAGATTCAGATGATTGACGAATTAAGGATACAGACTGATTTTTTTTTCTTATTTAAATTATCATGGATTTGGGGGCTTTGGGGTGTTAGATATGTACATAAAATATATTCAATAAAGAGTAAAATTCAGTATGAAGCATCATAACTTCCTCTTTGAATGGCAGTTCTAACCGAATATAAGTTCATTAAGTTGTGTAGACTTTGGGTCTGCTTAATTCTGGTGTGTAGTGTTTTTATTTGCAATTTTGTATAATATGGTTTATGAAAAGAAAAAGGCAGTATATATAGGGAAATTATTTATAGTTTTCACAGTATCTGGCATATAGCAGGTGATTAGTAAAGATAGGCTAATGTCCCTTAGACTATCTATTCATAATGATTAACTTCCTAAGAGCTGTGGCTTTTCTTCAATTTCATCTTTCTAACTTGTAACCTTGCCTCATAGAATAGAGATCTAAGCCTATGCGCAATTTTGCTTTCTTCCTTAACCCTTAAGAATATGGCTTGGTTTTGAGATATCTATAAAGAGGAAGTAGAAACACTCTTGATCATATGTACCATATAAAATGCCCAATGATAGAGTTAGCCAAATGTCAGAATTTCTGCCAGTGATTATATATGTAAAAGTTCATTGTTTGGTTCTTAGGGTTATACACAAGGAGCTGGGTTTGTTGAAATGTTGATGATTTCCAGTCTTGCCTATTTCAAGTTACCACTTGGAGGACTACATGCCTGTGAAGTTTCTTGAAAGTTTAATATTTGGTTTTGTCAAGTTAGGGAGAGGAACTCTGGTATAGCATGAGTTTTCACATGTGGCCACTGCTTTGAACTCTACTGTCAAAGCAGTGTGGGAGACCAAAGTCCTGAGAAATGGTCTGTGCTTCGCTACCAGCTCATTTTGAGTTTTAGCCTGTTTCTTGGTGGTAAAGCAATGACATTAGATAAAACCCTCTGCCCGTGCCCCCAAGGATGCTTCAAACTGCAAAGGCCAAGGAACCCAGGCTCTGCACTACTCTCTTCCTGCATGTTCAAAATTCATATCTTTTTCAGAGTAGAGATCTGCATTGATTGAAAGCAAATACATTTCAAAACCACCACTGTTAACGAAGTATAGCTGTCACGGTGCCTTTGCCTGTAATTGCAGCAGAGGCTAGCAATAGAAAACATCTGGAGTTGTGTGTGGTGGCACATATTTTTAATCCCAGCTCTCAGAAAGCAGAGGAAGGTGGATCTCAATAAGTTCAAGACCAGCCTTGTTTAATTATCATTTTTCTTTGTGTGCCTATGAATGAATTCTACAAAACTAGTCCTTGAATGTAGTGACTCACTAGAGAGGTGTTAAGAGGATTAAATGGTTAAAGTAGCCAGGCAAATAACAAAATGAGGAGGTAGGGGGAGGAAAGGAGGACACTGTGCCTGTGGGGTGGAGCTTGCTAAAGACAGTAGATTCTGTTCCATCTCAGCTTACAGTTGCTACAAAGGAATTAAGCTTTTGCTGTATCTTTAGTTTTCCAACACTTTACCCTTTGCCTCTCTTTTCTACACCCTTCCACCCTGCAGTTGGTAACTGGTATTTTAACTTTAAAATTTCTCGAATGTTGTATGTCAGCCATTAATTAAAACACATGCATACTCATACAGTTTCACTTGGGGAGCCAAAAAAAATGCCTGAGGCCATCCTGTTTGAAATCTGTTTACACACACACACACGCACACACACACACACACACACACACACACACCCCATACGAGGCAGAGAGGCAGAGAGAAAGAGACTCATATTTGTTGAGTACTTATGTTTAGATACTAGGTAATCCTTTTTTGCTGACACAGTCTTCACAGGAATTCTGTGAATTGCCAAGATGACTACTACTATTTCCACTTTGGAGATGGTAATTTGGGCTAAGTGACTTGCCAAGGTCACACAATTAAGTAAAAGTTTCTATAGATAGTCAAACCTATATAATCTCATTGGTGGACTTTTAACCACCATACACAATTGACTCTCTGGGTATACCTTTAACATATGTTATAAGCTCACACACACAGAATGTAAATAAATGGATGTGGGGCTGCTATATGGCAGAAATTTCTACATCACACAGACGTAGCTGCATGATATCAGTTCAGTGCATAGTTACATATATGTGCATAAATGTGCTTGATGTGATAAAGCACTACCAAATACTATGTACTTTTATATTTTGTGACATTTTTAAAAGAATCTCAGTGAGATCAGTGTCATATTTTCAGATATTTTATCTTTCTTTTTGCTGCAAGCAAACCAGACTCTCTAAGCTTTGGGTTCAATACCATCTGTGTCCAGGGGCAAATACCCTCTTCTCATTGCCATATGTAAACCCCATCCATGGACGGGCTCCAAGTCTTCAGTAATGATCACTTCCCTGGGACGAGAGTGTAAGAATAAAGTAATTCTAGCAGGAGTAGTAGGTCCCCACAGACGTAGATAAGTACTTAGGCCAGAGACTGCATCTTTTATAGTGTGTCTACATACCAAACTCATTAATATGAGTAGTCATCCTAGCAGTAATGGTTGGAGTAGCAAAAATAATACAAAGAAGTTCGTCTTAGTCCATGTTTTCATATCAGCATTCCTGATGTCTAGGATTTGGGGACATTTCTTTGAGAAAGTAATGTGAAATCATCTCTCTCAACCTTTATCTCCCCTTCTTTTCCCTACCCTCATAAAATATGTTTCAACCTTCAAAACTCTTGCCTATAGGAGTAAAACTACAAGATAATGAGGAAGAAAAATGAAAACACTGTAGAAAAATATCTTACGTTTTTTCATTTAGGTTGTTTCCCTGAGGGACTTTTAGAATGATACTTTAATACTATAAGCCTCTTATATTTTCCTTTTCTTAAAAAATTATTTTCACTGTATATGTGCATTGTGCATAGTATTGCGTTATTTACATAAGCACATTTTTATACATGTATATGGTGTTCATTGAGCATATCCTCCACTGCCCTCCTCCTTCCCTTTTCTCTTTATAGTTTATCCACTCGAAGTGGAATGGGGAGAAAAAGGAGTCAGTGCCTCTGGCAGTGTTCTTCTTGATAGTCCATCCATATCCATCACATGAGTGGAAAGTACCCAAAACCCCATTTTCAGAACTGTATCTCAGCCTCTGGCTCCTGAAGAAAACCAGTGTGGTTCCGATGTGGGATGGGAAGAGTGGTTTGCGTTGGCACTAGCCTTGCGGTGCTTGGGGGCTGGAGCACACACAGCTGTGGGTTACAGATGCTTGCTCTCCACTATTAATGTGGCCAGCATGTGAAACCATGGCACCCGCAGTACTACACAAAGGCCCACGCCTCTTATAGTTTGAGAAATAACTCCCAGCTGAAGAAATCCTTCTCTGAAGGGCTGGAATACATTCCAGAGCAAAAGGTGCTCTCTCAGAGTGGTATAAATACATAGGAGATGCCTGGTGAAGTTGACCTGGGCATCAGGGACTGCATCATAGGCATCATCTAAGGGTGTGGGAGCTTTAATTGGAAATACAACAGAAGGAAAAGAAATAAGAAATAAAATGAAAGCTCCTTTAAACCTTTGGTTAATGCCTTCTGATTTCCATGCTGCACGTGTAGCACAGACAAGTCATTGTGTAGTTTCTTTGAGACAAGTACAAAGAATCAATGGAAGTGGTCATCTGGCCTGAGTTAGGCTCTGATAGACACGTTTCTGCCCATCTTTGTTTCCCTGAGCTGTCCATGAGGATGGGAGAATCAGAGGCATGTATAAACAAAGAAAATTAGTATGGGGTTGGGTAGTACTTAAAATTCAATGACAAAAATGCCCTTCAGGACGTAAGAATTTCTTCTCTCTCAAGAGGTATGTAATTTCTTCTAACAGTATACTTGAGAGAAGCTCTTCTACCCACTGTTGTCAGTGAGAAAGTTTTCTAATCCAGGTACAATTTCCAGAGAAATAGTTGCACACAAGTATCCAGAAGTTAGTTTATTGACTCTTATTGCGCTTCGGAGTATCTAATAAATAATGGATTAGCCTGATGGATATGTGGCTACCTAACTATGGGGCATGAAATATGCACTGTTTCTCTAATACACTGTAGGGAGACCTGTTTATAAAGTATTTAGTATTGGTTTTATAATGCACTGTTGACAACAGGAGACCACGAAGCTCAAAGATCAATCTCATTTTGGCCCACAGTATTAATGCTACTTTATAAGGCTGTATGACAGGTCACTTAGACAGTGGTCCTTACAAAAAGGACTTGCTTAGGAAGGTTGTAGTGGCTGCCAGCACAGCAGATAAATGTCTTTGTCCATGTCCCTGAGGCTGTAGATACTGGCCAGGTGATGGTACTCATCATTTCCCTGGTCTTTAGAGGGGTTCTGGACTACAGGTTTGGCTATTGCAACAATCACTGATTGGGTGGAGAGTTGATGTGACTTTGGGTCACAGAGACCTGGAGGGAGGGAGGACTTAGCAGTAAGGAGAGGACCTCTCAGCTTTGTCTCATGTTGGTTACTGAAGCAGTATTATTAGAATCTCCCCCTCACTTCACTCAAGTCACATATGTGATAAGGTTAAGTATTTCAATATTTTGTTTGCTTTGGGGAAATTCTTTAGCCAGAAGTAAATTTATAGCCATTAAAAAAAATGCTTTGAAAATACTTAGAATTGTGGTATGAAAATCAAATAATCTAAACTTTTGTTCTTGGTATTTTAATTTTTATATGAACTTATCACTATCGGAACGTATGTAATTGTTATAGTTTCCAAAGTTCTGTTTCCTACTGGCCTATGTATTTTGGAGCAAGGCATTATTCTCTACATTACTGGTTTTAAGTATTCTACTTTTCAAACTGAAATTCCCAGCTTCTAACTACACTGTCTTTTTAAAGGGGCTTATCTTTAAAATTTAAAATATAAGTCTTTTTAAAGTGTGTGTGTGTGTGTGTGTGTGTGTGTGTGTGTGTGTGTGTGTGTGTGTGTGTGAATGCATGCATGAATGCAGGTGCTTACAGAAGCAAAAGCAAGGGGGGCATCAGATCACTTAGAGCTGGAGTTACAGCACTGTGAGCCATCTCATATCGGTACTGGGATCTGAACCTGGAGCCCATGCAAGAACATTATTTAACCATTGAGCCATCTCTCTAGGCTAGTGCACCGCTTCGAATCCAATTGAGTGGATCAAGACTCCCAGCACCTTTCTTTCATTTTGCATTTCTTCTCCTCACTCCTTGTTGATTCTGGCTTTCATTGTACCCTTTTGAAGTAGCCAATTCCTATTCTCTTCTGTAGTTGTTCTTCATGCTCTTAACTGAACTCTTAATATGTATGTTCTTTTTTAAAAAAATTAAACATATTTATTATTGTTTTAAGTAAAATATAATTACACCATTTCTCTCCATTCCTTTTCCTTCCTCCAACAACTTCCATGGCCTCCACCCTTGCTCCTTCTCAAGTTCCTGGCCTCATCTTTAATTGTTACAATATGTCAAGGTCTGAACAAGGACAAGATGAAAAAGTGGAAGAGGCAAATCTAATGGGGGTCTCACTCCCAGAAAAAAAAAAAACTATAGGCAACTAAGGCATGCTGAGAGAAGTTTTTCCCTCAGGAAGGTGGCCCCTAATTGGTTATCCAATACCAAGTTGTTACTGACGTCATGTACATGCAAGCAACACTGAATAAATTTAGCAGATTACACACATGCGTGCACACACACACACATACACACACATACACACATACACACACACACAGAGAGAGAGAGAGAGAGAGAGAGAGAGAGAGAGAGAGAGAGAGAGAGAGAGAGAGAGAGAGAGAACAATCCCTGCATTTCTTTTGATTGGGTTTTTGGTGTTTCCAGACAGGGTTCCTCTGTGTAGTCTAGGCTTCATGGAACTCACTCTGTAGATCAGGCTGGCTTTGAACTTGCAGAGTTCCATGTCCCTCTGCCTCCTGAGTGCTGGGATTAAAGACTTATGTCACCACTGCCCAGGTGATACCTGCATCTCTTAACCATGGAAAAGTTTCTGTATCATTTCTTTCGTTTCTGAGGAGAGCTTTTACTCCCTTCAGGGAGCCTTTTCATTTGTGCTCTTATTACATTCTCTCCTAGGACCCTTTATATCATTTTCCCTCTGGCTTAGATCTTCAATATCCTTTTCTCTGCTGGCTTTGTCCCCTTTGCTTGCTGTAGACATTTTTAACCTCCTGCAGTGGAAAACAAACTGTTTGTTCCTAAACACACTTCTCTAAACCCCGCTAAATTTTCAGGCCATATTTCTCTTACTTTGTTTACTTTCAATATTCCTTCAAAGATTATTTTGCCATTTCTGCCTCTTTGTCTTTATAAATAACATATTTCATAACTTCTTTATAATATGGGTCATATATGCATATTATTGTACTAAAACAACTCATGACATAGAAATTGATATATAAGATACTTAAAAATCATAAAGTAAATACAATAAAATATGTTAGTAACACATATTGGGAATTGTATGTTGAGCATACATTTACTCAAAGTAACAAATCAATAAGGATCATATCTGAAGTACCTAGTCATTTAAATTACATCACATACTACCAAGTCAAGTATCTTGATGGATGGATCATTCCTATATTTCTGCTTACTACTGAATTCTTTTATTATACTCTAAGTGGAGTATTATTTAAGACTTCCAAACATCCTCTGCCTTCCTTTGTAATCCATAACAGAGACAGTTTATTTTCTCATTCATAATAACAAATCTTCCCAAAGATGCTCATCTTGGCCATGTTCTTTCACCTTTAATGTCATGTTTACAAAGATGGATCCAAATCTGGTAACTTCAGCATGGGTCTGTTTTTTGAACTTTCTACTGCCTGCTCATCTGCATGATCATCTGTTACCCCAAACTGAGCTTGATTGTATTCCCCTAAATTATTTCGTACATTTCTGTAGTTCTTAGATCTCTAGTTTAGCACTGACTCTTATGACCCATACCCTTAAAAAAAAGTTTTATTGTCATTTTTAATTATGTATATGTGTCTGCTTCTTGAGGGAGATGGTGTATGTGTGCATGTGAGTGTAGATGTCGGCGGAGGCTAAAAGAAGACATCAGATGCCCTGGAGTTGAAGTTAAAGGCAGTTGTGAGCCATCCAACATAGGAAATAACTTGGATTCTCAACAAGAACAGGATGTTCTCTTAATCACTGAGCATCTGTTCAGCCTCCTTGTTACCTGTATTCTTAACCTCCTTAATTTCACCCTCACAGTGTCTTTTGTGTTTTCCTTTTCTTCATCGGCCTTATTTGCTGGTAGTTATTTTAACTAGTTCGTTGTAGTAGTTCCCTAATTGATCTCTTAGCTTTGTTCTAGTCACATTTTAACGTTTTGTCCTAGATGAACTTTCTGAAAGAACACTAACAATCACAGGGTGCTGCTATTGTGGTCTTTTAATAGACTTGGCTAGTAGCGTTAGAACAGAATAGCAACTTAGCGTGAACTCTAGGATTCTTACCAAGTTCTGTTTCTTACATATCCTTTCATTTATTACTGCTTTATACAGCATCCTACCTAAGCTCTAAGCAAACTTGATTACTTCTCAAGAGGAATATTGCTAGTCTCTGTGTGCCCAGAACAAAGGCTGCCTTTACTTGTATGCTTTCTTTCCCCATATCAGTGGGAAGGCATCCCTTCCTAAGTCATGTGGTTCTGCTGCTCTCTTATCACAGACTCTACATAAGGTCATTTTGTGCATGGCTTCTATTCTCTACCAGATTCTAAACTTCTCATGGGCAGAGATTATGTCTGATTTTGAGGTTTCTCACAGCTTCTTGTACTTGATGTGTGATGCTTGTTAAACAGTCCTTCAACAGTGAGTAAAAAGTTTTACAATGATTTTCTTTTTTATTAGTGGAAGAAAATGGAGTAAGTTTAGCTACTGGTTCGGGTGTAGTCTAGTGGTAGAACCTATGTTTGGCAGCCCCACTTTCAGACATCCTGACAACTCTTCACCCCCAACCCAAGAAAAGTGAGTGAGTGGGCTGGTGGTACAGTTTAATAGGTCACTTTGTACTTAAACACAAGAAACCCTATGTCCAATCCCCGCCATGTTACCCGTCAGCGAATTATACTGTTATTCCTGCTCATTGTTTATTCTCTGGTGGCTCATGTATTTAACCATTGGTTGTTGTAAACCTTAGTGATTGACTCTTTTTAAAAAGTGTTTGAGTGGTCAGAGGAATATGTTACATTTGCAGTTTTGAAGAGAAAATGTCTTGACATAACCAGCTTTTCTGTATAATACTGTCTGCAAAGTATATGTAATTTCTCTCCCCTTCTTCCAATCTCTCAACAGGCACGGTTTGTGCCCTCCCCACCTCCAAATTGCCTTGGTTACAAGTCAGAAGGCAGGCTTGGCGATCAAGACTGGCAAGCACATTTCAAGGTCCCATGCTGTGGGGTTGATCCATCTCAACTTGAGGTATGTTGTTCCTTCCTATTTAAGTCACTTGAATGCGCTCACATGCTTTGACTGTTCTGTTGAGGGTCCTCCACATAAGTAGTCTTTCTCTCACCCGTGTACTGTCCCTCAACGTCATGCTAGTAAATTAGTATGTTCATTTGCTTCCCAGCACCTTTGGCCTCTGAAGAAATCGGAGGAAGTAGAATTGTGTGGCGATTATTTGAACGATTTTGACTGTGACACGCTGTCTTTTGTTTCATCCTTTTTCTTCCCCTCCCTTTTCTCTTCATCTGTTTTACACATAGTTCTAGAGCTGACTTATTATCATCATCTCTGTTTTTAGTAATAGACTTAGAACTAATGGTAATCGTTGAGAATTGACGTATATGTGGTGTGTGTGTGTGTGTGTGTGCCCATGTTGTATATGTACAGTCTGGTGAGTTTTCACAAGATGACCATAACCAGGACACCAGCTGGATGGGCAGATAACATGGTTGTGTTTTCAAAGCTTGCTGTCTGCTTGCTTCCAGCTGCCACCCTCCAGGAGGGGCCCTCGCCACCCAGATGCCCTTCACTGCCAGCTTTTCTTCCCCTTTTAAATCTTTGAAATTTGAAAACCAGTCTGCAAGTTCATTCAACTTCTTCTTGCATTAGTGTTTTCCCATTTAAAGGCATGTATGTGTGTTTGTGTGTGTGCTTATGTGTTTTTGTGAGTGTATGTATTTGTGTGTCTATGAGTGCGTGTGTTTGTGTGTGTTTGTGTATGTTGTTTATGTGCCTATTTAAAATAGTCTTGGCAGTTTGAAACTTCACTCTTATATTTCACTATTTGAATGTATTTTTTAGGTTTGAAAATTACATATATTGTTTTTTTTAATGTATCTTTTTATGTGTTAAGTTTAAAGTGTTCTTTTTACACACAATTGTAAGGTATTGAGCTCATCCTTGTAATGTGGTTTCTTGTGTGCGAGTGAATCTCAATCTTCCTTTCTGACAGTAATTTAAACTATTATTATGACACTTTTACTGGAGCTGCCAGCATCTCAGCCTGCAGTTTTTAGAAGGAAGTAAATAAAAAAATTAATATTGTCTTTACAGTCCTGCAACTTTCATGGTCATATGAAAGTAATTCCCCAGTGCCCCTCCCTACCCCAGCCTATTGGTTATTTATTTATTTATTTACTTACTTACTTACTTACTTATTTATTTTCCCCTCTCCTTATATTAATTTAAGGAAAGGTAGCACTGATTCTTTTAGAAGATTTTCTAAAAAAACAACATATCAACTGTAGCTTGTGGTAGAAAGTAAGTTTTTTTTTGTCACTGCTTGTGCCTTCAAAAAGATTAAAGTCACTTTTCTATTTTCAGATCAAAACAAGGTAGTAAATGTTTGATCTTTTGTAGGGATAAGTAAGGTTCCTACTGACCAAAGATGCTTTTTTGAAACATGAATCTTGGTTTCAAGGGATGCATCCATTCCTTAGCATTTTGTAACTTACCTTATTTTCTTTGCTGTACCCAAATCTGCCCATTTTCATATTTTCATTGTATCAAAGGATTACAGCATTTGGGTATTGCCTTTAAGTGTGTTATGGAATTGAGCCCCTGATTAGGCTGTCAGCACATACTACATCTCAGTCACTGTTAGACAAATGTCAAAGGAAGAAGTTTCTTTTGGGTGAAGATTTTAGGTAGTATTACCCTGAGGGGAATGTTAACGTCACTCAGTTGTTCGTCACCATTTTTCTTATTTCAGTACATGGCAGCTACTGTTTCTATCTCGTGTACTGGTTTTGTTGGTGTTCCTGTGAGCTAACATCTGAGTGTTTAGTTTCCATAATGGTTTGGCAGAAAACGAACTGAACATGAAGGCATGTGTATACATCTTACTTACAAATTGGACCATGATCTTGTTCCCTGAAATCTTCAGGTTCTTCTGGCCAGAGCTGCTATTGTTGAAATGCCCAGCCCAGCTTGTCAAAGCCACCTGGCAAAGGTGTAGTTATAAATATGACGTGACATGTGCAATCTAACACAGGCTCTTGGAGGAGAGAGGTCCAGGGATTGATATGCCTATCAAAGATGACAGCATGATTTTGTTATTCTCCTTTCCATAAAGATCCTTCTGTGAATTTTGAATGTAGCTCCTGCATAGTCTGCAACCAGATCAAACTGGCGTTAGATTCATAGAGATCTGCCTGCCTCTGCCTCCCAAGTATTGAGATCAAAGTTTTGAATCACCATGCCCCTCCTGCCCATGCATCTTTTTTTTAACCTGAATTAAAGACTGCTATGGACATATTTGGATCAGTCAGCTAACAAATTGAAGCGAGAAAAAAATTGCTAAGTAACCAGATTTTTTTCAAGGTCCCTTAAGATTTGAACGTGAGGATCCACAACTTCCAGATGTTACTGCTTCAGAACACTTGACTCTTGGAACACAGTGTGTCTGTCATCTCTTACTAAGATAGTAATGGAAAAAGAGAAATTAGGAGCAAGCAAGGATGCAGGTGTAAATATTAGATGACTGTTAATTGTGAAGATGAGTACCTTTACATTAGCAAAGATGGTTCATTGAGGCAGGAAGATCTCTGTGAGTTCGAGCTGAAGCCAGGCTGGGCTACACTGTGAGTTCTAGGATAGCTATGTAGAAAGAACTTGTGTTAAAAATAAGTCAGTCAATAAATAAACAAATGAACAAAAAAAACCCTAAAAAGATGGCTTATCTTAAGAACTACTTAATAATTACTTTTAAACCCCCCATTCCCTTTTCCAACAACATGCACATATAATACAGTAGGTATTATTTCTTCTGTGTATGCAGTTGTGTTTTGAGGGAGATGAATACTTTCATCAAATCACATTTTTGAGTCAACAAAAAACCAACAACATAGATAACTATATAGTTATAAAGCAAACACAAAAGTTTGACATCTTAAAAAAATAAAAATTGTTACTAGCTACTTTTTTCTGTTCTTTTATAGTGAGTTGGGATTTTTCTTCCCTTAACTTCACATAGGAGATGGAACTCTGCACGATAAATTGGCTTTCACAAGGGGAAAGGCCGCTGTCAACCTTCTTCCCTGGGAATATGGAAATTTGGGTGGATTATCTGTTCAGAGGAGTTTTCCTTTATTAACTCTCTCTTCTTTTTTTTTTTTTTTTCCACTTAAGACATCTGTTAACATTTCACACAGACCAACAGATGTTGCAAAGCAAGTCCCACACTTTGTTCTCAAGAAAAATGACATTTCCTCAATTGCCTGCCCCACCTCTGTGACTGAGTCCAGCCTGCTGCTCCTGCATAATCTGCATATATTAAGTTACGCACCTTAATGCATCAGGAACTCAGGCTTCAGCATTATTTTATATGTTGAAGTCGCATTTGATTAGTGCCTGGTTTACATGTTGCTTTAGAGTTCTGAGAGCAAAAACATTAAAGCTGCCTTTGAGAATGACAACCTGATTCTCCACATTAAGACTGGATAGCCAGTTAGCGTTTTTTCTCTATAAAATAAATGAGTTAGAAAAGGCTTGAGATGTTTCGCCATGGGGAAGTGCTGATTGTCATGCGATGTGCAGCGTCATTTTTATTATTTTGGCAAGAACAGGGACAGTTTTGTCTTGACAAGCCATTAGATGAATACCAGCGTGTGTCACATGAAAAACCACTGATCTTTAACCCAGCTCTGTACTTAACCAAGCTTTGGAAATGAATAGTGAATAAAAGAAGAGCAAAGGCCAGTAGACTGTCATTACAGATTGCAGAGTCTGCTAACAGCTGCTGAACCGGACCCAGGGAATCACAGGTATTGCTCTGTAAGCCATCAGAAGTCCTGGGGATGCTTCTTAAATTGTGTCCACAAACCATACATTTATTTTGTATTTGCTGAGGATTTACATTGTTGAAGTCACAGCTAGTGGGGGGAAGCCCTCAAGGGCTTTCTCAGAGCACTTTCTCTGAGCATGGGAGCCTAGCACAGAGCCATGTCCTTTACATGGCTTCTCTGTTCCCAGCCACAGAGCGACTTTAAGAAAGCAGCGAGTGGTTAAAGAAACTAAATATTAAGAAGAAACAGTAGGCTAGGCATGTAGGAAGGCAGAGTCTGGTGAATCTCTTGAAATGAGCCTGGCCCTGGTCAACATAGTGAGTTCCAGGCCAGCCAAGGCCACAGAGTGAGACATTGTTTTAAAAAGAAAAAAAAAAAGTAATAGAGTGTGTGTGTGTGTGTGTGTGTGTGTGTGTGTGTGTGTGTGTGTGTGTGTGTATTTCTCCTTTATAACACACACACACAAAGAAACAAAACAAAACAAACAAACTGAAAAAACAAAACCTACTTTACTCCAAAAGCACATGCAAACATGCAAACCAGCCTTCTTTGACATGGCCCTTCAGTAATTGTATCTAACTTTTAAATCAACATGTAGTTTTTTGAGGAAATAAAAGGAAAGACCCAAATTTACCTCACTGCCCAAATATTGAAGAAATAGTAACATTTTAAGCAGCCACTTGTGGGAATTATTGCTTACAGAGCTAACAGGAAAGAACACGCTATCCTACACTGTTGGTGGAATTGCATTGTGCCTCCCTATAGTCTTGTTATCCCATACTAACTGAAATGCAAATTCTTTGTTAACTAATTGGATCTCACTGAGGGCACATGCACAGTGTGTAGCTATGTGCAAAAAGGTTTTAAAAAGTAAGAATTTCCCATAATTACAACTTTTAATTACTCTCTAAATCATTGGCATATAGTGCAGGTTTAGTATACATGCCTGATGTTTTAAAAGTATTACTTAGAAACATGGCTTATGAAAAGTTTGATAAGGCACCAGCTAAAAATTCTAGAGACAAACATTTATTTGTGGCATATACAAACTGAATTTTACTTAAACTTTTCAAAATTGAGGTTTAAGATTTAGAATCTGGAAGCCAGTTCACTGTATCACAGACATATTAACAGTGCAATTTTTCTTTTCTTTTTCTTCAAACATTTTGAATGTTAAACCATCATCAGTCATTGCTGATCTTTGGTCTGTGGGTCTTATGTTACTACTGTAAAGTACAGTTAAGAATCTTTTATATTTGTGTATTGGTGCTGTGTGTTGTTATGAGGGGGAGCTACTCCTAGTCCTACAGAGTCTTCAGGAACGTGAGGACTAGTTGGTACACTTCCTAGTTTACACAGCCCATCTCTCCCGGTCAGCAAATGAGAACAGAGTCATGTGACCTTTCACACTTGTTATCCCTTAACCTGAAGTACATGACATAAAATCAGGGAACAAGAAAGCAGTCATTGTGAAAATGATGTTTATCCCAGGTGCCTACTTGTAAATAAGTTGGAAACAAATATTCCAGAGAGTTATTCCTGCAAAGTATACAGCCAATGGAAAGCCTTAGAAGTTATGTTAGCGTCTTGGTCTTGGTGTTTGTTTGGAGCCAGTGTCTTTAAAATGATTCAAGTCTCTTACTGGCTACGCAACTATAATGAAGTCAAGGGTTCTACACTTTCTGGATGGAAATGAATGGCAAATTCCCATAACATTTTGGGAATTTCTAGGGTCAAGTGTTTGTTTTCTAAAATCTATTAAAAAGAATGATAGAAGCAAAGCAGGGCTTTTGTGGTGTATGCCTTTAATCCCAGCACTCGGGAGGCAGAAGCAGACAGATCTCTGTGAGTTCAAGGCCAGCGTGGTCTACAGAGCTAGTTCCAGGACAGGCTCCAAAGCCACAGAGAACCCCTGTCTCAAAAAAACAAAACAAAACAAAACAAACAAAAAGAACAATAGAAACTTAATATTTATAAAACATAACAGATGTTCTAGGCGTGTGATGTATTTTATCACATTTATCTATGGTTAGCTCTTTGGGTTCTCTTCTGTTATTATAGCAGAACGTTCACTCCTTTTAAACTGGTCTTAGGAACTAGTTAAGATTCTGTTTGACAAAATCCATCTAGCAGGTAAAGCACTGCGCAATCATTGTGTTCTTCCTTCTAAACCTTTCAAGGGTATCTTTGTGTGTTTAAGGCATGACTATGCATGAGTATTGAGGTAATAGTTATGCTGCAGACTTGTTCAGTTTAGACCTTGTAGTCTGCATACTCCGAGTAGCATTTTGTCAGAGGACTGCTGGCTGGGCAGACCGGATTTGGATGTATTAGCTAGTCAGCCTAATAACCCTGTACAGACTGTATTGATTTTCTAGGAGAGAGTTTATGAACTAAATAAACTTGGGGTTGGTGTCTTAATAAACTGCTTCTCTCAGTCTGTCACATTTAGTTATGGAGCTGTGCAGTTTAGGGGGAAAAAAGGCTAATTCTGTTACAGATTGTTCACAGCAGGGTCTCCAAATTAGCCCTTTGTTTTGTAATGCCACCTTGCTTGGGCTCGAGTTGAGCACATTTCTCAGTTTTGCCCTAATGAGTTGCAACACTGATAATGTGGCTGATGATCTTTCATTGATTTCACTATCACTTGCTTGTCTGGTAATTGATCCGTTGCTGAGCCTCTAGTTAATTATATCGGCTTTGACATGGCCCGGTCCATGGGGAATTTCAAGTCTTGCAGAATAACAGTTTTAATAAAAGAGTCTATTACTGCAGGTGCTTGCTGCTGCATGCCAGTTGATTTTTTGTGTTGTTTGTGTGTGTGTGTGTGTATGCGTGTGCGCGCATGCTCGCGTGCGTGCACGTGTGTGTGTGTGTGTGTGTGTGTGTGTGAGAGAGAGAGAGAGAGAGAGAGAGAGAGAGAGAGAGAGAGAGAGAGAGAGAGAGAGCGTGCATGCACGCGTGTGGTGGTGGTGTGTGTGTGGGGGAATACCTGGGAAAGAAGATGATCTCAGAACTGAGAGAAAAGGGGTGGGTGTGGAAAAAATAGTGAAGGAGAGTGAGGAAGGAGTGGGAAGGACTAAGAGAGAGGGAGAGGGACAGAGAGAGAGAGAAAGAGAGAAAGAGAGAACACATGCAAGCAGAGCGATACAACAGTGCTTGAGTGGAGCGAGGAGGAAGCTTGCTATTGACAGTGTCCTTAAGCCTCCCACAAATAACAGCCATTAGTGGGAAGGTCAGGAGCTGAGCAGGCAGCTTGACTGAGGCACTGAGTGCCACTTCAGAAATCAAGAGGCTAGCAAATTTTAGAGGGAGTTAAGTGGGTAATAGCAGTAAAGGTACAGTCACCGTTGACAATTGACTCATAGGGGCTTTTCCCGCCCTCCCCTGCAAAAGAATATTTTTATTGACCACAGGTGGACTTAATATATTTTAAGGCAACAATTCTTTGGGTTCTTGTTTGTTTCCTTTCAGATATTGAATTTGCTTCTTTTGAGACTTTTTTGTGCTTAATGGTGGTGAACTGGAGGGAAGTTTAACAGAAAAGCTTTCAGGAGATGTCAGTTCTAGAAGGGAAGGCACATTTGTGTCAACATAGTGTACGTTTTCTCATCTTTTCTCATTGTCCACTAATGACACAGGGCTGCCATTGAAGCGCTTTTCTGTGTCTTTTGTTGTTTCTGAGAGGAAGGTTTATTGTTATTCTTTAGTTAAGAAGGCGCAAGCAGAGTGGTACATTTGTCCTCAGTATTTGTAAGTGGCCGAAGATTAATGTTCCTTACATTTTAAGTTTAGAAAGGATGGCTTTTTCCTGCTGACTACTTTTATGAGATGGCATGAATTTAGCTTTCCATTTTGAAGTTACAATGTTTATGTACAGTGGATTCTGTTCAGTTCTGCTTTTCCATAAATAAGGTAGATAAGTATTTAATAAATAGATGTTTTATTTTAAAACTGGTTTAATTAAAAATATGATCCACTATCAAGTTTATATTTCATCAGTCAGAGAAACAGAATTTTCCATATAGATCCTGAGTGAAAAATGACATTTTTATATGCATTACTTTTTGACTGAAATAAGACAGGCTTCCCCCCCCTCATATTTTTCCTTTGTATGATTTAAAAAGATGTTGTAGATGCTTTACCTGAGAACTTTAACAAAGAAATTTATTCTGCTTGTTAGCTTTAAGAAAAGGTATTCATTTTTCTTCTTTGCATTCAGCTTCTCCTTACTTAACCTTCAGTTCTGTAGTTAATGGCCTGAGGTGCTAGATATTGGTGATATGTGTTTGTTTTTGCATATGTTTACTGTACATCTTACATGTTAAACTGGTAGGTTTACTTGTTCATGCTTTAGAATATAAAATATAAGGTCAAATCTCTGTACATTATTTTCTCTATGCATGCTTATAAATGGCTCAGGGTGTACTGTGTGACTTGTGGCAGCTAATATTTAGACAACAATTGGGGCAAACTTTATGTTCTCCAGATGACTACTTGCTTCCAATGTAATTAAAAATGTACTTAAGTCTCACAGTTTTACAAGTATTAAAGCAAAGACTAGTGCCGGATGTAACATGTTCTAGCAGAGAGCATTGTTGGGAAAAATTGCCAGGGAAGGGCCCTGGCTTTCCCTGGCCTTGTGGACAGTGACGGTGGCATCATAGCTTGGAGTGTGCACGAGTATGTATCTATCTGTGTATCTGGAGAGATGTTAGTGCAGGGTGTCATTTGGTGTCTGACAGTGGAACAGTGTAGTTGACTCCTAGCTCTGCTATCCAATGACATGCAGTGGCTGAGGGTTTGAAGCTGATGGTTGGGTCTCCAGTGCTGCCTGCACACCTGACAGGCAGCTGTTAAACCGAGCAAAGGCAAGCTCGGGGAGTCACAATCTATGCATAAATGATAGGGATATCTGTGCAGAAGGTGCGAAGGAAGCTCTGACCCCCTCCTCCCCCAGATCTCCCCCTTCCCAAATGAAATGCACAGTTCAGCCAGCTTCTTAACTACACTATACTCCTGCTACTGGCTGCCAAGAAGCTCAAAAAATCCACCTTCACTTTTCAGTCAGAAGAGGCAGAAGTGGATGTGAGAGAAAGAGACACACAGAGAGACAGAGAGCCAAAGAGGGCAAGAGACTTGACTTCACGAGACCCCTGCACTGACAACTCCATGCAGTTCGGAACCAGAACGACTGCGGCTGAACCAGGGTTCATGGGGACATGGCAAAACGCTGATACTAACCTCCTGTTCAGAATGTCCCAACAGGTAAGTTACTTTCAATTTTTTTTTTTTTTTTTTTTAAGAATCCTCGAGTTGTTATGTGCCCTTTTCTCCCTACTACTTTTGTTTCTAAATGTTTTTGAAATTTTAAAAAAAATGTATATTTTCATAACTGCATTGCTGGAATGTGCTGTGCTACTTCATGGCTTCCCCCAAGGGCTCCTTAAGGAAAGGGGGAAAAAGGACATGAAAGTTAGAAAAAGCAAAGGCATTTGTTGCAAAGTTTTACAGTGTGCAGGCTAGGTCCTGCGACTCCTTAATTTATTTCTTTGTTTCCCGTTAAAAAGAGAAAAAGCCACTACTCAACAAATGTTTCTTTTTGACTGTGCGAAAGACTTGGTCAGAGTGTCTGCCATCTCGAAGTAGGTCTTGTGGCCGAACAATCCTAAAACGCGGGCCCCTCACAGCAGCGGGTGTGACTTCTGTGTCTGGAGCAGCTGGCCTCAGACCGGGGCAAGGCTGTGCGGGCTTCTCTGACAGTCGGTCGCTGGCCGGGTCAGCCCGAAGGGCGGCAGGCTGCATCCTGCTGGCTCGCTCGCTCTCTTGCTCGCTCGCGGCCTCAGTTCCGGCTCTCGGTAGCTGCACTCTCCCCACGCTCCCCTGGCCGTGCGCGCTGCAGCCTGCTCGGCTCGCCACCCGCCCGCCCCGGCCGCCCGCCGCGGTGCACTCACACTCGGCGCGGCCCCTGTGATCTCCCCCAGCCGCTCCTGCTCCTCGCTCGACCGCTGGCCGCAGCTCGGTTGCTGCCCTGCCGGGAGAGCCTCCGGGAGAGCGCCAGGCCAGCGGATGGATAATTAATCACCGCGGCCGCCCGTACCAGGCGCCCGCTCGGTGATTCGCGCCCTGCGTGCCGGGCTCCTCTTGCACAATTGCTGGCTCTGCGGCTCCGCGGGGGAGCGAGGGTAAGAGGAAGCGAAGGGGAAACAACCCAGAAACTTTCCTCTTGGACTGTGCTCAAGTGAGGGAGGGAAGTTCCCTGGTGCCTCCCTCCTAGACACGTCTTGCTTTTCAGAAAGCCTACACCAAAGCCATACAAAGCAAGAGTTTATCATCCACACAGCACCAAAGTAGTACTGACAAATATACTGAGATGTTAAATAGATGGCGGCTGTTTAAAGATTGGTTATTGCCTCACTCGCTTTAAAAAAAAAAAAATACTGCAACTGCTTTTTAATAGATCGCCTCTTTTGTATGTAAGAGTTCGCGGAAATTAAATACTTTGGGGTAGATTTTAAAATGTTTGGTAATGAAGTAAAGAAAACCATTTGCAAGGCTGTAAACTGTCACAAGTTTAGAAATAACATTTGCCAAAGACGGGGCACAGAGCCGGGCTGTTGTAATATTTAATGGGGAAACTGTTTTATCAACCAGTTTTAGATAGGAGAATTGTATTTGAGTAAGGTGTATTTTGACATCCTGTAGAGGGACCCTGATAACTGCTGATACAGTAAGCTGAGATTTAAATGCAATCAACATAAACCCAGTAAACCACTCTTTATGTACAGTCCCATTCCTTTAAGTGAGAAGTTCGTTCCTTGTCTAACAGAGATGCTCCTTGTCATTGGAGAGTGCTTTGCTTTTTTGAGGTGTTTTTCTGTAGCACTTCTCTGTCTGGGTCGCTCTTGTGTTTGCACTAACCTTAGAACCTAATAACTCGTGACCCATTTTTAAATTTAGATATCACCGTCAGGATTTTCCTTGAGTTACTGGAGTGTGTATGTACATGCATGCTTTGAAAGGTTAGATTGCTTTAGGTTTCCCCTCTAGTGAAAAAGGAGTTAATAAAACAGAGATAATGATCAATTGATAAATGGCTATTGAACCACATAGATGGTGTTAGATTGCTTTTTTGGCACTAGCCCATTTCCAAGTAAATTTGCATCTAAGGAGACTTTAAATGGTGAGAAACATTTAAGATTAAAGAAATAAAAGCAAATTACATGAAAATAGATTAGAATTGTGAAAATACTTTAAATTTCTCACCGAGGAGCTTGTTTGAGCAGCCTATCATGATGTTTTCTGTACAGCTGTTTGTGGAAGATACAATGATCTGTTTTGTGTGTACCTGTATGAATGCATGTGGACAGTGAACATTGCTGACTGTGTGAGAATAAAAAGACATTTATGCTTAATGATGCCTATAAATAGAATCTTACAACAAAGAATGAAAATCACAATTTTAAAAAGTATTGTGATTTAACTATTTTATTGTAGTTTCTTTATTATTTTTTGTTGTTGCTTTGATGTAGTTAGTGATGCATAGTCTTCTATATATTTTTCAGTTACTAAATATTACCTTGTGTCCATTTTGGAAGTCATATAGTAGGGGATATGAATTTATATGTGTGTATGTGCTTTTCTTTCTCTTTCAAGATTGTGTAAGCTTAAATTCAAACTGTCTAGATATAAAAGTCTGTGCTGTGCATGTTTAATGTGTTTGTTTTCCCTATGTATAGTTCATCAGTGCTGGTTTGTGTGTGTGTGTGTGTGTGTGTGTGTGTGTGTGTGTGTGTGTGTGTGTGTGTTCCCCTTGTACCACTTCCTGAAACACTATCTCTTAAGGCCAACAATTTTGAGAAATAATAGTTTCAATACCCACATTAAGCCATCTTTTGCTGAAGATAAAAGTTTTTCCAGTTTAATCAGCTATGCAGAATTCTGTGTATATAATTTTTAGGACAAAAGGTGTTTTTAGATGATTAATTTCTAACTAAAAATTTAGCTCCCGAAGTGAATAAAATCTATTAGGTACAATTTTCTGGCTTCTATAGTAGGATAAAACGAATATTTTGTTGACTACTTTGTTAAGCATTGGACAAGACTGACTAGTAGAGCCAGTATAAGATGTGTCGAGATCAAGCTGGAGAGATCACCTCATATGGCGTTTAGCTACAGAAAATGTATGTTTGGGGCTGTCTGATGAACAGGGAAGTTTAATAATCTAGGTCTGGGTCTTCTAAGGGTACACTAGGAAGGTGGGCTGGGACAGCCTTTACCTGAATGAAGTTAGATGTCCTTAAATGTAAAGTCTACCGTCTATCTAATACGAACAAATGATTTAATGATCTAAAGACTCAGACTTGGTAGAATTAAATATGTTGCCCTTAAAGCTTTAGATACAGCTTCTTGTCTTCATTTCCCTATCTTACATTATTTTCTCTAATACTGAAGTATAATATTTTAAGAAAAAGATTTTCTTATAGACAGATATTTGAGGACCTTGAAAGGTGTAACTGTTGACTTTTGTAACTGAGAGTTCTGGATTCAGTATGATCAGTCACAAATCAATAATGCCCAAAACCATTTCCTATTTTTCCTAGTCTCCTGTAGCCCAAACCTTATTTTGCTCACTATCGGTTGGTAAGGTATTGTTAAAAAGGTAAGTGGGCGCATGGTAGTAGTGGAGAAAGGAGCTTGTTTGGGGAATTTTTTTTTTTTAAATCAGACTTGGAAAGGTGATTTTTCTACATATTTATACATATTTGATTATTTGAGAAAGTAGCAAATAAAATCCTTATAATTTTCCCCCAAGAGAGGGTATGGTCTATTTGAAATCTTTTAAAGAAATGACACTGTGCAGGTAAATTGTGATAGTACACTTTTCATATATTAGCAGATGTGTTTATGCCTTTTATTATTGTGGAGGTATACTTAACCTGTTTCAGATAAAATATAGATCCCTTAGTAAGGCCTCTTCAGAACAGAGTGAAATACTAAGTTAGAATTATAAATGACTTTGTGCATCATTATGTAGTAATTTAGGATTCACCCAATGATGTAACAAAATTAACAGCATAATTTCATTGTGAAACTGTGTCTTATTAAAGAACAACTGTCTGACATTCTCTTACAGTTGCTTTATTTAACTTCATGCAAATATTATTAGTAGTGACATTTTTCTATTGTGCATTAGATTCTCTCATTAGCATGATGTGTTAGTTATCACCAGAGAAATCATCTCCTAGATAGGTGAGGGACAAAATCGAGAAAGCTAAAAATTAAATCAGCGATTTACATTAATACCAGACCATCTGCTCACCAGAGATAGGGCAGAATAAACTTTTTGACTAGTATAAAACCCATCACTTTTCTGAGAAATGATTTAAAACTATATAATAAATATATAATAACATTCTTGGAATCAATTTACAAGAGTGCTCTATATGAATTTTTCTTCTAGTAGCCTTTTACTACTTTTCAACTCATCAAGACAAACACAGTGTCAGTCGTAGGATTTGTATCTAAAATGAATATGATGTATTTTTTCCTGTCTTCCTAAACCTCCAAAAATGATTTGAACATTTATTCACTAACACTCTTAAAAATTTATATGCAGTATTTCTTTTAAGTCAGATGTCTAAATTATGTGCTGTGGCTTGGTTCTTCTTTATAGTTCATGTAATATGTTTTTATTCTAAAGCTTCTCCCTCAAAAATAGGCATCCTTTTTCACATAGCATGAATAGTCTTATTTAATCAGTGCCTGAGTATAGCAGTTGATAGTTAATGGTCTTTGAAAACGACTTGCATTGCCAGGCAGCATCCATCCCCAGGTTTCCTCTCTATTTCCTATTTCTTCCTTTTTAACTTTTCCTTCTAATAGTTGGTGTATTTGGGTGATCATATCCTCCTTAAACGGATGAAACTGGCAGAACTAACCCTTATGCTAAAATAAGTGTTTATATTTGATGGCAAATAGTTTTAGCTTGTTGAATTAGCATGCTGCTAGCTCTGTTTTAGTTCCTCCTCTAATTTGAAGTATGTGCTTTATTTTGAAATGTTCATAATAGCTACATATCGAAATGTAGCCCTTAACGTTCATTTTAATATTGTAGCATACAAGTAGGAACACTTGGATAATTGTTACAGTAGTATTGAACTGGAAATTGTAGCAAAGATGCAAGTATCTATGTTTCAGCCTTTACTTCCAAGTTTGTGTTAGCATGTGGTCTTCACCTAACAGGAGCTGTGCAGTATGTAATGAAAGGGGAATGTAGGAGGCTGTGTGCATATGATGTTGCATGGTATGTGTTACTATAACAAAGCAGTCACAAATATATTCTCAGATGTGTACACACATGTATTAACTCCTTCACAAATTTAAAGCTTATTTCTGATATGCATCAAGCAAAATGAATTTGAGCATAATTGGGGATAATTTTGAAATTAATTTTCAACTTTGTTATCTGTAAGCAAGTAACTTGTATTTATATCATTTGTAAAGCCTTTTTCTAAGACAAGTCAAGTAATTGCAGTTGAAAACCAAATCTGTAAAAGAGTGGATGTCTGTACTTGTGGGCATATTTGGTATTTATATTTCTAGTGTATGTTTATAGTCACTCATAGATACAAATTGTATATGGCTTTATAGAAATTGATTAATGCAGCAGGACAGACTTAGGGTTCCACTGTAGCATAGCTTCCTACCCCTATGTCAGAGATAGGAGCTCTAAGAATCCCTCCCTTACATATTAGGTGCTGAGCAAGGCATCTCTGGGAAGTTGGGGCAGAAGTGAATGGGTCACAGCCAAGGCAAGATTGCAAGGATTCCAGTGATAGTGAAAGCATTCAAGTTTGCCAGGTCGCTGTGACACAAAGAGCTGATTCCAAAGGAACAGTCCGTTACAGATAGTGAGATGGCGTCATAGACTTCAGTGAAAAACAAAAAAATCCTAGTATTTCTTCTTCCCTACCTTATGCGTTGCACAGACTTAATTAAAGGGAGACACAGTGGGCATTGCTATGGTCAACCTTCAAGGATTTGAGAGCATTATTTCTTATAAACACATGTAGGTAACGCTTGTATACAGCTAACTTGGTAATGTGAGCTAGAATATATATCAAAAAAAAAGTATAAGAAGAAATTGTAATTTTCTTTTATCCTGTATTCCTAAGTAAACTACAGTGCTTAAATTGTTTTTTGGTGCTAACTCCTTCTCCATCCCCACCCCACCCCCATTCCCCAGAGTATAATGAGAGAACTTGTGGCAGGAGGAAAACAGTGAATCATGGGGTACCCTTTTCAGTGACAGTCATTTTCTCTAGAATTCACTGTTGGTTGTTGAAAGGACATGGAGTGTAATGGGCCTGGGGGTTCTTGCCTGGGAAGGTTGGAGGGAGCCTGATATGATGTGTGTGGAAGCATGAGCTCTGCTCTGAGTGCAGATCTGCTTGTGCCTTTCCTGACACACCTTTGCTGATCACTAACCACTGAACTCGTAGCTTTGGCCAGAAGAGTGTTTGGGGTCATAGGGAATGATCGATGTCATCCACATCTGCCAAAGCTAATGCCATTCTCGCTTCCAAAAGAGCAGCTGGCGTCCACATTTTGCTAGATGCCCCTCATCTGAAGCACCTGGGAATCAAGAGGCAAGGGGAACTCAAATACCCTTTCAAGGAACTTTGGCTTCCAGTAAGCTTAAGAAAAATAAAGAGGGGCAAAATAGGAACAGCAGCCTTTAGATCCTGTTGTGTAAACAAAATAAGGAGCAGGAGGAACTTCCTTTAGAAGATAAATTAGTAAAGATACAGAAAACATAGGATAAAAAAAATACCCTGGGAATAAGAGAGAATGAGTGTCAGGGATATTACTAAGAAGGAGCTTGGGGCTGTGGCTCCAGCCCATATTTTCCCTCTGAACCTGGTCTGCACAGCATCTCCATTCCCCGGCTTAAAAGCAAGTTTAGAGCATAGGAAAAATAAAAGTATTGATTTCTTTTTTAATTTGTACCTTCCCTGTAGGAAGCCTCGCAGATTTCATAGTGTACATTCGAGCCTCCGGTGAAACATTTATGACTGGAGTTGACTTGGGTGAGGACAGGGAGCAGTGTCATCTTGTTGGGACACAGCAAACATCATGTTGTGCCACAGAGTTGCAGAGATGAGAGAGTACTGTCTCCTTCTGTCTTCAGAGCTTCCCTTAATGGGAATACCACAGGAAAACAATGCATCACTCAAACTGGTGCGCTCAGACATCAAATTCTCAGCTTATTAATCATCATTCTAATTAAGAAAAAGAATTGATCCTTTAACAACAATATAATATCCTTTTGTTTTTCTTTAATTAAGCCCATCAGTTTCTCATTTCTCTCTGTAAAGGAAGAATAATGTTGAACTGTAGGAAGTTACTCATTGAAACCACTGATTCCCTTGAGCACATCTGACATCTTACTTACCCAGTCCTTTGGAATTGTAATGTTGCTTTGCTACTGTCTTTAGGGTTTGTATGTCAGGGAGGGGTGTTGAGTTATAAATCTTGTTCCTGTTTGGCTGATAGACATTTACTTAATGGCCTAAGTACAAGGTTAGTTTGTTCTTACTTTCTGTTTTCTTTCTCACAGACTTAATTTATTCCTTACTTTTTTCTCTTTTCCCCTCATTTCTCTTATTCATGACATAACTCCCTAATGTTTCTGCTTTCCTGGTTAATGGAAAGGAATGGGAAATGTACTAGGAAATGACAGCCATCCAGAAAGGTGTCCTTTTGCCAGCCTGTCATCCTGACAGAAGTTTGGGAATGTGATGCCATCCTCACATGTGTGGTGACAGGACTGTCATTGTCTTACTATAGATAAGTTCTGTAAATCAGGGTGACCAGGGACCGGAGGCTCGTTGCTCAGAGGCTATGATAATAGATACTCAATTTGATCCTTAACCTGTATGAGAAAGATTGAGTCAAAGAGAGTTTGCTCTCTTTTCTCCCAAAAAGTTATTCTTATATTTATCATTTTATATACTTGGACTTAACACCACGCAGGGTTATTTTTCTTAGAAGTAGGAAAAGGTATGAAGAATAGGGTCACCAGCAGAAGATGTGACAGAAGTAAACTGCAGCTAATAAGAGCAGAGACATTGAAAACAACAATTGAAATGATAGCACACCCGGCCAGTATAAACATGATATTATGAAACAGATATTTGAAACATGTGTTGTACATATCATGTGAGGATTCATCACTGTTTTGCATTTAATACATTCAACTCATTGTCTTGAAGAGTCATGGAGATTGTTAAAAATAACAAGATTAAAAACATTTTTGTAAATTGGACAAATATGGCTTCCAGTATTTACCTGCTGTGCTTGTGTGTGACTGTCATGGATTCTTCAGTTTTATTAAGGTGTCGTTTAGTGGCTATTGGTTCTCCAGACAATTCTTTAGGATTTACATTTGATGATCATAGTGTCTGAACTGGGGGCTTGAAAAGAAAAACTTCAGGATAATGAGTATTTTACCTGACAAAAATAATTACTTTCAGCTGGCTTAACATAATAACAAAACTAATATTAAAATGAGAACCTCCATTAGCAGTTTTAATAATGTTTTTTTTCCTCTCCTTCCATTACAATTAAAAGCAAGGAAGCTATCATTGACTTACAACATTAGGTTAGCTGTTTGGTACACTTAATCAAGCACGAGCAAAGAAAAGTGCCCAAAGATGTGCCTTCTGCCAGTGCCAGAGAGCAGTGGATCAGGATTGCTGCTTTGAAAGATACTGTGACAGTATAGATTGAGTATATTCATGAGAGTGTCCCCTCAGTGAGAATGCCTGCAAGCATGATGATTCTTGACCTTATGTTGAACCTAATGTACCCTCAGCTAGTTTACTAGGACACTATGCAGAATTATTTTTGCTGTGTCCTTTCTTTTTTATATATAAAGATTAGCGTACCAGATAGAACAGAACCCCAAGTCATGTTCTGGACTCTATGGACAAGTGTTATTGTTTTCCTATAGAAAATGTTACAAATCTAGTATTGCCATGCAATTGTGCATTTATATGTGATGTGTAGACACATAGATGGTGTAGGCCTGTTCGGCTGTCTGGTTGAAGACATTTAGATGATTTATTTGGGGGTGTGTTGATTTATTATTTGCTGCAAGGGGTATATGAGTGCACATATGGATGGCCCACCCAAAATAAGCATCCCCACCTCAGAAATAGTATGGTGCCTTAGAATATATAACTTTGTGTTCCTAAGCATAGCTTATTATCCCCTCCTGTGCTATGGATGAACATAGAGCCTTGCCTCAGAGATACGAGCTTAGATTTTTAAATGAAGCTCAGTGTCACTGATTGAAAAATAGTGTTTCTTTTTTTGTGGATTGCCATTTTCAACAAGCAGAGAAGTGTAGTTTTCTGGAAGCAACTGTCAGGTTTTTGAGTTTTAAATTTCAAGTAAAAATTAAATTAAGAAAGTGACACTGCATTGAGATGTGAACTCACCCTTGTGATGTCTTGTCTTTTCCCTTAGCAGTCACCTTGCCTTGTTCTCCTGAATACCTTTGGCAAGTAATCATGGGAGTGAGTGGATGTTAAGATATGTTGCCAGTGCTGTTATGTGCTAAGCAGTACAAGATGGAAAAGAGATTTTTCTTTTCATTTTTGCTTTATTTGTGATTTTTATTATAAGTTATGAAATAAAGAGGATAGGAAGCATCAGAAGTCTAACATCTGGGAGGGTTTGTTTCAGTAGCAGCCTGGGAACCAGAACCCTGGCTTCATACAGGTGAGATGTATTATGGGAATAAAGGCCTTGTGCATTTAATGAACCCAGCCTGCCTGTCAGCTTGGTTTTTCATGCACCATTGTTGTTCAAATAAGAAAAAGAGAGTGTTCACAGCCTGTGGTGAGATTAGAGTAATGAAAATGAAGTGTTAATCTGTTGATAGGAAGCACATCCCATACACTACATCCCGGCCACATTCACGCATGTATAATATATTCCAGGTTCTCTCGTGACCAGAGAAGCCTGGATGTTCATTATATTAAAAACACTCTTTTGTTGAAAGCGAGAAGTTGGCTGCTCTGACTTTGGATAAATAGCTACCCTATACAATTTCTTAATAAAGCAACAGCTCCTGGCCTCTGAAGCTTCTGATAACCTGCTGCTCTTGTGTCTGCGTGTTCTGCACACCTGATCTGCAGTGTCCCGGTGACCCTAACCAGAGCCTGCACTGCAGAAATTAGCGACTACTAGGGAGTTAAGAGGACAGCAGTGTTTCTCTCTATATAAAAATTAAACAACATTTACATTCATTATTCTATGTTTATCTTCCATCTTTTAAAACAGTACATTATAAAAATCCAGCAAGATTGGGATATGGTAAACATAGTCATGATGTGTTATGATGTAACCCTGAAGGGTTACTGAGTGAGGGGTAGCTAAAGGCTTTGGTCATCAAGGGGGAGAATTGTCTTTGCTTTATGGAAGTATTTTGAAATGACATAGAAAGAAACTGACAAAACATTTTTTCTAGAATTGTTAGTTTAATTTTCTACTGTTGAACACCTATTATGAAGATAATGTACTTAGGGGGCTGGAGAAATGCCTCAGCTGTTAAGAGCGCTGACTGGTCTTCCAGAGGACCTGGGTCCAATTCCTAGCACCTACAAGGCAGCTTACAACTGTTCGTAAATCTAGGATCCAACACCTGCAAAGGGACATATATGTAGGCAAAACACCAATGCACACAAAATAAAAAAATAATATTAAAAAGAAGATATGTATTAGAAAAATTGAGCTATAGACTTAAACAAATGAAACAGGGTCAGTCTTACCACTGTAGCAAGATGTTTTAAAGAAGAAAATGGTGAGCACTGGTTCAAGGTAATTCTGTAAGAGAATCAATTTAAGAATCATCTTTAAAAAGGGTGTGGAAAGAAGTATAAAAGAGGAGGGAAGAGATGGATTAATAAGTGAGTTCCAGGTGTCTGTTTCTAATTGCTCAGATCTCAAACATAATAGAAATTAAGGAAGGAATGTTTCCCATAAGGAATGCATCAGTGCCATTTGGGTATCAGCTAAAACTGCATGCATGGTGCCCAGACTTAGCAGACTTTTTATTTTCCTATTGACCTAGGAGTTAAGGAATTCAGTATGATCATTATAATTTTTAAACTATTTAATGCTGTTGAAGTCATTCCGAATCAAGAAAATTTTGGAATTAAAGTCATCTTGTAAATTAGTTAGCCTATTCTCAAGGATTATTTTCATTAAGAAAAACAGAAAGCAAAACCTTTCTTTAGAGAAGAAGCATCTCACTTAAAAAGTAATTTTTAAAAATATATGGTCCAGTGGTGAAGCATGATTATAAAACAGTATTCTAAAATTGATCTGAGTCTTATTCTTATAATTTGATATATGACTGGTCCTAGCCTACCCAATAAAGTGTGTTTGGAGATCCAAGTTTTCCTTGAATACAATAATTAATTAAAGATAACCTGTTAATAATATGGTTGGGTAAAATAGCAAGCAGGACATTTTAATTTGTTTGTAATATTCACTAGTAGGTTTAAATACTGAGATGTTGTAGTTGATTGGAAGTTATGGACTGTAACTTTTTGCATTTGCTGTGAGTTAAAAAATGCAAAGGAAAGAAATGCATGGTGACTTTGTCATAGATACTTGCTTTTAAGTAATTGCCATTTTTAAATAAATATGCCATGACTTTTTGGGTCATTTGAACCCTCAGTAAGGACTATATAGTTATAAATGTCAGATGTTGCCATACAAGTGGGACCAGTAAAGATGAGTATTTGTGATGGTATTCATGAATCTTAAATATTGACTTTTAAAATATACTTTAAAGATATACCCTATTTTTGTATTCAGATTTATTTTTCACTTAAGTACATGATAACTCTAGTAAGGAGGTGTGAAAGTGTTAACACATGAAGGATCAGAATGTATGTAGAGCTGAGTAGCAGTTTATGTGAGCATCCTTTCTGGGCTGCAGGGAAGGATGGGCTTGATTGGAAATCCATGTAAAAGTCTGATGTATCACTATGTAAGACTGGGTCATCAATATGAAATTTATTACTTAGATTTTGTTTAAAAATTATGAAATTGAGTTTCTTTTGTTTCATAGTTAACATTTAACTGGAATAGTTATATTCGGAAGTAAAATTTCCTATCTGTTGTCACTCATGATGTAAATTTATGAAATATATAAGTATGTACACACATACATATATTAAATAATCAGTTTTTAGAACACTTGTCTACAAACTTTTTAGAACACTTGTCTACAAATCCTACAAACTTTTCTGGAGTAATTATGGAAGTTCAGAAATCAACAGTTACCTAAAAGGACCATGTGGAGGTAATGAAAATTCAGCTTGTAGAGTGTGTCTGGTAGGTCTGTGGTAGACCAGAAAGCTCATCTCCTAACCACTGAGGTGGCAGTTCTGGGGTCCAATGAATTGTTGCCAGGTGAGAATTCAGGATCCCTGGTTGTCAGATCACCCCCTTTTTTCTTTAATGGGCAGCCAGAAATACAATTTTTATATGAAATCTCCTGATTTTGAAATCTTGGCAACATACTAAAATACTTTAAAAACTGTGTGGTCCAAACAAAACTCATCTGCAGGCTATATTCAGCCACTGGCTGCCAGATAGAAACCTCTGTTTTAGATAATATTTTAATGGATGAAGATAATAGTTTCATTGCATGTGATCATCCATCATGGGAATTCCCCACTGGGATAAATTGAGTTCAGTATTTCCCTTGCAATTAAAACAAGTAAGTTTAGTAAATATATTTCTGCTTTTAGTTATTTTGATATATAGCCTTTTCCTTATAATCCATATTCAGAGAAAAATCAAATTTATGGACAGAATAAGAGTAATATAGTTACTCAAATATAAGTAGGAATATAAAAAATTTAGAGTTAGAGAGAAATAAAAATTTTCTAAATTCTAAAGAGAACCCCATGGTTTGTGTCAGTAATTGATACAGATGAAAAGCTGAATTCAACTATAAAGAGCTTTTCATCTCACCTTTAAGCAGTGAATTCCTGGACCTGAATCTTTGTGGGATTGCTATAATTTGCCAGTCCAATTGATTATGATGTCATGAGGAAGAGATGTACCACAAGGGGAAAACTTCCCCATACTAATTTGTGCAAGGCCAATACTATATCCCGCTTCAAGAAAACATCATTTGTATTGTATAAGATGAGGTTCTCCGTGTCAGTCTATATTTTTTTGAAGGGGCTCTTTAAAAGAAATAATCTAGTCGTAATTGAAATTCTCCAGGCAAATCAGATATCAACATTTTCAACAGAACAGGTAATTAATTGGTTTGGGTTTCAAATTGAAGGTCGTTCTGTTATTGATTTTTGTGGGAACAAGAAACAAGAGCATCTTGTTAAGATGATCTACAAATGGGATCTAGGTGTGCCTAGGGTTCTGCCCTGGGTCTTGTTGATCACTGTCACTAGACAGAGTCAGAAACCTATCAGAAGGGACCTTTCTCTGGAGGAAACACAGTGAGCTCTTGATTTGCTTCCAAAAACCACAGGAAAGACATGGATAGGAGCAAAGACCAGA
The DNA here is from genome assembly GCA_030556225.1 of Cricetiscus sungorus. Lineage (NCBI taxonomy): Eukaryota > Metazoa > Chordata > Mammalia > Rodentia > Cricetidae > Cricetiscus > Cricetiscus sungorus. Next base: position 86,473,260 of record JANBXA010000734.1, on the reverse strand, counting down.
TATTAATACTTATTAGTTTTCTAGTATTCTAGTTAGTCAAGTATCTCAGATCAAGAGTAAATGCAGCTTGTAGTGAGAATCTGCCAGTGTGTTGGAGACAGGGTTGGATGCTGTTGCTCATGAAGCTCAACGTCAACACAGCTGTGACTAACACTTTCAGAAATCTTTCAACTGGGAATTAGATTAAATATATTTAATGCAAAGAGAGGTAGGAACTTGAATACAAGGGAGAGCAGTAAAGGGCAGAACAATTGGAAGATAAAATAACATACCCCTTTTGATACTACTAGGTTTTATTAAATAATGTGTATGTTGCATGTTTGATAGGTAATTTGTCATTCCCCTGAGTCAGGCTTCTTAAAGCCATCCTTCCTTTCTCTGCTGTGTTTATATTTTCTGAGAAAGGTATAATGTTGTTTTAGCTGTGTTAACCAGGTGGGAGATACACTGCAGCTTCCTCTCACAGTTCAAAGCAGAATTCTCGATGAAATGCGTACAATGAAAGGGTACACTTTTTGTTCTGAATACCCTGGAGCTGTTAATGCAGTTATTTCCAAGTTGACATACTTCTGTGTAGGCATGACAGTGGCACCAACTTTCTACATTAAGACTTAACATTCCAGAGAACCATTTCAGGTTTATTATGAGCTTCAAAGCCTGCTCATCCCTAAGAGAATATCAAGTTTAAGCATGTCACTTTGCCATAGTCACAGTTAACTTTTTTGACTAAAAACGAGTCCTTTCATGGCTGATTATCTCCAAGTGACACTTGAAACTTCTCAGTTCTTTACAGAGTCCCCTCCCACACACCCGTTTTTGAGCCATTGTTGCTGCCCTTTTGAATTCTGTATACTGATCATTTGGGCAGTGGTTGGTCATTACCCAAGAAGGAAAATAGCATGGGTCATAAATGATTTAAAGTTCTGAAACACTACCAACAGTATTTTTCTTCAGTTCTTGATCCTAGAATTTGAATTACCTAGTCTTTGAATTACCACTCTCCACCCCTACTCCTCAACTCTCCACCACACCCCTGTTGGGATTTTAGAACATGTAAAGTTGTTAATGTTGGTTTGATGTATAAAAGGCTGATGATATGAGCAAGCCCATGGGGCTGCTCAGCTTTTATCTCATGGTGTACCCTTTTTTTCTCAGGGAAAGGAAGTCCCTGTTTTCTAAGTGGTAAAAGTACATTCCCTTTTGGAACTTCTTGGTTTTCAGTTCCTACCCAAGTTAATAAACTGTTCCCGTCTATGCCTTGCATCTCAGAGATGGAACTTGATGGACTAGTCAGCATTGCAAAGGTCACCCTAAAGCTATTGGCAGAATACACTGCTATTTGTTGCAGAGCGATGATAATGCTACTATAGCTGTTAACTGGATGTATTAGACTGTGTGGCTTTCCCAGAATACTAAACTGTTTAGTTCTTTTAAACACCTGATAGAATACCCATTCACAAGCTTTCTCAAGTGCATTTTTGAAGGAATCTTAATGATATTAAAATATCAGTGTTTTGTCCACATGACGGATAACTTATGCAGGGCATGTTTCTAGTGTGTTGATTTGCTATTGTGAAAATACTTTAAAAGTATTTTCATCCATTAGAGTTTTCCTATAGTCCTTTTGTTCCATCAACTCTTAACACTCAAGTTTTTTACTTATTTACAGTTTATCTTCTAGTGTACAGTATTTTTCTGGCTTTGTCGTTCATTGGTGAGAAAATTAAGTGTTATTTTTGATATTATTCCTCACAAATACCAAATGGAGAAATTACATTTTTGGTATTAGGTTTTAACTTTACACACAGTACCAAAGAAAGTAGCACCCTTCTTTTCATTTGCTCACTACAATGCCACTTAAGTTACAACCAGAGTTATAGAAGAACAGCTCCACAATCACTCTATTTGAGGAGGCTGCACTTTGAATTGCGTTGTTTTGATTGCTTACCTGATTTACCTGATTCTGTGGTCCACAGATGACATCTCTACCTTGACTCTCATCTAAAAGTGGGCAAAGATCTGAAGTGCCGAGGTGCCTATGACACCCATGAATTATTTTCCAATATGCACGTATTTGGGACTCATCCTTTCTCAAATGTTTGATTAGCCATGTAGTCTTCCCTTCCCTGGTTACATTTGTTCTTATCACATTGCATAAGCCATTTAGGCATTTAAAGTTACTTCTTTGGTGTCACGACGAGGAAGTGGAGACTCAGGGAAATCCCTTAAATTATCCTTCTGAATCTTACCTGCCATCCCTTCATGCTTCTATTCACTTGCTTCTTATGGCGCTCGACAAGGATAACAAGGATATCCAAAATAATGGAACAAAATCAGCGATCAAATAACTTTTTTGTTGAAGTAATTTAACAGTAAAGGGCATGAAACCAAAATATTTCAGATAGAATTCTAGCACTGAATTCAGACACTGGATATTTGAAAGCAAGATATAATGATAGAGTTTACATTGAGCAAAGTTTTCTATATGTATGCATACTTACATTAATAATTACTTCATTTTTCCCCCTAGTTGACCCATTCTCCAGACCTTTAAAAAACCTTTTAAGTGGATGTAAATTCCATTTTAATTAGACCAGTGCAATCTAATACTGCAACTAGCCTGGAATGAAAAAAAAAAAAAAAACATGCTTAATACAACCCAAATCAACCATATCCAGATAATTCCCCTGATCTTTGTAACAGTCCATTCCCCACCTCCACAATTAAATGACCCTGTTAGTTTCAGATTCAACAAGACATTTAAGGTTCATTTTAAAAAATGATCATCTTTTACAGGATTTTTTTTTTGGTTCTTGCATTTCTCTTTCTTCCTCTTGCCACACAGCTGTCACTGGTATAAGAGAAAGATTGGGGGGAGGGGAAGAGGAGGAAGCCCTGCTCAAATCGTGTCACGTAGCACTAATTCATCTGCTCTCATTAGAGGGAGCGAGGGACAGCAGTGATGGCCAAGAGCTGCACTCCACACATGACACGCGCACAGTTTGGGGAATAGAAAATTGCTTTCTCAGGAAGCCCAGCCAATTAAGGACTTGACCATATTGAATGTCAAGTGTTAATTTAGGTTTTTCTTCATTTTCCCAGTAGTAATGTGGGTCCTGTGATGAGCAAATACATGTCAAGTAAAAGTTGATTGCATGAAGGACCTGGGTATTATATGTCACTGACAAGTCACAAATGTACTGAAGTCTTTTAACCCCTTAGGTGAGTGTGGTGGGGGAGGAAGAGGCCAGGGGATTGATGGTACCTTAATGATAAGAATAGATAGGTATGTGGTCGTAGCTTGGATGGACAGACAGGGATGGTAATTGATGCAAAACAAACAACCAACCCAAACTGGGGCGTGGACTAATCTTATTCTACGGGTGAGGGGTTCTAGGAAAGCATACATGTATGTGTTACTCCCTCATTGCACATGTACTGTCAAGAATAGTAGCATATTAACTCCTAAGATGTTTATGAAAATAGTACTCTCTATGATCTTGGATCAGAAAATTTCTCATTACTTATTGCCTTTGAAGTAAATAAAAATTCATCAAATAGCTATATTATTTTGAATATTTTGGCTCACTGCAACTATAAAATTTCTGGCTATATAGTCATTATTTTAGTGTCTAATCAATATCCATTTAAAAATTAACTTCGATACTGTCGTAGGAAAGGTGCAAAACTGAAAAGAATGTTTGTTTTCTGAAATGGTATTTAGCCAAGAGAAGTTGGTGGAAGGTCCATCTTTGTCTTTCTTTCTTTTTGGTGCCCAGTTGTAGAAGGGAAGAAGAGTCCAGCTTCAGCGAGTGAGATAATTTTCCTTTTTTTTTTTTTTTTTTTCATCTAAATGTTGAAGGTTGTCCATCATGTGCAGCATCTCATTTCCATTCATCAGCATTCATTTACATATGAATATCCTCAAAAATAAAAGAAAGTCTGTTTCTGTTGCAACTGTACTTTAGCAAATAAAGATACCCCTATAGCTTCAAATACCGCTGTGTGTAAAGTAAGAAACCTTCAAAGTCAAAGCAGTTACAGCCTGGTAACTCTGAAAATATGTAGAAACACTTTTCCCTTCATATCTTCCAAGATATGATCTTAAAACACCTTCTTGAAATGTACCCGTTTCCATTTATTGTAAAATTGTAAACAGACTTGCCTTTGCATATTGACAATGCTTATTATTCCTTGAAAGGGTAAGTCAGATAACACACGGATTTAGGCTGCAGGAATTACCAGGTCTTTCTGTGTTTCAGGTTGGAAGCTGCTATCATTGTATCGAAATTAATAGTATACACACACACACACACACACACACACACATATATATATATATATATATATATATATAAAGGAAAGCATCTCAGGAATTCAGCGTTTTATAGAGTAAGTTTTCCTTAAGAAATATGTTCTTTCCTCCCTGTTTCAAAGGAAGCAAATAGGATGTGCTTGGTTCTCCCTTCGCATCCCATTTTGATAAGCTCCGTCTGGAAGTCTGGTGGCATTGAGGAGCACTGTTTAATTACAGTCTCTTTTGTCAGCAGCTTCTCTTCCTCTGGGTGTACTGAGAGACTTAAGTAAGTTTCAGTAAAGTAAATTCTGATGATGGCAGCTCAGGTTGCTGATTCAAGTTATTCCTCTCTTCCGTGTCACTTTTGACGAATGGCACCTAATGCAATCAACCACAGGCCAGGAGAGCCTTTTCTTTGGTTGCTTTAGTAACTGGATCAAGGGTTTCTTCCTCCCCCTCCTCCCTTGATCTTCCTTCAGGAGCTCACTCCTCCCTGCAGTCCTCACCTAGACTTAAGCCAGAACTGGGAGGGGAGGAAGAGTGTTATACCCAGAACAGGCTTGAATAAACCTCCCGTTTCCCGGTGCTGAAAGCAGAAACTGCCTCCCTTTGCGTGTGTTTTTGATAAATTTAAGAAGTCAAATCGCTGACACAGATAGATAATCCAAGTGTATAGGGTGAAGAGTTATAAATTAACACATTATTCCCTCTTAATGTGAAATACTTGAGAATGCATTTTCTCAGTCCCCTGACATCCACCCAGTGAGGGCTCTCATTGTACTTTTCAAGTGGCATTGATTTGTTAAAGCGCTGAATTAGCATCTCCGGCCAGCTGCCCGTTCGACTGTAGTGTCGAGGGGCTTCAGTCCCTCCTGTCTCCCACAGACATCCCTTTTTATTTCAGCCCCCATACTTGGAGTTTTTACTCCTCCCCTTCTCTTGCTTATACTGTTTTGCCCTCTGCTTTCCAGTTGTTTCCTGTCTGCTTTTCCTGCTGACTTGTGTCCAGCAGGACCTTCTTTATAGTTTTTTCTTTTCTCTTCTCCACGCCTCTCCTTTCCTTTGCTACCTTGAGGCTTTTTACATTGAGTAGTAGTACCTGTAATTGCATGCATGCATACATGTGGGTGCATGCCTAGTGTGTGTGTGTGTGTGTGTGTGTGTGTGTGTGTGTGTGTGTGTTGATTTAACCAGTCCATTGGCTTGAAAGTGAAGTATTGAAGAAAAGAAATTAAATTATGTGTGTTTGTTAGTAAAAATAATATGTGCTCTTCATTGTAGAAGCTGGTGAGAGCAATTTGTTTTATATTGGTTTCTAGAATTCAAAAGGTGCTATAGAAGCTTTGAACTTAAGTCTTCACATGTCATTTAATGTGGTAAAGTTTTCTATTTCATTGACAATGAAAACTGACAGTGGTTACCATTTTTTTTGTCATTTCTTATGTCCTCACTAAAATAACTTTGCAAAATTTCTTGATATTTTTAAACATTTTATCTCTCTCTATTTCTCTCTCTCCTTCTCTCTCTCTCTCCCTCTTTCTCTCTTTCTCTCTCTCTCTCTCTCTCTCTCTCTCTCTCTTTCTCTCTCTCTCTCTGTGTGTGTGTGTGTGTGTGTGTGTGTGTGTTTATGTGTTGCAACACCTGTGTGTGCAGAAGCCAGAGATCTATGTCTGATGTCACCCTCAGTATCTCCTGTCTCACTGAACCCATAGCTTATGTATTCTGCTTGACTGGCTGGCCAGCAAGCTACAGAGATTTCCTTCTCTTTTCTTTGCCAGTGCTAGGTTTATAGGCACACTGCACAGCTTTTTATGTGCCTGCTGGGAAACCAAACTCAGGTACTGCTGTTTGTGTGGCAGAAAAAAACATAGCACTGAGCTATCCTTCCTGCTTGCCAAGTGAACTTGGTATGACTTCTTTTTTTCAAGTTCTATGTTATTTGATCACACTTGAGTTTTGTCATCGGTACTTATCCATGCAGTTTCATTTTGGTATTTATAACAATTTGATTTTCTGATTTGTAACATAGCACATAGATGATAAAGTTGGTCAGAAGTTTGTTTGGAAATAATGTTGCTTACCCCTTCCTTTACTGATGTGAATGTCCCAAATTCCAGAGTGTTTCAGAAGTTATGTGTGGGTGATGATGGAGAGAGTGACAAGTGTCATGTACATATTCACAGAGTCAGGTTTTTTTCTTCTTTTAGATGTTGGTCCCTGGGCCAGTAAGATGGCCCAGCAGCTAAAGGTGCTTGCCACCAAGCCCAGTGATCTGAGTTTAATCCTCAGGGGACACAAGGTTGTAAGAGAGAACTGGCTCTTACAAGTTGTCCTCTGACCTTCAGTCCTGTGATTTGGTGGATACATACAGATACATACAATAAATAAGTGGAAATGTATTTTAGACATTGGTCTCAAACACATGAGGATCACTGTGTACATTAATTTGATGTAAGCAAAAAAAAAAAAAAAAAAAAAAAACCATGCCTGCTGCCGTGACTGAGACGTTATCTTCTGTAATTTTACTCTTATGGCTTCATGTGTTCTGTCTTCAGTTTTAGTAGGCTTCAAATTGATGACATCACGAGCAGACTTTGAGTTTATTGATAATAAATCAACCTTGAAGAAAATCAAGTGTCTTTATTGGTGTATTTAATAGTCTGACCTGGTGGTTTGACTCAGTATTTAATTTTGAAGTGGGAATAACTTACGTAAGTTCTGATAACTTTTGCTTCTGTGTTGGATTGATTCACCTCTGTTCAAATATGATTTCTTCTTTTTAAAAGAAGTTAATTTTTGTCCTCCTCTGTGGATTTGGCGTGGCCTAGCTAAGGTGAAGGGATTACAATGAATTTTTGGAGCTTGATAATGTCTGTGTAAAGGAAAGGAAAAGAAAAAAGATCTTTTAACTAGGGCTTAAGACTAATTCCAGCTACTAAGGAGACAAAAATTACACTAAAGAGGACTGTTTGGCTTCATCTCTTATGTGCATGTTAACTTGCTATGAGAGCATCATTTGTATTTTAGGGTATTCTCTTAAAGGAGTAAAACGTTCTTCATTTGTTGCTGCAAAGGGACATGGCCTTGCTGCAGGGGACATCTGTCTTCTGCAGGGATAGTCTCTGCTCACCTGGATGCAGTCCTGGGTCAGGGCTAGGAGGGGAGGACTCTCTACCTTTCAGGACTGCTCTGACTACAAGAGAAAGGAGGGAGATGACAAATTAACAGGACAGTATGTGTGATTGAAAAGGGGGAGGTTAAAAAAAAAAATCACAAGAAGCCTGAGTCTGTTCTGAAAGCCATACTTCAGTGGTGAGAATTAAGGTAAGAGTAACAAAAAGACTATTAGGGAGAAATGATGTTTTGCATGTGCAGATTTATAGTTTCTGGTACCATTGCCATAATTTATTGTAAATCTATATTGATTGAAAAATCGAGCTCCACACTGATGCTAGGAAAGTTTAAAATGTAGGGATGTGGCTCACTGTTGAAGCACTTGCCTGGGTTGCTCCAGGCCCTGGATTTTATCCTCAGCACTGAAATGAACACTTGTATTCATTTGTAAACTTTTAATATGGTTGTGTTTCTGCTGATTTATTCATTGTGACCATGATGATGTTTGAACCCAGGGCCTTGCGAATGCTGGGTGAGTACTGGCAGTGCTAGATGAGCTGAGTGCCCTGCTACAGTGTCACACCCCCCAGCACACCGCTTAGGATGTAAATTTCTCACTGGGTGCAGGCATGTTTTGTCTTGTGCCTTAGCTTTTTGTTTACATTGCTTGGAAGCACTAGTAATAAGTCAGGAAGTCCAGTTTTAAATCTGGTATGGTTTCTTGCTTGTTTTGTGAGAATACTTTAGCTACATGAAAGGGTTAACTGCATGTTTTAGAATTCTTCACCTTTGATTTTTTTTTCACACCCTAAAATTGTCAAGAGACGTCAGAATTATTTCTGTTTTGTATTTTGTACGTCTGAATTAAACGTCACTTAAATGTGAAAGAACTGGCACCTTTGATAAGTAAGTCCCCAAAGCAAATGGTCCCATCAGTAATCATAACCTAATTAAGAATGCAAAGTGAAGTTTGTTTTTTTTTTATACAGTATAAAACAAACAAAGGAAAGTAAGCCCCGCAGCAACTCACAGTATTATCTAACCCAGGAGAAGGCATCCTTCTGCGAAGCCATAGGACCTTGAATGGTAGCAGTAATAAGAGAGGACTCTGGCATCTGCCCAAGGACTTGTTGCGAGGGAGCCACACACGGCCTGCTAAGTGTGTGGCTGTACAGAAGTTCCAGGGTGACACATGCCTCCCAAGCCAGTCACAATGCAAGAGGTCAGGGGTCATGTTCAAGGGCAGGGTGTTTCTGGATAAGGCTGAGGAAGCAGAGGTGGCCCCTCTGTGCTCAGTGTGTGGGTCTGTGTACTCCTTTCCCGTCAAAGCTGGCCCGGCGTGGCCAAAAAGCGGTTCCTTGGCAGGGTTTAATGGCAGGATGATGTAGTCTGTTGTGACTAGTGCATTCCTTTCAGGTTAAACTAGGGAAATGGCATTGTGTTAAAATTCCAAGTCGCATGAATGTTTTATTGCCACAGTGCATTTAGCCCTCCAGGGGAGTGTGTGTGGCAGCAGTGGAGTGGGGTGGGGGTGGCTCGGAGACTCAGGAACTATCAGAAGAACACTTCCCTTGGAAAATTTTACCCATCAGCATGAAGCTGATTTGCTGTGATGGTCACTTAGGAGGGTTTCACTTTTTCTTAAACTGTGGCTGTTTAAAGTCTTGCAGTCCGGACAATTAACAGCTGAAGAAAATATGACAAGACACACACAGAGAGGCTGGGAGATAGAGAGGAGGAATGAGCCAGAAAGGAGCTGAGCTGCCTTCTTGTGTAAACTGCCCAAGCCAGGGCCCCCTTCTGGCCGCCATCCCTGTCCCCCTTTCCCCAGGCTGTTTTGCTGTCTGCCTGAAGGCCAGCGGGACAGATCTGTTAACCTTGCACCACTGACTGGGAGGCCTCTGCAGCTCATGGTACTGTATGTTACCATTACTACTCCCTCATTCCTTTTCCCTGGCTCTTTCCCCCTCCTCTTAACCGTTCCTCTATAACAACGGTTTATATTAGTCAGAGGGATACAGTTTTGGAATGCAAAAGGTCTGAGTTTAAAACAAAACAAATTTAAGTATGTTCTCCTGTTCCTGCGTGCATTCTCTCTCTCTCTCTCTCTCTCTCTCTCTCTCTCTCTCTCTCTCTCTCTCTCTCTCTCTCTCTCTCTCCCCCCCCCCTCTCCCTCTCTCATCCCCAGTTATCCCCAGCCATTCTAATATTCTAATTCATTTGCAGCCAGAGGCAGGAGGTTTCCGTTGTGATTTAAAACCAGGAATTCTGGAAATTGGGCTGTTTTTACTTGGAAGTTATCAGGGCTTGGAGTCTCAGGAAGGAATAGTGCCATGAAAACAGTGGAAGCTTGGGTTTGTGGTGCATCAGGCTTCATAGTGGCCTCAGACCGTGCAGACTGACCTCCTGTGCCCCTCTCCAGGGCTGTCTCAGCCTCATTCATTGTTTCCGTTTCGGAAGATCCATATGATTTGACTTCACTTGTGTACATCACCAGTAACACTGGACTGCTTCATGATCTGATTCATGTTTGTTTACAACAGATTAAAATGTGCATGGATGGAACAGTTTCTCTTGCATTATACCTTTGTAAAGCATGCATGTTTCCAATTGATTTCCTGACAACAGAAGTATGTATTATTTTTTAAAAGACATCATGGTAATTTGAGTTTTAGTTTTGAACTGCCTGTTTCGTCTCTCTGTTTTCAAATGTTAACACTTTGTTTACCTGCTCCTGGAAGGTGTTGTGTTCTCATCCTTAGACATGAATCCTTGAAATATCTGTGGGGAGACGTGCACGTGTGAGCTGCTGCATTTGTGTACTTTACTGCCTACCAAATAACAGGAGAAGCTTGTGAAGCTGCTAAAATAAGAGTGTTTTCCTCTGACGAGCTACTACTTGAGAAAGGTGCCTATAGAAACTTAACATAGTATTATACAGAAGAATGAAGTAGGGGTAAGCCAGTGGGCTCTGTTTGTATAGAATTTTAAGTAGATGATTTGTGCACTTCTATAAAATGATTTTGTCAAGATAGACCTCCTGAGTTTAGTTCAATTAGTGGTGTTTGTATGATGGTTGGTTCTTTTTAAACAGATACATTGACATTGTTTATGGGAAGTCTTAAACCAGCAAGCAATTGGCTTTACAACAAAATCAAGATTTATACCTGTCAAATTTAAGGCATATTCATAAATGTTTTCCCTATACTCTTGGCCATACAGAACTATTTGCTCCTACTCTTGTGTGCTTCCTCAGGTGATAATGATTCTTGTCTCCAGTTGGGAATTTTAAAATGTGTTTTTTAAAAGGCTGTTATATTATGCTTATATGTGCTCTTTTTTCCTGTTTTATTTTATTTCTCATGATGAGTTTCAGGTTTTTTTCCTAGATAGTAAAAATTAAAGTGCCAAATAACCTATCATGTATATTTAGGTTATCTGTAACCTAAATATTATCAATGTTATAATTATAATATATAATTATCAAAATTATAATCAAATGTTAGTTGATTATCCTGGTCATGGGAGCAGTTTTTACAAATGATGAGAGGTTGTTGCAGTTCTGTTCATTCCTTTCCAACTTGATTCATTAAAAGTTTCCTTTCATTTTCCAAGAAGAGTGAAATTACTCCATTATTAAATCTTTCTAATAAGAACATTTCAGCCAATGCAGGATATTTTATCCAAGTAAAATTTCATTAAAAAATTACACATTTGGCCTTTGAGCATATTTTTTGTCCCTTTTGTCAGTCATTTGCGTTTCCTATTGAGAACTTCATAGGATAATCAATTGGTTCTGGATGTAGATGTTACTGCTATCATGTCATTCTTGAGCCTTGTGACCTCTCACATAAGTCACTTCAACACCCACCCTCCTTTGCTTCCAACCTGTCTGTGCCTATCATTTTGAAACAGGGTCTTACACTACTGCACAGACAGGTCTCAAACTCAAGATGTTCTGCCTTCTATGTCCTAGAATTGCAGATTCCCACTACACATTTTCTTAAAGTAAATTAATTCATATTCATATTCATTCATTCATTCATTCTGTGCTTGAGATTGAGATCAGGTCATTTGCATGTTAAGCAAACCTTCCAACACTGAATTGTCTTTGGTTCTATAATGGGGGCGCGGGGGTAATGATGCAGACCTTCAGGAAGGTAAAAGGAGGTTGCAGTCTGTAGTGGGTCCATCATAATCTGTGGTCCTTTGACACTGTCTGGTGGCGTTGGTCCCTAGGGAAGCTTGATTGTTCAGAAGCAATGGAGAAAGGGTTAAGTTTCAGGAAAACATTTAGATTTCTTCATTTACCTGTGGGAAGGGAGATAACCGACCATCCAGAAGCAGCCTTTCCTCCATACTACCTTTTCAAAGAAGCTGTGCTCTGTATTGGTCCAAGTTTTTTTATCTATGTATAATGGCTTTGCCTGGTAGACTTTCATGAAGGTTCAAGGTAAGCTTACTCTTTCTGTGATGCCCATTAGGACAGGTTCTACTAGGCCTTGTTTGTCTTTGTATCATTAGTCTTAACTGTCTGCTTTAGATTAAGCCTTCTTGCCATGTATGGCTTCCCAACTGAGAATAAAATTAAAATAGGGAGCAACATGAATGTTTATGGGTAATATTTTATTTTATGTACAGCTTTGCAGCAATGCTGTTATTGATAAGCAGAAGTTGGGCTTCTTTTAACTGTTTTGGATCCTGGTTTATGTTTCAGTTTTAAAGATTGTCTTACATTACCATGTCATAGATATTCTCTGACTAGTGCTATTATTTTTCCTGAGAACTGATTTCTTTAGCCACACTAAGTTGAACACCTCTTTTTGATATCTAAAATAAATACTTGGTATAGTATCTACCCAAGCAAGGATTGCTTTCTCATACTTTCACCCTTTGGTTCCAGACATGATAGTTGCATGGAGGGAAAATACCTCTGTTAACATTTTATGGACAAAAATAAATAAATAAATAAATAAATAAATAAATAAATAAATAAACAAATAAATAAATAAAGTCTAAAATCTATACCCATCACGAGTGACCTCAGAGCCTTTGTTTTCTTTTTACCTCGTTTTTGGGTCTGTTTACCTTTGTATGTAAGTCTTAATAGCTTGCTTGAGTTGAGCATGTCTTATCTGTGCTAGATATTTTAAAAACAGGAACAAGTTAGTTATAGAAATCATTCTGGCCCTTACTTTTTCTTTCTTTCTTTCTTTTTTTCTTTCTTTTTCTTTTTTCTTTTTCTTTTCTTTTTTTTTTCTTTTTTGAATATTTTCTTTTTTTTTTTTTTAAATTTATTCTTCTCTACCAATCAGCAGTTTCCATTCCTCCTAGCCTCACCCTCCTCTTTCCCAGATCCACTGTCCCTTATTTTCCCTTCAGAAAAGAGCAGGCCTTCCAGGAATAATAACCAAACAGGGCATAACAAGACGCAATAAGACTAGGGACAAACAATAAGGTTGGACAAGGCAACCCAGTAGAAGAAAAAGGTTCTCAAGAGAAGGCAAAATAGTCAGAGGCAGCCCCACTTCCACTGTTAGGACTTCCTCAAAAGCACCACAACATATATGCAGAGAACCAAGAGCAGACCCATGCAGGCTCTGTGATTGCAGGGCAGCGTTCTCCTGGTGTCCTTTCTCCTGGTGTCCTTAACCCCTCTGACTCCCACAATCCTTTCTCCATTTCTTCTGAGGGATTCCCTGTCTAATGTTTGACTGAGGGTCTGTGTATCAGCTGCTAGAGGAAGCCTGTCTGCTGCTGATGGGGCTAAGAACGGATCTATGAGTATCACAGAATATCATTAGGAATTGTTTCATTGTCATCTTCTTTTTTTCCCCAGTCATGTTTGGTTCTACCCTAGGTCTCTGGGCCATCCAGTTTCTGATTCCTGACCATCCAGGCAGTGTCTGGTATGGGTTACCTCCTCCCTTTCATGGTGTAGTGTGAGCATTAAGTTAGACCAGCTATTGGTTGGTCACACCCACAAGTTACCAGTCACCATTGCTGCAGTACATCTTGAAGTCAGGAAAGTTGTAAGTCAGACATTTTGTGGCTGGGTTGGTGTCCCAGTGCTACCACTGGAAGTCTTGCCTGGTAACTAAAGATGTCCACTTCAGGCTCCATATCCTCTATCACTAGGAGTCTTCGGTAGGGTTACCCTCATAGGTTTAGGAAGTTTCCACAGCACTAGGTTTCCACATCACCCCAATTCCAGTTGTCTCTCCTGGTACTTCCTCCCTCCCTCCCTCCCTCCCTCCCTCCCTCCCTCCCTCCCTCCCTCCTCCCTTCCTCCCTTCCTCCCTTCCTTCCTCCCTCCCTTCCTTCCTCCCTCCCATATTTGATCTCTCCTGTTCCCATCTCTATCTATACCCCCCCAATCTATTTCCCCTTACCAGGGAGATCTATGTATCCCCCCCCCATCCCCAGAGCCCTCCTTGCTCCTTCAACTCTCTCACTGTGACCCTTTCAAGGCAACTATTTTAAGGAGTCTGATGAACTGATAAAAGTCAGAGTTGTTGTATATGTAAAGAGAGCTGTAGATCTCTGTATTTTCGACCTCTGCCTGGAACATGGAGCACTTAGTTACAAGAAAACAGTACCTTCATGCCCTTGTACCTCAGGTCATGAGGCCTAGCAGAATGCCTTCTTCTTTATTGGGGAATTGAAGGTTTGATCTTATGTGAGAGGCATCACTATGTAAAATTTATAAAAGAAGCAATCTTTAAGAGAACATACTTAAGAAATAATATAAATGCCATTGTAAAAAGTAGCTGTTTTTTTCATGTACAACTTTTTGCATGTTTAATTTTAAGGTATATAGACTTTGTGTAATCCATAGGAATAAAGTAATTCTAGTATGGTAGAAGGCTGAAAAAACTAGGTCTTAATTCTTTGCTTAATTGTGTCTGGATATATACAGATTATTCAGTTAGAAAAGATTAAAACTCTCCAGGCCTCTATGTGCATATATAGATAAAGGTTAAGCAGAGAAAAAGATCTATATTAACTGGCAAAATAACATAAAAAGTACTACATTGAATAAATTGTCTGTGAAAGTAATTGACATAATTTTGTGATCTCTTTATAAGACATGGAGTTTAACTTTTCTCACCTGGTAAATTTGCATTGGGATTTTATATAGTACTTCATTAGAAATATGATTTCCCTCCTGTGAGTACTAGGAGAGCCCATACTTAACAGTAGTCTGTATCTGCATTTGTACTGATCTGTTAGTATGACTGGGAAAGTTATAGAACCTTTCTGAGCCTTGCTAACCCTTATTGTATGGGACTTAGAAATGAGGCCTGTAGAATCTGTCAAAGAATGGAAGAGCAGTGTTGCTACTATTATTGTCTTCTTTTGTAAGGTATTTTTAAGGTATCCAGTTCATACATTGTATTCTATCAGCATATGTTCATCAACTATGGTGCCAGGTTCTTATTACCTGCATGATGTATATACTTGGCTTTTCAGTTATTAGTTAAATAGTCAATGTGCCAATTGTGTAGAAGCTGACTTCTGCTGAAGGAAGTTAGGGTAGAGAAAAATCTTCCCATTCCTACTCTTCACTGGGAATCAGTCACTGAGCAGCATAATTCTAAAAATCTTATGTGGCTTTTGGGTACTTTATGAACCTTTTTATAGTAACTCAGAAGCAAGCAGCTGATCGAATTAATATACCTCCATCAAGAAGCAATTCTGTTAACCTCTTCTCCGCCTATCCCATGTGTGCTTTGTGAAGGTAGGACTTTGTTCATTGTTTAAGTTACCTCATGTAATAGAGATGCAAGTTCATAAATGTTCAGGCTCTACTTACAGTCTTTAAAATAAAACATAGAAAAAGAATAAATCAAAACAGCAACAACAAAACAAAAATCTCTTGACCCAAACAAAATGACAGCAAGAACAATACCCCCTCTCCCAAAAGCTACCTTCTTAGTTTCTGGGTTTTGTGTATCTTGTTGTCTTTCAGAACAGGGTTTCTCTGTGTAGCTCTGGCTGTCCTGGAATGGGTTTTGTAGACCAGGCTGGCTTCTGATGCACAGATCCTCCTGCCTCTGCCTCCTGGTTCCTAGTGGTTCCTAGGATTTAAAGTGTACACCACCACTACTCAGCTACCTTGTTAATTTCTGAAAAAAACAAAACAAAACAAAAACAAAAACAACAACAAAACAGAACAAAACAATCCAAAAGGTTTAAACCATTGATTGATCTTTTACTATTTAATAGTCTCATTTTTTTGGTGTGACTTTTACAGGAAGGCTGCAGATATATACAGTTACAGTTAAGAAAATTAAAGAGAAAAATTTTAGTACCACCAGTAAGAAACCTTTTATTAACATCTTTTCAGATTTCTTTCTTTCTTTTCATATACATGTAGATGTTCAGAACATACTTTAAACGGTTATGCTGTATGTATTTGTGGCTTAAAAAATCCCAACACAATGCCATAGATATATCCTTTATAGCAGTAGGTATATGTAGCCTTCAGCAGGGCAGGAAAACCAGCTGAGTGCATATGCTAAACATTCACATGGCCTGGGTTTAGTTCCCAGAACTCTTTCCTAAGAGAGAAAAGAGGCTGGAAAAGGAGAAGGGGAGGGGAATTGAGAGGGAGACGGGGGGGGGGGGGGGGGCGCGGTATATCATGAATAAATCTAGTTCTATTATACCTACTATACTATTATATCACAATTTAATTCAATGAATTTTTGATTCTTAGACTTTTTTTAACATAAAGAATAGTACTTCAGTATGAATATCCTTGTTTGGATTTGTATACTTACTTCATAATGATGAACTCATAAAAATGGTATTGATTAGGAAGAAGGCCTAATTTTGCACAGATTAAAACAGTTGGAGATGTAACTCAGTCAGTAGAGTGATTTCCTAGCATGTAGACCTTGTGTTTGATAGCCAGCACATATTTATAAACCTAGTACTTGAGGGGTAGAGACAGGAGGATTAGAAATTCAAGATCACTCAGCAATGTTTGGTGGTGCATGCCTTTAATCCCAGCACTTAGAAGGCAGAGGCAGGTGGATCTCTGTGAGTTCAAGGCCAGCCTGATCTACAAAGTGAGTTCCAGGACAGCCAAGACTGTTACACAGAGTTCACAGAGAAAACCTGCCTAGGGAAAAAAAAAAAATAAAGTTCAAGATCACTCTTAATGACTTAGCAAGACTGAGTATAGCCTGGACTACATAACTAAATAAAATAAACAAACAAATGAACAAAAACAAAACAAAACCCTGAAAATGGCTTGGCAATCTTTTTTGTGAAGGGCTAGGTTCATACATGATTTCTATAGTAGTTATTCAACTTTATTTATATGTAAAAGGTAGGCATGGCTGTGTTTCAATAATACTTTATTTATAAAAGAAGGAAGCAGGGCTATTTTTTGGTGTACAAGTTGTAGTTTACTTTCCTTGTGTTTGAAACAAATTAAAAGCTGATGAGGGATGGAGCTTTGTCCATAGTAGGCTGTAAGCTACTTTCATATCATCATATCTTAGAAATCTCTTCTATTTCAGACTGGTTTAGTAGATGTATCACTTTCTTTCTAGATGAATTACAATTAATACTAATTTTCAGGAGCTTATTAAAGGGTGTTTCATACCTACTCCTATTCCTGGACCTTAGTAAATTTTAAATTGGGAAGCTGTTAATGTGCCTGCATATTTTTATACTGTTTAAATTTCATCATATGCTGTCAGTTCGAAGGGGTAAGAAAAGTTCTCTTCATGTTGTACTGTAAGGGAGACGTCCATTTTCCTACCTCTGGAAGATTGCTTTATAGATTGGGTTCTGGATGCATCTTGGGGTAAAGTTAAATGGAAAGTCTCTTCAGAAAAAGAAAAATCAAGTCCACAGCAGAGGAGACGTGTCAGCAGAAATATACCACAGAATTCATTACCGAACTAACCACTCTTCACATAAATAATGACTTCTTTGCATCCTGAGTTCATAGAGTTTATATAAAACATCAATTATTGGTCTGTAACTGCCCTGAAAGTATCTATTGATGATCGGGTAGAATAATGAAATAGTTAAAAATACTGTCTTTTTGCTGGTGCCACTATGAATTTTAAGAGATGTAATTATTATTTATCTAATATATGTTGGTAAACTGATATTAGCAGAGCAGTTTGGTAGGTTCTGTGGAGGAATTACAAAGCTGAATATGTTAGTTATTGCTGTTAGTACCAGAACCTGGTCTAACATTCGAGTGATTACCCAGCACCCCTTAGAGTACTGGGGAGGAGGAGAACCCTCTCCTCTCAGCACCAGGAGATCTTGTGGAATAGTTGCCATTGGGAAATACAGAGATTTCAGAAGGAGAATGCAGGGGAGACCATCCCCAAAAGACTAGCCAGAGCAGTGTATACAGTGAGGAAAGCCCAGCCAGGATGCAAGTCACATCAAATAGCCTAGTTTAACTCTACACTAGGTGTTTTTCTTGATGGGAGAAAAGATAAAACTGAAAGGATGTTAAAGTTGGATTCTACAGGGTCTAGAAAAAACTTCAATTGATACTTTGTTCTACTTACACATGACCTAGGAGAACATGTGAGACCATTGGTGGGATAGGATGTAGCACTAGATGGTGAGTATAGAATGATAGATAGATTTGGGGTTGTCACTTAAGGTTTGTGCCAAGAGCCTAGTGACTACTTATTAGAAGTGATCTTCAAGGCATGTAAGGGACAGCTGAGAAGATTAACAAACATGAATGGACAGGCTTTCAGATTCATTGGGTTTAGGAAATAATGAGAAGATTTAATAGACTTATGTTTGAGATTTTGGTAGTAACATTGCAAAATGTAGTAAGGCCAGAGATGCACTCTTGCAAAGAAACAAGCACAGTAGACTTTAATATAGTTTGCTTGTTTAGAGAGATCCTAGCTGGATATCTAGAAAATTTAGTGGGAGCATGATAGCTCAGGATTAACATCCACATGAAACAGAAAGGAGAGGGATTTGGTGTCCTGTTTATCTAGAGGCGACTGGTGAAAACTCAGGAGAGCATGCTATTGAAAGTGTGCAGAAGGAAAATGGTGTTTTCTAGCATTACTTATCATTAGGTGTCTTTAGAAGTATGTGAGGTCACACACACACACACACACACACACACACACACACACACACACACACAACACACACACACACACACACTTGTAAAGTGTTCTGTTCCCCATTTACCTTTCCCCTTTAGCTTTCAAAGCAGTTAGATTTCAGATTTAGACTTAGAAAGAGCACACAAGAAGAACCCCACTAAAAATGTATGAAATTCCCTTTTATTTTATCTCCCACTTAAAAAAAGAAAAGAAAAAGAAAAAAAGACAAGGTTTCTTTATTAACAGTTCTGGCTATCCTGGCACTCACTAAGTAGACTAGGCTGGTCTCAAACTCACTGAGATCCGCCTGCCTCTGCCTCCCAAGTGCTGGGCTTAAAGGCTTGCACTGCTACCACCTGGCTATTTCCCACTTCTTGAGGTCCTTGGTAACAAATATGCCATTGGTGGGAAGAGCTTTCCTTTGCATTTTATCTGAGTGGCAGAATTGTGCAGATTTGCATTAGCCTTGTATTTCACCGCAGTTGAGATTGGTAAGGTTGTTGTGGCCTTATAGCATATTTCATAGTAATCATTTCTGTGTCTTATTAGGCCGAAGTTCTTGGCAGGCTGGGAGGGAGGATTGCACTGTGTACAGTGTAGTTTGTGTTTGAGTTACAACAGTTTTCCTGTATGAAACAGCAGGATTGAATGTGCCATTTACTTCCTTTTTCCTCTTAACTTTTCCAGAGTTCAAGCGTTGTATTCAGAGAAAATGAGTTTGTTTTGTTGACCTTTGGGCACAGTTGATTGACCTTTGGCAGCATGTTAAAGTCTCTGGCTCTCCTGTTCAGATACCTGGGTCTCCTCTGGTTAGTGGTAGGGTTTGTGCTCACCCCCTTTTTCTTCCTCATCTTCATTGTCAGTTTTACTCATTTCCAGTGAACATCGGGCTTCTCCAAAGGTGTTCATATCTCCACCCAGTCAGTTTTGTTACTGAATCTAGTATGATGTGCACATTGAATTTTATCTCTTGATCTGTTAACCACTACTTCACTTTTTAAAAGATTATCACTAATTTAATGTAGATGGTTCAGTGGTGACTTGTAAAGCTGTACTCTTTGGGATAGTTTTTGTTCTCTTGACTTTGAAAGGACATACATAGTCTATCACATTTCATTACAACTTGCTGTTCATTTTTTTGCACCTGCTTGTTTCAGTCACCTTTTCCTTTCCAGTATTGTTAAATTCAGGGAGAAAGAAAGAAAAGAATATAATTCATTTGTTCTGCTTTTACGACTCTATAACTAAGATCAACTTAAATAGATACATTTTCTTTTGATTGGGATACCTTTCTAAACACCACCCTCTGAAAAGAAATGAAATGTCTCCTGCTTATTTCCAAAGGCCACTTCCTTTCTCTCCTTTAGAAAGAAATTCATCCTGATTCTTCCTGTCCCTGAGACAGTGTTTTACTTTGTATCTGAGGTCTGCCCTGAACTTGCATCTAGCTCACCCTCTCAAATGCTGGAATCACAGGTCTGTGTCTCCAGATCTGGTTATTCCGATTCTTGATTATTATGAAAGCCAGTAGAGAAACTGAGTAGAGTGGTTTAGTTTAGGAAGAGAGACCTGCCATTTGTTTATAGAAAAGTTAGCCTCCAGATCATAGCCTTCCTGTCCCCAGCCTCCCACGTGTTGAGATTACAGGAGTTTGCTCTGATATTGGCCTAGATTGTCTTAGTGCAAAATTTTCATCTGCATATTAGTGTAGACCCCTACATCAGTGTCTTGCTAATGTTTGCAGTGTGTGTGAGTTGGCCATGTCATTCCTTGACCATGGTGGCTCTTTACCCCATGCTCTGTTCTTCTGGTATCCCCATTGTCTTTTACAGAGCACGTGATATTGGAGGTTTGGATCTATACCCCACTGAATCCCCTTTTTCTTTAAGACTTCAGTAGTTGTGCCTCTCTTTAAGTGAAGTTACCATCTGGAGAGCCTTTACGGTACTGGTAGTCTGGCTTCCTGTACTTGGATGCTCAGCAGGGCCAGCAATGGAGGCTGTTGGTCCTGTCAGTTAAGACCATGTTCTCCAGATGCGAGGGTTACTTTAGAATTTATTCATGTGTGCTTCCTAGGAACTCTGATTTTTAAATTCAAAATTCAAGTTACTAGTGTTTTAGTGCTGAAGAACATTTAGGAAATGGCTCAACCCTTTATCTGTGAGAAGATTGGCTTGTTTGTACAGAAGGGTCAGTTATGCTGGTAATCAACACTTTCCATGGTGAATTTCAATAGATCAGCCCTTTTGAGCTAGACAAGTATTTCTTTCATTTTAACACAGCATTGCAAGAGCAAGAAGCTTCCTAACAATCAGTAGCATTGGACTCTAAGTGGAGCTAACTGAATGTGATTTTCAGCTTCACCTATTACCATTTGAAGGTTGCTTCTGTCATTCTCAAACTTCCAAACCCTCGTGGGAGAGATAATGTGTACCATTTTTGTGGATGCCAGTGGAAGTATATCCACTGAGAACTTAGAAAAGTGTTTCACATATGTCAACTTACCTTCCTTACTAGCTCTACATGAAACAATGATTCCTCTTTTTTTCTTTTGTTTTAATGATTCTTCTTTTTTTCTTTTGTTTGTTTGTTTGTTTGTTTTTGTTTTTCGATACATGGTTTTTTTCTGAAGCATTGGAACCTGTCCTGGAACTATATCTGTATACCAGGCTGGACTCCCAAAGGTCTGCCTCCCAAGTGCTGGGATTAAAGGCGAGCGCCACCAATACCCAGCTGTGATTCCTCTTTTACAGGTACAGAAACAAGGCTGAGCTGATAAATGACAAAAAAAAAAAAAAAAAAAAAAACCCACAGTTTTGAGTTAAAGAGGTCATCATTGTCTATTAAGAGCTTTCTTTATTCTTCCTTTGGGGGGGGTGGTGACAGGAGAATGTTTAAGGGTTTCTCTGTGTAGCTTTGGCTGTCCTGGAACTTGTGCTGTAGACCAACTAACTCACAAATCTGATCACCTCTGCCTCCTGAGTGCTAGGTTTATAGATGTGCACCATCATTACTCAGCTAAAAGCTTTTTAAATATTACCTCTGTATAGGATATATATGAAGTTGAGCATTGGACACAAAACTATTGGGCATATATAAGCATACTTATGTTTTTATTAAATATCAGCTCTCACACTTGGCAATGTGTATATATTGTGTGTGTGTGTGTATATATATATATATATATATATATATATATATATATATATATATATACACACCATTAAGCAATAACTCTGATGTTTAGTTTCTAAAATACTGAATTGGAAGTATGAGTAGAGCCAATTGAAACCATTTTACTTCTGTATCTTTTATTTAAAAAAAAAAAATCTACTGATAGCTCAGGTTAAAATGACTTTATCCTTACTTTCTTTACTGCTACAACCCCAATAAACTGAGAATTATAAGATATAAGTTGAATTTTATTACATGGTAGGATTTTTCTAGTGGAAAATTAATGCTGCTAGAAAGAGCTTGTCTTAATTCCACCTGTCCATTTATCAAACATGGAAGAGGACTGTAGTGATAGGCCTCAGTTTTCTTCAAAGGGAAAATAATGCAATGGAAAGCCTCTATTTGTCTGATGTGGGAATTAATAAATATTAGGTATAAAGCCCTTTAAGTACTCTAGAAGAAAAACTGTGTAATTTTAGTGTTATTCATGGTCCATTAGACTCCTCAGGGTGTCACCAGGAAAGAGAGACTTACACCTCTTATCCCATATTTTACAGCATAAAAACAAGGGGTTCTTGTTTATGCCTGTGAAAATCCCCAGTAATTGAACCTGCACAGGTTGCTCCTGCCACAGAGCTTGGAGCCCCCCTCCTGGGCAGCTTATCTAGGAAGATGGACTCCTAAGTACTTCCCTCTCCTGGAGGCACACTGTCTCCACCTCCAAGTCACATGCCATTTTTATCAACTCCTGTCAACCAAATGAGTGATAGTAGAATCACATGACTCCAGAGATTGTCACATGTCCCATCCTATATTCTTCCTCTAGAACCTTTACCCCATCTTTATCTAATTCTTCTTGGAATATCCCTGTCTCACCTAAGGCTTCTATAAGAGTGGGCATGTTTCTGTACGTTTCTTATTAGAAGTAAGAACACTATGACATATGCATTGCTTTTTTTTTTTAATCAGGGAGCAGAATATTCTTTTCGTTTTTGTTTTTCTTTCGTTCTTTTTTTCTATTTTAGATTCTGTATTCTTAGCCCTTGGTAGTCTTAGTTTAGAGATCTGTGATACAGTACTTTTAGTCCTACAGTGTTGTCTTCAGTTAAATTTTCAGTTGAGAAATTAAGATGTAAGTTAAATGTATGCCCAGCCTGTGTAGCTCACCTTACTGTTTCTGGTTTTGTATTTATGTACTTGGCAGCAGTGTTCTTTGCATGCATTGTCATCTTCACAGTGTTAAAAATCTTACTTCTTTTTCCTCCCTGGCTAGCTGTTGTATGAGCTAGCTCACTTAATGGCTTTCCCTACCTTGTGTTATATGGGTGGTTTTCCTCTTGCTGTTTGGCATCCTGAAGTACCATTGATGCTTTCCTCTGGCTTGTAACAGTTTTCGCACTCAGCATGTCCCAGAGTCCTCTTAAAGGAATGTATCTCTTTCCTTCATTCTATTTTCATACCCACCTTTGTGTTTCCATTCTTTTCCAGATTCTTCTGATTGGTTTCCTTACCCCTTTCATCATTGCTGGACTAGAAATCACAGGAACACTTAGATTCAGAACTGAGCTGGGCTTAAAGCCAGCATAACTGTGAAGATTTGAGCTGACATCGAAGTTATTTTGTTTATTTGGGCTGTGACTTTCATGATGCCTGTCAGGCAAAAGCTTACATGAATGTTTTATATTTAAAAGGAGAACTAAATTTCAAGTGGGTTCATCCCTGGCTCAATAAGCCCCTTTCTCAGTAACGTATTTCCCCTCAAGTTGTCATTTCTGGATCTATTTTTTTTTCCTCATGCTTCTATGCATCCTCCACTCCCATCAGCTTACCTCCAGGTACTTTGAACTGCATCCCTTTGTAAGTTGGGGTGTTTCTGTTTTCTTTTTTTGAAGCTTAATGCCTAACAGTTTTATATGTACCTTAAGTAGACAAAAATGTGGAGTGTATGTGCATGTATGAGAGAGAGAGAGAGTAATGATGGGGCCGTGGCTTAAGTGAGTCTGGTATATTTCCTCTCTGTTCACAGTTATAAACTCTCCTGCACCATGATTCCTCTGAGGTCTGTACAGAGACCAGCCAGATACCCTGCTTGAGCTTCTTCTGGAGATCTCACAGACTTTTGCAGGGTCTCTTACTTGCTGTTACCGAACCAGCCAAATGAATGAAGTCTATATGTTCAAAACAGAATCCCACAAAGAAACCTGTAGAATGAAGTTTAGAAACCCTAGCTGATTGGTTCATTATTTTTTTCTTCAACAGAAAAAAATCTCTTTTTTACTCCAAAAGCAAAATGTACTAAGAAAAATGAAAAAAAAAACTACAATGCCTGTGAGGTCTTAATCCTTGTGAATATTTTGTGAAAAATCATTGTAGCTTCATCTTAGAGTATGGTGTCGAAATAGATACTGGTTTCTAAGAAGGAGGAACATGGTTCCTCGAAGTCATTTTAAGATTTATATTGCAAACTTTAGACAGGCCCACTGTGCTTGAGTCTCTCCATTCACAGTGGAGGAAGGGTAAGGTGGACAATTGTGCCAGCCCTTATGGCAGTCACTGGTTGCTTATAGAGAGCAGGCCAACTTTTGAGGTTTTTAAATCAGAAGATGGAGGAGTTTATACCAAATTACAGCTAATTAACTTGTCATCTTTCATGTCCCAGATGCTCCTTATTTCCCTCTAAGAATTTCCCCATCTGATAACTGATGATACTGGCTATGGCAGTTGTGGTGGAGCGCTGGGCAGTGTTAGACTGTAACTCTCTTGAACTGTGCAGTTGCATTTCAGTTTCAGTGGTCTCGCCTCTAGAATATGGAGTCTGCTTTCATATACCCTTGTGTTTTCCCTTTTCCCGCTAGAAATGCTAGGACTCCCAAGTTCAGGAATGCTACCCATGACTAGTTCTATTTTGTGACTAGGACTGTTGAAACATACTGGTAGCTTGCTATAGTTTTCCTTCCCAGCTTAAAAGACTTTTTTTTCCTATAAGAAGTGTATTTCTAAGTGTCTGAAGTTGTAATTGAATGTAATTACAGTTGTTTAACTTTCTCCTTTCCTCTTGAGAGTGTTTATAAAGTGCATTCTGTGAGTGTGAGAATGAAAAGAAACTTAGAAGCTCAGTATTTGTGACATGGTCAAATAATATTAAGATAAGTGGCAATTTGCATTGTGTATGTGAAATAAGGTATTGTTTACACACAATTTGCAATATATACATTCTGGCTTATGGAAATCATTTCAGTCAGCTCAGTAGTCACATTTGTTAGAGTTTTATAGGAATCTTTTGCGGGATGAGAGAGGGTTCATTTTGATATTGAATATTCCAAGATTGATTTTGTTCCTTTTCCTTTTATTGTCCCCTTGAGAAAATTACTGATGCAGAACTCATTAGTGCCCCTCCATATGTCAACTGCAGGGTACAATCGGCACAAGTTCCATTTGTGACACAACACAGATTCCTAATATCTCTGCTTTTCTGTGTCCAGTTTCCCCTCCCTTCCCACAATTTAGAGTATAAATTCTTTTTTTAAGTGGTTATATTGTTTCAGAATAAGACACAAATAGGGAGTAATTTCCTGTATTGTCTTTATAATGTGTAAAATGAACTAATATCTTTAGAATTGATGACACTAAACGGAATTTTTCTTGCGAAGTAGTAGTAGTATTATCTTGTCCTTAGTATTTCTTTTCCTTTTCATTTCTAAGTTTGTAGTTTGCAACTTAGTAGCAGGTAACACAGAGGTAATTATCTACTTTAAGCCTTGATTTTGGGGGAGGGGTGCTGGAGAGATGGCTCAGCTGTTAAAGGCTAGGCTTACAACCAAAAATAAAATGGAAATACTCATATAAAATTGTTGAAGATAAGAAATATCTTAATTTTTATACAAGGTGCCTACACACTGATTCACACATGGGATTGGTAAAATGCTTTTGTAAAGAGAGGATTATTTTGGGTTGCAGAGATGTCTTTGTGGTTAAGAGCACTGGCTGCTCTTTCAGAGGTCCTGGATTTCTCTCATACATATTATTGTTCACAATTGTCTGTAACTTTAGTTCCAGGAGATTGAACTCTCTTTCTTGGCCTCCATTGGTACTGGGCATGCATATAGTAGACAGACATTTATTCAGGCAAACATCTATATAAATAAAAATAAAACAAAGACATGGGACATGGTGGCACATGCCTGAACTCCAGCACTTGGGTTGTAGAAGCAGGCAGACTTGGAATTTAAGGAAACCTTCAGCCACATAGCTAGGTAGTGGCCAGCTTGGGTTATATGAGATCCTTCTAATAAGAAAAAACAAGACTCAGTAACTGTGACAGCAGATGGCATTTAGGCATTTTACCATTTGGGCCTCAGCTTGAAAGACAAATAAGAAATTTAAGCAGAAAGAAGAGCCTTGGATCTAAAAATATTTGTAAAGTTGACTGGGTTATTTTATGAGAGACAGTCCTTAAGGCAGGTGGGGCTTACTAAAACCTGTTTAGTGCTTGAGCATCAAACTGATTTGTAAGTTGAGAGGAGAGAATCGCTTAAGGAGCTCACCTGGCTGAAACTAACTTCTTAACAAGGACCTTGATAACACAGATGACCTTAATTGGAATGTTGAGGATCTCATGCCAAAGACACAGAAGATATGTCCCATAGTTGATATATTGAGATAGATATTGGTAGATATGTGATTCGCACAGATAGTGTATGCTGGCAAATACCAAGAGAAAATTTTATGTTTATCATCCTGGGGATGGAATTCAGAGTCTTGCTTATGTCATTTAATCTCTCTATCTTTGAACTAGATCTCCAGGCCCCAGAGAAAAGTGTTACAAGTAGGGGGTAAGTTTAGATGGATTCTAAATCCATTTCTCTTCACTTTAAAATCAAAGATGAAGTAAGTAGGCAATATTTAGGGTTGATACTGACTGATTGTAATAAAAATATAATTTTGAAAGGAAGGCTTTCATGAATTTCAAGGTACAGCTCTGGATGCAATGTTGTATTGTTGTTACTTTTTTGGAACAAACTTTAGCCATATTTCCTGTACTTAAAGACAGTAAGTTTTGGGGGCTGCTGGGGGAGTTTGTCTGATAGCAGAGCACTTACCTACAGTGTATCAAGGGCTAGGTTTAGTGTCCTACTTGATATGAACAAAATATTCCTTCCCCAACAAACAAGAAGCAAAACAAGAAAGCATGAAAATAAAATATAAACATTTGTAAGTTAAAATCTACCTGTGCTAATATATTCCTGTAAATGGAAAATTAAACATCTTTTAAGAGTAGAAACAAACTTTAGACAATATAGAATGCAATTCAGTCAATTTTCTCTGGAAATTTGAAGGATAGGTGAAAAGAAGTTATTATCAATGTCCAGTAAAGAATCTTTGTTTTAGTCTTTTTCTTTCCCCCATGTTCTCCTTTTCAACTTCCCTTCTTACTGTCTATAGACATTTATGACTATTTTGTGCTGCATGATGTAAATATGGGGCCGGGGCCAGGGAAGTAAAATTTATATAGATCTTTCCATCTTATAATTACCTTTTCATGGTTTATAAACAATGTTTCATGTATTTTTCAATATATTTGTCACAGCAAAGGTCAAATATGTGTCAGGTCACCATGGCCTTTTCCAAACCTGTGGTTGGGATGTTTCTGCTTCTGACTGGGTAGAGTGTGACTATGTTACAGCCCCCATACCCAGCATCTAACCAGGCCATATTCCCTCAGGTTCCACTGGCATGTGCTGGCAGAGTGCTGGGTGCAGACTTTTGCCCAACCCTGGAGGAGCCAGACCAGAGGCTGGAAGTCCAGGTTGGAGTCTTACTGTTTTATTAGCTGGGGTGGTATGGCAGGAACAGTGACCCCTGAAGGCCTTACCAGTGTTATCAGTGATATGAAGAGATGACAACCCTGAGATGGGGTAAAGAGATACTGGTATAGCATATATGTAGCAAAAGGTCCTTATAAGCAGAAGTTGGAAGAAATTTATTATCCATGCATGCATCCATCCATCCACCCAAGAGATGTCCATCCTCTGGGGTAGAAAAAAATCCTTGATCCCTAGAGGCTGATTGTGTAGACTGACACAGCTTACTGCAAGATTTTTGGCAAGTTATTCAATCTGGGTACTTAATAAGAAAACCAGCACTTAACAGTAAGCATCTTCTGTCTTACTACATTGGAGGATATGTGCATTGGAGGAGAATGATGGCTTGGCAATTTGTGTGGTCTTGAGGCATCAGACCTGGCTTGGTGTATTGCAAAATAAAAATATAAAGATGATGAAGAACATCTCTGCTTTTGTGTGCTTTTGTAATTTTGAGGGATATGTTTGCCATTACAAAGTACAGGCTGAAGTTTCAACATGGATGGCATGAATAACCCCCCCCTTTTTTCCCAGAGTCACAACTTGGCATCGTTTTCTAGATTTTTCAGACATTATGCAATGAGAATACTGAGTACAATCTTAAAGTATTTTTTTCTTATTCATTTAGATGCAATACATAATAAAAGAGAATAATTTTTACTATTGAGGTCCTCATAGTGAGAATGAGGGAGAGATAGGGAGGCTTAAATTTTTATAGTACTAAAGGGAGAATGTACCATCTCTTGCACACCTGCTCTTGGCCTAGAGAGGACCACCTGAGGTTTGTTGTGTCCTAAGCTGGTATTATCTAGGTGGTATATGGACGCGGTACAATAGAAAAGCAGGTGTGACACATTTGAGTTATGATTATGTATTTCCTAGTTGTGGAAAACTAACAGCATATGTGACATACAGATGCAGAGTGACAGAAGATTTCTTGTGGGGAGGACTTGACCCTTGACGTGGGGATGCTTTCTAGGGTCATCATTAGTGGCTTATGAGGGTGATTGTTGGATAATGTGTTTTGAACCTTGATTTATAGTGTGAAGAAAATGGGTTTTCAGTGTCAGTCTACAATAAAACGTACATATATTTATTTAGCATACTATCATGACATAATGAAGGAGGAAAGAAGTGTATGTCATGCTTACTGAAATTCCAGCTGTAGGTAAACAGGGTGGTTGACAAATCACTATGGGCTCTACAAAGAAAATCAGTCCTTCTCAAAGTAAGGCAAGTGATCGCATTACCAGTCCCTTCTACTTTAGCACTAATTTAGTAGACTGAAGGGGAAAATTAAACCTCTTGAAAGATTGCCAACTAGGGTGAATTGGTGAATTAGCTAGGACGTACTTAAACCATTTCCTTCTCTTTTTCTTCCCTCCCCTGTGTATAGCTTCTATACCTTTTAGCAATACCTATTTTGTCCATATCATGTCAGTTACAATAAACTGGATCTGTCCTTTACCAACTGACTGTTCCGGAAGTATTTTGAAGCTTCATTGCTGTCATTCTTGTCATGGCATTTAGTTTCTCTTTCTTATGTGAGGGAAAGCGCCATGCACTTGAGGGAATTCATTGCAGGACTAGCCTGAGTCATCCGCTTTTCCTGCTTGGGTCTTAGGCTTTTCTCTAGTGTTAGGCATTGTAAAAGTCTAGAGGGTTGTTGCTTGGCCTCATTCTCAGAGTAACTTCCAGGACACCTCATTTTGGAAGCAATACTCTGTTTATAGAAGAACTTTCATTTAAGGATACACTCTCATGTATGGTTTAGTTTCATACTTTAGTTGATTTATGTTTTCATGACTCACAAAGACTCTTTCTGCCCTTAACTTCTTTCTTTTATATCCTTGCCTTTTATTCTTATATTTTCATCTATCTTAGCAGCTTCATGGTTTAATAATTGTGAAATTTCCAATATTTAGCTTCATATTTTTGGTCTTCAGTAACTATTCTACAAGTTTGTGCCTGGATTGACTTTTGCAAAGGCATCTGTTGTGTTGTGGGGTTCATATGTTTCATAGACCAGTAAATAGAAAATCAACTTTAGTACATTTTACTAAGTGTTGACTTATTTTCCTCAGTGACTTCTGAAGAAGATGCAAAGCTGGGCATTTTCTGCTTAGATTGGGAGTTTAATTGGTAAATAGCAGCAAAGAATTATACACCTGTACAATTGACTTCTAGGAAGGGGCCTTTCTAGGGTTGACCCTCTTTAATTACTGATACATATTTAGTAAATGTTTAATAAAAGTTACCTTTCTGAGCCTCACTGCATCTCCTCATGGGTTGAGTTGTTACAGTTAACTTAGCGATTTTTTTTTTTCTTGGTTGGGAGTTCACTATGTGAAGTTTGACTTTGTCATTTTCACCACTGAAGTGCTTAGAAAATTAGAGTAAATAATGAGCCAATATTTCAATACCAGATTAGACACAATTTACTGCGATGTTTCATAAGCCACAGACTTCTTTCTTCTGTGAATGCATGAAGGATCTCTCTTTCTTTTCCAGACATACCAGGGTGCAAGTGTAAATTTCCATAAAATTTAAATGAGGTGCTTCCTGTAATTAATGAACAATTGTGGCTGCTCTCTGGTCTGCATTGTAATTAACCGTGATCAGGCTTGTTTAGTGATGACACTGTTCCTGTAATAATTTGACAAGCTACTGTGAATTTGCCAGGTTATTAAACAACCTGCAGCATTCACTTACAGAGTCACAGGGATGCACCCCACAGCAGCAGCTACTGCTAGTTAAATGCAGCATGAGGGTGAACCAGCGGCAACCCCTGAAGTCTATCTATCACCACGAGCAGATTTATATTCCTGTGACTTTGGAGAACTTAATTAATGTGGTATGGGGGCATCTTGAAAACTTTGTTTATTGTGTGAGGAGCCTATGGGGACAAAGCTGATCATTTTAAGAACACACGACAAGGCCTGCAAATTGTCTGTAATATACCAGTGTGAACAAAATGGAAACATGTTTCTTTACCACCTTATTAGATAGGTAAAATTAATTTTTAAAAAGTCCTTCTCATATCCACTTTACATACATAAACATCCCCCATAAAAGATTATTCTCTCCCCCCCCCAAGCAACAGACAGAAGACTATGTAAAAAGCAACAAGCAGTCACATTTCAGGTCCTCAGCTCTAAGTGGACAGGTAGCCTTATGTCCTTGGTCACTGGTACACCATCCCCCCACCTCCCTTCAGGTTAAGAGCTGTTCAAAACGTTACTGTCTAGTTACTGTGGTGTCTTTCATTCAGATTCTGTTTATTGACTAAACCACAAGGATTCCTGCCCAAAGTACCAGGCGGTCTATGCTTGACTGATTTTGATTTTCTAACATCAGCCCTGGGGTTTATTTGAAAAATGTACACACACTGCCGCTTTAACAAGTCAAGTGACTGCATGTTTTTGACCATGGAGTAGAGTATCTCTGAAGATCATTAAATTTGGTGTTGGGGGTGGCAGTGGTATAGCATAAGTATGGTAGTTCTTGTACGTTTCTGAGAATGAGAATGAGAGAGAGAGAGAGAGAGAGAGAGAGAGAGAGAGAGAGAGAGAGAGAGAGAGAGAGAGAGAGAAACAGACAGACATGGTTTTTGTCTTTTCATCTTCTCCAAGAGCCAGAAAGTTTCCTGCCGTTCTCTTTCCAGCTATTGACAAATGATTGCCAGATGTGAGATCTTTGCAGTGCTCTTTCCCTCAGCAAACCTGCAGCGAAGGGATATTTGATTCTCCCTTGCCCATTTCATCTCTTTTCCACATCTGCCAGGGACACACAAGCAATACATCCCTACATGAGAGTTTAAAGTTTACTCAGCTCCTTTTCCCCTTCAGATAAAGTATTCGGAGACAACAGAATGAGGTCCATATGACGCTCTCCCAACTTCTCTGTATGAAATTAGTTGTTTATTTTACTTATCTACCTCTTAGTAATTGAACTTTCATTTCAGTTTCAGTCCAAGGAAAATTTGATGCAACTCTGGGAGTGCTAAGAGTTTACCATTGTCTGCTGGCTACAAAGAGTGTCACCATCACAGCTCCTTCTTGAATCCCTCAGCTCAGGGAAAGATATTGTATTCCACAGGACACCCCAGTAAAGCATTTAATAAGCAAATACCAAACGTTAAGCGTCGAGTTTCCTATAGAATGTAATAGTCATATACGATTTAAGAAAGCCATCTAAGGGTGTGGAAAAATCACCTTGTTTGGCTTGATTAGTTTTCCCTGTGTTTGTATCCATTGTCCAAGTTGCTGTATAGGAGGTTGCAGTTTTAATCACAAGTAGCTTGTAAAAGAGAAAGTGTACTGAGTGGGGAGGCATGTGGCATTAGCTTGGCTGGGGAGGCCACACACAGAACCACTAACATCACAGAAGTCTTTTGCATCTGTTTAGAGTCTGTATTGATAGTGTTTCTCCCCCCCCCCATCTCAGTTTGAAAATATTTTCTAAAATGCCCTTATAGTTCATGTTCATGCTATAGGGTGGGCTGACACAGGTGGCCTTTCTGTTTTGCTATTACGCTTTTGGCAAACGAAAAGGCCCCTTATTCCCTGAATAAGATCAGGGCATTTTTTTAAACATTTAAAAAATAATCCATAAAATGTCTGCCACATGTTCTCTAGTTTATGGAAATGTTTTCCAAATCAGAGCCATGTATTGAATTCTTATTGTAAAGGTGTTAGTGTGTTTATTTCTGTCACCTTCTTAGCTACCTATGATTTCTGTTTTTATATGAATTTGTGTTTTACATGAAATTCAAATGAAGAATTTATTGAATATTTCTGATTTGTAGACTAAGATTTTTTTTTTACTGTTGTTATTAAATGTGGTGAGGTAAAATGGCTGTTCCTGCTTGTCATCACAATCAGAACAGGAAATGTGAAATTTTGTTTTCAATATGTCCTTTAAACAAAATGAGTGAAGTAATATTAACAGGCAAAACTAAACAACGAAATCCCAATTGCCCCAGGGAAAACAAAAACAGCAAATGCCCTGCTGAGCCTCAGTAAATGGGGCAAAGCCACTATGGAAGAGTTGCCAAAGTATTTCTTTTTAACATTTTTACTGAATAGGATAGAGAATAACATGATAGAGACAGTAGTTTCAAATTGCCCACTTTTAAAGACAAGACACTTCTCAAAATAAAATTACCGAAAGTGAGAAAGGTGTCTGTGGGAAAGTTCATACTGTCCTTCATCTTTAAATTTCTGTGGGACCAATGCCACCGGTACTCCATACATCCTGTAGATGCTGGTGTGGAGGAGGGGGAGGTAGAGCTCTATCCTAAACAGCAAGGTAAGAAACTCCAGAAGCAGCTCAGTTCTCCAAGTTGAGATCACCTCGCAAAATTTGCCCTAACTAATGCATTTGCTGGTTTCTCGTGACTTCCTGCTTTTTCCTCTTCATAGTTACTCTGGGAGGCAGAGAGGTGCTAAGCAATGGAGGTGTCATCCGGCTGTGCACCTAGGGAATGTCCTTCAGAGGACGACTTGTCACCAGCCGTCAAAGAAGAGAGTGGCTTTGTGGTCTCTGAACATCTGGCGATGCTGCACAGGAAGCTGAGGGGGTGTCATTAATTGTGATGAAATAATTTAAACCATCAGGAATAAATGAGGCTGTTAAGCTAAGTTCAGATTCCATTTGCCATGCACATGTGTCTAGCAGCCTGTGTGCAGTTAAAAAAAAATTGAATTATATTAGCTCATGAGTAGAAGTGAAACAGATACTGTAAATGAAACAAGTTGCTGTACAGCGATGACACGGTACTGAGCCATTCACAGACTTGCAGTTTGTAGGATCAATATAGCAAAAGTGGTATATTATTTTATGAACTTTTATATGAAACTCTTTTTTTTTTTGTGAGTGTATTAAAGTTCACTGCACAGGGCAGCAGACTGGACAGTAATGAGAGTACCACCGGTTTTTAACATGTTGAGAAATATGGTGTAGACTATGGGGTATGCACATCCAGCAAAGACCCTTAGGTGTGTGGATGGAAAAAGCAAGTCAGCAGGTAAAGGTGGCATGGCAGGAGTTCCTTGTCAGGCTCTAGGTGGACAGTTCACCCTCCTGCAGAGATAGCTGAAGAGCTCAGATTAGATAGAGGTCACTGATTTCAGATGTGTTTCTCAAGCGCTGGAGAACCAGGCAACCCCGACCTCTTCAGAGGGGGAAGACTGTCAGCTTTTGGAAGGTCTGAGCAACTGTGAGGTTTTATGCACCGAGCAATGGTGTGTAAGCTCCAAAGCACATTTCTAAAATAAAGGTTATTGTTATACACATGAACAAAATCTCAACATTGAACTTTTGTTTCAAACTAACGTAGAAATTGAAAAGTAAAATGAGACTGCCTGGGTACAGAAAACATTTTGGGGGAGAAGGGGGAGGGGAGAGGTATTTGCTGTCAGAAAACAAGATGCAGGCGTCGGGCTTGAGCTCTGACAAGCTTTGGACAAGAGCCATTCACTGCAAATATTTTATCTCGCTCTGCTCCTTCTCTTGGTTGCCTCTTAACCTTTCTTCTTGCCCAGTTGTGTCTCTTTTGTGTGTTTTCTCCGTGTTCGCCTTCCTGTTTCAGTATTTTCACTTTAATTTCCCCCCTTATATTTGCTTCTCTTTACATCTTGCTCTCATTTTCCACCTTCCACAGAAGCCGTCTACAATTGTGTTTCATACATAGAGTTTCCCTGCAGCTACGGAAAAGATTGGTGTCCACAATTACTTAATTTGGGGGAAAAACACATGAATATATAAAGTTGTAGGACTGTTGGTAGGTTTAAAAATGTGAATGAATTTGATAGAGGTTTTAGAAAGAATACAGGATATTAATTGGGCCATGCTTCTTTCTGCTTTTGAGTAAAACTTACTATTGGCCAATGTTATTCAGAATTTAGTAGGTTCAGGTGAACGTTTTAATTCTCCCATGCAGGAGGATATTCATGTAGAAACCCTTGACTTCAAACTTGTTTAAAATCCAACAGAGCAACTGGTAGTATCTGGCCTCTATCCATTTTTACCTTTGGTTTTAATTTTAGTTGATGCAATGGAATGGGAAAATTTTAATTCTTTGGTGTTGCCTGGCACTTCTGGAAGGATCGAAAGCAGGGAGATAGTGTCAGTATGTAAGGTTTTTTTGTGTGTTTTTGTGTTTTTTTTTTTTTTTTTTTAATATGGTACACAGTAACAGTAAATCCATTCTTATTATGCTATAAGTATTTTCACTAGCTTCTGGTCACCAAACAGCTAATAATTAGGGAGACAGTCCTGGAAAAATATGTGTTTCTTTACTATTTCAACATTATATAACTTAAAATAACTTTTATTTACCTTTCTATCATAGGAATTCAAAATGGACAGAAAATACTGAAGAAGATAATGGTTTTCATTTATTTCTTTTACTTGGTATTTTCTGTCCATTTGTTTTTAAAAAAACAAGGAAATTGATAGTCTATTCAGCTTTTGAAATTTATTAGTAAATACAGAAAATTGTTGAATGACTAAGGTTTTCTCTGTTTTAAATTTTGGCAAGATATAAATTAGATACTTTTACATTTTTCTGGTTCTTTTTTTTTATTATTATTATTTTGCGTTGCTGTTACTACACTTCCTGGTTAAATGGCATTAAAGTCATGGATTTGTATAGCTTGAGTTTTAATATTTCAGGTATAATAAGAATGAAATAAGCTTTGCATTCTTCTTTCTTGGTATAAGTGTTTCTATGGGAGGATGTCGAGTGAGGGATTTAACATAAGCTGTTTGTGTTGATTACTGATGCTATCAATATTAGGAATGCTGATTAAGATGTGGTATTTAATTTGTGTAATTTCTTACGCCTTGTTGCAGCAATTTCATATGAGAAGGGGGTAAGAAAGAAAAATAGGAAGTTTTTAGTTCTTGCCTTTATTAAAGAATTATGTATTTTGAGTGACCATGTACATGGGTTTTAATAAACATATTGCACTATACACCCATTTGAATATTTGGTTGGAGTTACACACCATCAATACTTTATATTAGAACATGCAAGTCCTCCTGTTTCTTGTAAAAGAAATCTTTCATTTTTGATAGCAGAACCTCACATTGTGTGTTGGATTCTTTAGGACTCAATAATTTTCCTTATGCTTTAAAATTGTACAAGTGGAAATTATAAAATTCATTATCTTCCTCTTAAAGACTTGGAAACTGTGGCTAAGAAACTTTAAAGGACTACCCCCTCCCAAATCATCAGCAAATTCTTTAGAGTTAGATGATACCATGTGCTTGTTTTATTCCTTTAGATATTAATAAATGTTACATGACATTGCCCTACCTTTTAAAGCCTAAGTTATCTAGCCAATCAGCCTCATGTTCCTTAAGATCCAGAAGAACATAAGCGATGTGGATACAGGTCACACCTGAGCCTGGTGGGACCGTATTCAGGAGGCTTCATTTTTAAGCACTCAAGTACCAGTTTCCCCAGGTTTTCCATGACATCATCACGTCTTCTTGCATGACATATGAGAAGTGCTGAAGCAACACTAAGGCATAGAGTGTTTGGGTCTGGCTCTTAAATTTTTTCCCTATCTGTCTTTGTAGTGTCACTTAATGTTCTTCAAAAGCTACCTCTTAAACATTACCAAATAGAAATCATCTCAGCTAAGTGAAGCCTGTTTCAAAAGAAAAGTGTCATTTGCAGATATATGAAGGAAGGAATTGCCTGAGAACATGAAAGTCTTCTTTAATGTTCAGTGAGTGCCAGTGGAGTTTCTTGGAGCACAGGAACAGACTAAGTTCCCTTGAAATCATTGTTATTATTTAAAAAACATCTTTAAGTGTCTTTTTGGGTATGGTTCTGTGTTTCCATCCTATAAAATGTGAGCTAAACAGATAGGGTCTCTGCCCTCTAGGAATTTATAATCAAAAACATGTAATGTAGCTGACATCTGTTATTGTATTGAGGTTTTACAAATAAACGTTGATCACATGTATAAATAAAAGTTTTATAACAAAGAGGAGAAAAGCCTTTTCTTGCCTGACTAAATAAGTAAATAGACATTCTCATCCCCACACTGAAACTATCCATAGAAGTTGTAAAATGACTGAATTAAAATAATCCCAACACCAGGGTACTGTTGCACTGTGTTTTTTAAAGTTTTGAAGTGTGAACTTTCCTTTCTG
This sequence comes from Cricetiscus sungorus, assembly GCA_030556225.1. Classification (NCBI taxonomy): domain Eukaryota; kingdom Metazoa; phylum Chordata; class Mammalia; order Rodentia; family Cricetidae; genus Cricetiscus; species Cricetiscus sungorus. The sequence goes on along the minus strand of JANBXA010000734.1, from coordinate 86,436,526 downwards.
TGATGTCACTGATGATATACTTTGAATGTGTCTGATTCTGAGATGCTGTTTTGGTATCTGCTTCAGAAAATTGAGATGGGTCCAGATTTTTCTTACCTTTGGATATTCCCCAGTTGTATTCTAAATGTTAAATGGTGATCTTTGCTTTGTAAATGATATCCAGTACAGTCTAAAATTTTTATCCAACTCCTTAATATTAGCAAACATCGTATGTTTTAAAATGAGCAGTCTTTCTCTCTACTCTGTCAGTAGAGAGTACATCAAAACAAAGGAAGGCATTTAAAATTGATGCTGATTATGAAATGAACTTCAGGGGAGGATACAGGGAGAATTTTCAGAACTGGGGGGGGCAATTGCATTTGCAAGTTTTGGTGAAGTTATACAAACTGAAATTAAACATGTATGTCAATGTGGCGAATGGGTATTGAATTAGATAAACATTTTCTTTCTTCACGCTTAGCTTTAATGCAGGGCCTTAACAGTTTCTTCATTTTTGAGTGACTAACAACATTGAGAAGACTAAACATGAACCTAGCTCAAAGGTCAAGACATTAACTAAATGTCTATCTCTACCTCTCTGGAGGTGTCTGTCTGTGTAACTTAAAGCACGTGGGTGCATAAATTAATTAAAAAATAGCCAGTGATATAAATCAAACTTATTTGGTACACTGGTGAAATGAGCATTGTTTATAAGATTATCTTGTTATTTAATCTCTTCTGTATAAACCTGGCTGGTTGGCATTATGAAGTAATAATACAATTAATGTGATGATGGTATACTTTTTTCATACAGGTCTGATCCTGCAGGCCTTTCTCGACGTACTTGTATATATAGAACAGCAATAGAACTGGAAATTTTAATTAGCCAGATTCCCTCCCCCCTCCTTTGTGTATGTCTGGTTTTCTTTTTTTCTTTTATTTTAAAATCTCAAATGTCTCCAGAGATTTTCATCCTTTTGAATCAGTAATCTACTGATCCTGGAAGAACAAATTGCCTTCAGATATTATTTTCTCTAAACTGTGCAAAGTTCATTATCAGAGCTACCTGCTGTCTTCAGCTACACTGTGTTGTGCTGCTGGGTCTCAAATAAAAGGAAAGTTTTACTTATAAATGAACCCAATTAGGAATTTCTTGAATAAACAAAAGGCTCCTTTTCTTTGATGTATAAAGGAATTTTATTTATAACTATTAGTCACATAGTCTATTTTTTACATAAGCAAAGACCATTCCTTATCTTTTGTATGAAAATGAATGCAGCTATGGAGAAGAATATAAACACCTTTAAGAAGGAATTCTGGCAATGTGTAATTGTTTGTGTTGATATTTAGGATTTGAATCACAACTTTTGCTTAGTTTGTTGTTTCTGGGTTCCATCGCCATCTACTATCTGACTCTGTAAGTTGATTTCTTTATGTTACAAGTTAAAAACTTGGCATTGGGGAAAGTCAAAGATCTGTATGTTACTGATCTTCTCAGTTTGCCTTGATATTCTTTGTGCTTAATCTTTTCTGACAATGCAGTCCCAATAATTTTATAAATAAATTGCAAAGAAAAAAGACATAAGTAATTTCTTCTTTTAGAATCTTTTGTGACTAGAACTTGGAGACTGAAATTTGTTATTGTTCCTGCTTAAACTTACATAGTCTAGATCTGGAACAGTCCTTTTAGGATTGTGCATAGGTAGAACAGTAACGAATGATTTGATGTACTCTCAATTGTGATTTTTTTTAATCTTGCAATATCAACTTCCTTATTTGTCAACATTTGTAATAAACATTTAAAATCAAATATTTGGATGTATTATTTAGACATTTTGACCTCATTGTCATGCATGTTACAGGTTCATTGTTTGAATAGTGATTATTTATCATGACATAGCAATATCCCTGAGTCTCAGTAGTTTTATATATATGGTTTTGGAAATCAGTAACCAAAAAGAAAAACAAAATATTTAAGACTAGTCACCATGAATGATTTGATAAGAATTTACCTAATAAAAAAGAGTGACAAAGAAATTTATGTTCACAATTTATGTTCTGAAACATTTTCACTATTAAGCTCTTGGTTATACAGCTTAGGTTGCAAGTCATTGTTAAATTATGCAGGTATATTCACTGTGGTTTGGTAAGTTTTCTGGAGGCCTTTTTGTTACTATGTATCAAACAAGTATTGGGATCAGGGTGTCTGTTGACTGGAGCCCAGGCATGTTGTGCAACAGGGCATTCTGTGTGTTGAAGAGGTGACTTAATTGTGGGTCAGCAGCTGTCTTCAACCTACTGACTAGATGCAGCTTCTAACACTTGATAGGAGGGAGGCTTCAAAGCACAGTGAGAAAGCAGCACCGAGGAGTTGTTTGTTATGTTCCTACCTGGGAGTGATGCATATAACTGAGCCCATGAGAAGTCCTGCTATGTATAAATCAACCAAATAGATGCCTGTTGAGCAAGGCCAACAGATTTGTGGTTAAGGCTAAGTGTAGCAAACTCCTTGAGTTTTTTTTTTAAACATTTATTTATTTTATGCTGGACATAATTATACATGCCTTTTTTTAAAAACAATGAAAACAAACATTTATAAATGCATGGCTTCTCCATAGGTTACCTATAGCTGAATGTGAAAAACCCAGTCTTCCTTTTCTCATTTGTCACCTTTGCTTGTTGCTGTTACTATACGTTATGCCATCATCGTCTCATTTTTTCTTCCATTTTGATGCAGTCATCTATTATTTTATCCATTCATTTAAGGACATCATTTGAAGGATAGTTTAACCTGTTTCTCCCCAAGACAGATCATGACGTTAACTTCTATGAAGGGTTTAGGGAAGAACTTGGAGAAGAAATAACATATTGGAAAAACAATGTAAAGATTAGTGTTGAGGCGATCAGTACTACTACTGATTGGTCTTATCCTCAATAAGGCTTTCTGAGACACATCATAAGTATGTCTCTCAGAACATAAATGGAAAAATGTTAACATGTTGCCTCTCATTTTCTGCTAATTCCTGTGGCCCTCTGGCCACTCCATGCTTGTGATGTCTGTAATCATAAGTACATGGGGCAAGTTTAAGGTAAGGTGACTACTTAGCTGTCAGTCAGTGGTGAGGTTGGTTAATATGTCTGTAACAAGAGGTAAAATGGAGACAATTCAAAGTTAATGAGAAACTCATATGTTGATTTCCCTTTGTTTTATATGCAGAGCTGTGAAATATTTGCTGTCCTACATCTGTAGGTACTGTAGTGTTCTTCATGTGTAAATTCGGCTATACCCTTAAGCACCACTTTGCTATTTGAAAGGATTATTTGTATTTCTCACAGTAATTTCTGGTAGTTGTTATAATACTGACTATTCCTATTAGGACCAGGGCAATCATTATTTTGACACAAGTTCATTTCTTTATCCATGCAGAAGTATAAAATATCCATATGTGTTATCTCAATTATATCCCAGGGTCTTTGATTTTGGAATAGGGGGATGTTATTACCTATTCAGCTACTCTTAGTATTTTTTCTTTAATTTTTACTTAAAGAAAGAGTTATTTGCCAAGTCGTGCCACATAGTGATTTGACTGTTTAGCAGGAGTTTCAAAAATGGGCTCAAACCTTCTCTGCAGTTTTCCAGATGGTCACTGGAACCTCAGTAGGTATAATTAATGCTTTTATTGAATCATGACACATGATAAGTTGAGGAAGAGTTGGAGAAGAAAAGAGTGTAAGAAGAAACTAAAACGTTGTCCCCAGTGGAACTCAAACACTGTGTGCAATTTGTTACTTGTTTGACAAAAGAATCTGTTTTAGAAACCAACTTCTAGCAGAGAAGAACATGAGTCACACAGTTATCATATGTTTTTATTGTATTTAAATATCTTACCTTAGAATCACGGTCCCCAAGTTAGTTATAACCATTACCACAGACCATGTAGAAGCAATGAAATGGCATCCAAGTCTCTCCTATTCACTTGGAAATGTAGCTAACATCTCTTAAACAGCCTTTGCTTTTTACAGGAGCTGACCTTGGTTTTTTTTCTGTGTGCTGCATGACTGGTTTCTGGCTATCCTTGTTTATAATGAATTACACGTTATTATATTAGAGAGACTTTAAGGGAGAAGAGAAGAACACGTTCTCCATTCATTTCGGAAGATAGAAGACACATTGCAAATCAAATGCATAGATAACATCTTACATATTAAAATTTGTCTCGCTTACTTTTAAAGGCAAAAGAACTGAGTGGAGAAATACCAGAAAGGCAGATTTTTCAGTAGTTGTATAGCTGCTTTAACTTCCTCAATCAATCTGGAAATTGTTATCTAGTCAGATGTTTTTTGTTTGTTTGTTTGTTTCTGATTTATTTTCTTCTCTGATTCAGAAGTCACACCACTGCCTCATTAAAGAAGAAATCCAGTTTATTCTGCTAGAACTTTCTCTGAGTCTGAGTGAGGTATCCAGGTGATGGCTTGAGGTTTAAAGGCCTTTAGGGTAAAAATACAGCCTCAGCTGTGTGTAAGAATATACTGTGTAAAGGACAAGGAGATTTAAATTATAAAGAAAATGATTCTGTTTGTGGGATTTTCAGGAACAATTTTTCTACCTGTGGTTGGTCACTTTCAATGTATGGCAGTTGCTTTCCATTATAATCTCAAGAGCCAATCAATACATACAATATTATGCAACTTACAGTTATATTAGAACCAAAATATGTCAAGTGTGGTTTCTGAGTGGCTGATTTACAGTAAGTGTTCTTCAGTCCCCAAAGTGGGTATTATGACTAATTTGAACTCCCATAGACAGGCATTTCTTTCCATGTGAAAATTGTATGAGTGTTGGGGGGAGGGTTTGTAGAGAAAAGAGCAGCAGTAACTCTGTCAATGTACTCACACACAGATTGATCAATTGTCATCTCCTTTGCATCTACATGGATTGTTATGAATTATTTGCTCACCCTGGGAGAGACGTGCTCTGAATTATAATAATTTAAAATCTGTGAATCTATTAAAACCATATTTGTAGTTCTAAAAAAATTGATATTCACTGGGCAGTTTGCCCAACAAGAGAAAGTCAAAGAGATTACATACTTATCCTAAGTAACAGCAAGCACCCTGCCAATTCTTCCTTTGAAAGAATACAGCCAGCCCAAATTATACATCTATGGGTAAGGAGAGGCAAGAAAAGAACTCAATATATCAAAATCAGAAAGTGAATTCCACAATAATGGTTACAATAATGTTTCAAGATGTGATTTCAGCAAAGGCCCAAGTCACTGAACTAATCGAAACTTAGAAGGGTTTAAAATGACTTAAAGCACACCCTGTGGCTGTTAAATATTTTCATTTCTCTCATTTACTTATGTGCCAATAGACCCTGAGATCACATGGGGTCAGGTCAACAACCTCGCCATTAGATAGAGAAAGGAATGGCAGGGTAACATGATGAACTATGGTCCCAAGCTATCCTTTATGTCTCATCGAGGGGCCACAGGTATGGGGAAGTCAAAAAGAGTACAGAATGAACAGGCCGAGCCTTCACTGCCAGGTGCTGGCAATATAATGGTGTGTTAAAATAAGCTGCATTTCTAAGGCAGTTTTTCCATATGAAATGAGGATAAGCAGCTCTGATGACGTGTATTGTGTTCTACTGAAGGGCCATGCTTAGTCCTATTCATCTGTATTGTCTCAGCACTGACTATTGTGCCTGGCACTTGTCAGGAAGGTGTGCGCATTCGGAATGAATGTGATCTATGTTGGTCTTTGCATGGAATCACAGTGTGAATAGGCAAACCAAGGAGCAATGTGCACAAAAGATACGTGTGTTTTAAGTACAGTGTTTGCGCAAATGTGGGATTTGTGAGACAGTAGATTAGAGAACAAGGAGCTCACCTGAAAGCTCAGTATATTCTGCTGCTTTGCATGTGCCTTGCTCATAGGAGATTCTGGAAAAGAATACCATATTGCTTTCTTTGTTTGTAAACTTGAAATGAACTTTCTTCTTTCCATACCAAGAGTTTGACAGTTGTTTGGTTTCACCATATTTCTTGTTCTATTATTGCTGTAAAAGACCATCTCAGTTAATGTAAACATATCAATAAGAAGTTGAAGGTACCATCTACCCATATGAATTTCACTTACTTATAATTGGGAATTGACTTGGGAATAACTGGGGATTCCATCAACTGTGGAGGGTGACTTCTTCAAATTATGACATTTAGTAAGAAGTAGAGTCCCACCATTAATTTTCAGTTAACCATAGCATTTGTTGTCCTGTCCAGGGAGAGTACTTCAGTTGTTGGTTTTCTGTATCTTAGTTTTTGTACGGTATAGGTCCTGCAAGGGGAATGCGTATTTTATTCTTTAGATCTGTTAAGTCTCCAAAGTGAAAGAAAACAAAAACAATAAATAAATAAAAACAAAACCACCCCGAATAGCTACAGAACTTGGTTAGCTATTAAACAAATAAATACTGATGTTACAAAGTAGAGTTGGGTAAAAGAAGTGGATGGTTACTACCTTTCCTGGATGAACCACCAAACATATACTACCAATAATAGTTTTATAACACTTGCATGTGCACTAAGCATATGAATTACGCATGTGTATAAGGTATGCCTCTGAAATTAGTATTTAGTTCTTTGTTTGTTGTTTTCAAAACAAGGTTACTATGTACCCCAGGCTTGCTTCTAACTATAATGCTCTGGCATCTATCTTCTGATTGCTGAGACTATGGATATATGACCAACTAAGTTTTTTTTTTTTAAATTGGAACCCTACAGTGTTCCTTGTTGCCTTAACTTTTTTGGGTAAATTACCACATTAACACTAGTTCATAAACATTTGAACTGGGATGTATTACTATTGTAACTGTAAAGTAGAAAAAAAAATCAAAAGAAAAAAATACCAGTAAAGCAAGCATTAATGTTAATAATGCTAATTTTTATTGATGTGAAACAAATACAATTTATTCAAAGCATGGTCGATTTGTTTTAAAGCTCATATCACTTTAAAAGTGTGATACTGTATACATGAGTGTTAATCATATTTTGTACCAACAGCAAAAAGAGATAAACTTGCCATTTTTAGATACCAAGAAAATGTTCTTGATTGGCTAGATGTGTGCTCAGTGTTGAAGGAGTTGAGCACAGAATCACCTAGGTCTCAGCAGTGCAGGTTGAGCTGTGAGTTTTTTGAAAGAAATGTTAACTTAAATTGTCAGTATAGTTTACATGTTGTTTACTGATCTGTCAGTTGCTTTGTAGCATTCAGGAAATGGAAAGTATTGGTTAGTAGCAACCTTTTTGTGTATGTGTTTTTAAACTGTTGTTTTAATTAATTACACTAATTGTTTTTAATGTTTCCTGCCTCTTACTGAAAGAGTGATGATAAAGGAAGCAAAGTAAATGATCTATATAGCATTCTAGGAGACAACATTTGCCGCAAAGATGGCAGAGATCAAGGGAATGTCAAAATTACTGGAGTGAAGAAAACAGAGAATTGAAGATGAGACCAAAACCAGATAGATAGAGATGCCCTTGGGCAAAATATAGTTCTGTAGGAAATTATGTTAGAAGGTAGAACTTCATAGGAAAGATTTATTTTGTGGGGAAATATATTAAACATCTCATGACCTTTTATTTATTAGAATAGAAATTCAAAATTTATGCAAGGTATCACACGCAGTATTTTAAGTACAGAACTATTTTGCAAATACTACAGATTCTTTGAAAGTACAACAGTATACCATTAATACTTTTTCAAATAAAATGTTAACTGCAGATAGTTCCCTTGCTATTTTTAATTCTGGGGGTTCTTAGTGTATTTGTTTCTAGAAATTAATTACATGATCCGTATTTTTTCAGTTTCTGAGGATTTCCTGTGGTGAGTTTAGCAGATAGGAGTTCACATTTTAGATGGTTTTCAGCTTATCATTTTAATAAAACTAATGCCTAATTATGAGTAAAGAAAATTTGGAAATTTTCAGTTACAATGAAGTTAAACTATGTGAATTAGAAAGAAAAATTTGTTGTGATTTTAGATGGTTAGAATAAGGACTTCATAACAAAAGAAGTTACACATCTGTCCAGTGTTTGTTCATTCCAGTCATTTCTGAAACACTTCCCTGGTTGAAGAAGACCTTAGGTTTAGAACAGGCAGAGTTTGTGCAGCGTCAAGTCAGCACTTTGTGATAATCTGTGGGACATCTCAGGGAACAGAAAATGTTGCCAAAATAAAATAAACTTTCTTTAGATGTATGAGCATGCTATTTCCAAGACAATATGGTAATATACACTTGGCTCATGCTCAGCTCAAGGAACTTCTCTCTCTTTAAAAAAAACTCCTTTGCAACTTAAACTACTGCCTACTGTGCCTTTCTTGTCCCTGTGTCCATTGTTCACACAGCTTTCTGTATGTTTGTTTCTACTACACACTTGAAATTGTTTTCATTCTTATTCTTTACTGTTTGAGGGGGAGGTTTGAGGTAGGGTTTCTCTATATAGCCATGACTATCCTAGAACAACTTGGCTCTATAGACCAAGCTGACCTCAAACTCAGAGATCCACCTGCTTCTGTCTCCTGAGTGCTGGGACTAAAGGTGTGTACTACCATACCTGGCTTCATTCTTGTTCTTACTGGTGGTGATAATAGATAGTATCTTCATTCATGTCCTTATGTTGTTTATGTCCCCCCCCCCACTACACAGTACAGTGCCTTAATATACATACATACATATATATATACATATATATATATGTATATATATGTCACTTGTTGAGTAGATATGTGATGACTAGCATAAGTGAATGAAAGGAAGAAAGAATCCAAAAGTATTTACTGGGGTTGGTCACTTTCCCCACATGTACAAGGCCTTGGGTTCATTCCTCATCTCCAGGGGACAGGGGTATGGGGAAGGAACCAAACATACTGGAATATAGTTCAACGTACATGTTTGGCAAGCCTGAGGCCTGGGTTCAGTACCCAGCAATGTGTTCTTTGGCTGAGTTACTCAATTCAATTTATAAATGAAGAGAAGGAAAATAATTTGATAGAGTCAACCTTAAGATCAGATATAGTCCCAGTCACTGAATTACCTGTTTTTCCTTAGTGATTCATTATCACAGTAATAAAGTTAATATAATGAAGCTGGATGGAGTCAGGTTTAAAACAAGGCTAGTTAGCTCCAGAGCAAACATGTTAGCATGTTACTTAAAGACAACAACTACCTTTCTATACATGGTCGCTTGTTGATAGGTTGTTTCTCCCCCACCAAATGTTAATCTCCCCGTTTGTTGTTTTGTTTCTACACTTTTCAAGGATTTCTTTTTGATAAACCCTGTGCCTAACATCAGACAATTAGTATCCAGGCAGTTTATAGAAGCCATGTTTTTGTTTTAACCATAGAGAAATCTTCAAGGTGTAGTTACTTCATACACAGCTAAATTCTCTTTAGTTCCCTCCTCCATCCCATTCCTAGCAAGGGCAGAGGCTAAATATTGGTTTAACTGTGAGTGGAAGGACCAGCATTTTGTGAAGGTGTAGTGGTGCTCTACTGGGTATTGGAATTCTCTTAAGTTTTGGCTAGAGGGCCTGGTAAGAATCATAACTGCCAAAGGAACTGCTAATGGAAAGAATTAGCGTGCTAATAATCAACAATGGGGGCAGATGACAGCTAAGGTCACCCGCAGGGATCTGAACAATGTGCTACAAGTTAGTCAAAGAGCACTCCTGATCCAGCTCCATTGTCATGGAGCACTCCCTATCCAGTGCACCATTGTCATGGAGCACTCCCCATCCAGCTCCATTGACATGGAGAACTTCTTTCACCAGTCCTGACTCTGCTCTTTCCTTGTAGCACTTCCTTTGCTGCCGAACTCAGGAAAACAAAGGCATTAATCAGGGTTAGACCTTTTCTTGCTAGCAGAGTGGTGACCTCAAAAGTACTTGCTTAGTGTGTTTTAAACTAACCTCAGTAAGGTGTTTGAAAGCAGAAAATTCTTGCCAGTGTTATGGCATCAGATGTTTCCTTGCACTGTTTTAAGGTAGATATTTTCTTTCAGGGTTAGGTAAAAATCTGCTCAGTTATCTCTGGCCATGCTTCATTGTAATTTATGCCTCTTTAAAGGCCTGCACTATAGGAAAAACCAAAAAAATAAACAACAACAACAACAACAAAAAACTGTTGGAGGTGTGGTGGATTCATGTAACATAAAATTTTACCTTGGTCTCTTGTTGACTTTATAGGGTTGTTGTGTCTACTATTTTTGCATCATATGCTTGAAAACATCCTAATGCATAACATCATTTGGGGCACCAGAATACCCATGTTGAGTACCCAAAATATACTTAGGAGCTACTGAGTGAATGTTTTGCCTCTGAGAAGGAACTAGTGGGAGTTTAATGGTCGAAGCGAACCTTCCTTTGTAATGGTTAACTGAATTGCTCTCACCTTGTAAGGCTCTAAATCCCAGCCTATTTTTCAAGGGAAACATATTTGCAGCTGTTTCAAATAACTGGTGGTTTGAAGATGATTGTTAATGTGGTTTGCTGTACACTCAAAAATGTAGACGCGTCTCTGCTGTTTGTCTTTGAAGCTAAAGGAGTTCAGATTAACTTTAAATTACTTTTATTCATTGAATATTTAAGTTTCAGAAAATCCTCAGTATTTAATTGTGTAGTAGGTGTTTTATAATTTTCTTAAGACATCTACAAGGACGTTTAAGACATTTTAAGAAATTTTATTTATTAGTGGTCTTGTTTTTTAAATTTAGAGACCCTTTGACCTGATATATAATCACATGCACAAAATTTAAAAACAGGCAAGAGAATGAGATGGGCAGACTTCATGGCTGCTGTAATAGTCTCCAGAGCAATGGGAATGCATTAGGGCTGGGCTGAGAGGGTCCCTGCAGACTGGAAAGAACTGAGCTGACATGGTTCCTGGCTTGTGAGGTAAAGCGCAGTAGAGGTGTCTCTTCTATGGCCCACACGTGGCTTCATCTCTGAGGAACTACCATAGAGCTATCTAATTTACTAACCACTCTTTCATACACTGTTAAAGTTGACCTCTATTCATGAATTTGGAATTGAGGCATGGTGGGCAGTACTAACAGTTTTATAAACAAGGAAGCTATTTTGAGGGAAGTTGTGTGGTTTACCTAAAATTTCCTGTTTGAATGAGTGTTTTACCTGCTGCTCTGAGATCCTCTGGTGACGCGGGAACAAATTAGGCTTTGCCTTTTTCCTTCTCTCCAGGAGCAGAGAAAGAGAGCTCTAGGTTGTAACCTCAGTTGTACCATGTGACTTTGGGAAGGTGAGTTTCTTGAGCCTTGTTAATGCTTTGGGAATGAGAATGGTGGCATTTGCATTTTTGAGTGTTTGTAATTGAGATCTCGGATGGCAATCCTGTTGCCTAGTACATTTTGCTGGCACTCAGGTGAATCTTGTTTTTCTTTCTTTTTAGCTTTCTATACAAAAAAAAAAAAAAATGTGCCTTTCTTTCTGAATGCCAAATACAGCCTGTGCCACACAATAGGCAGCTTACACCTCCTGTGAAGGAGGCTCACACATAAGCAAGGGTTACAGAGTGATAAGTATTATGGTAATTTTCTGTGTTAAGATCAGGGGAGTACAGATGAGAAAGCAACTATGATTTTGTGTGGCAAAAGGCTAAAAACCAAGTACTTTTTGAGCTGGTCCTTGATGCTCGAAAGCAAGGGGTTTTCTGTGGGAAGACTTCCTGATATGGCTAAAACTTATTGGAGATGAGAGGTAGGTTTATGAAGTTACTTTCAAGCAGTGGTTTTGTATATTCACTCAGCAAACATTAATTTAACATACTATCAATAGAGTGTATAGTTTTCAGGTGCTTATATGGTTGCTGAGAGTATAGTTCGGAACATGTTGAAGTCCTGTCCTCTAGGATATTATATTCTAGTGGATAATCAGTTGGCAAAATAGATGTGAAATATACTGTGGGCTATGGAGGAAAACCAAAAAAAAATAAATAAATAAAAATGGGGATAAAGGCACACACACACACACACACAGAGAGAGAGAGAGAGAGAGAGAGAGAGAGAGGGGGGGAGGGAGGATGTTAGAATGGCCAAATCAGAAGAGATTTAATAAAGTGGTGGCCTGAGCTGTATATGGGCAAGCAAGCTTCTACAATCTTCCAGCAGAGGGAAGAACCACTTTAAAAGACCTTGAAAACAGGAACAAGGTAGAGGTTAGGTGAATTTGGGAAACCACCTTTCAATAGCCTTGAACCTCAAAAGGACACAAAGGAAACATGACAGCTTGGTAGAGTCTGGAAATACTCACCTGATTGCCCCCCACCCCGCCACCTTTTTTGTTTCCTTCGTATAGCTATCTATCCAACCAGTCTGTAGTCTACTCTACTTACTAACTGAACCCTGTTCAAATTTAATTCATTCTAAGCAGACTACTGTGATTATCAATAGTTCATACATCTGCTTAATCTAAGTTATGAACCTAGTTGATTATTTTAAGACTATGTAAACTGTTGCCATAATATCTTCTGTTGGGATAATGTCAGGTCAATAGGTTCTACACTTCTCAGCCATTGGTAAACACTTAAAGGGAGAAGAGTTTAGGATAAAGGTGAAGACAAGAGTGGGAGAGATGAAAGGGTTAAGAGAGTGCTGACATGGGTATCAGTTAGTGTGGCTGTCTGTTATGGGATATTCAGTGGATTGGCTGTGTTAAAATGCAGCCTTTCCTTAAGAGACATACTGAGTTGTTTATTGATGCCCAGGAGGAAAAGGGTTGGGCACATATTTATAAGACCTATGATCTTTCCCAGAATTTGGAAGGATAAAGGAATTGCTAAGAATTTGACATTGGAACAGTTCCCTCTAATTGTGGCTTAGTCTATTTCATGGGGGAGGGACATGGATTCCAAAAGGTGACATCCAGAACAATATGGGAGCTATTCGTGGTTTTAAAAAAAATATGAAACCAAACCAAACATTTAGCCAAGAGCTCTTGGCTAAGCTCATGTGTGCTTTAGTTTCAGGCAGCATAAACTGAGGTGTACTTGTTTTGCAGTGACATTTAGGAAAACCAACTAAAATATATGGCCGGTTCAATATTTTCCCCTTTTTTTTGCTTTCTCTCCTGCTTTATGACTGCTTTTCTTTTTCTGTACTTTGAAATTATTGCAGATGTGCTTAAGAAAGAACACAGTCTGAAAATGCTGTCCATTGTAAAGAGTTTAACAATGAGTATTTCCATTCTTTGTGCACATAGTACTGCTGTAGTTACTACACTACCACAGTGATGCCACAGTACAGATGCTCACCCACTACAACTGGTCCTTCATCCATGGGTGCTGTGTATGTCGTCCTGTTCCTGTAGGAGGTCTACTATTGATCTTCTGTTTTTCCTCCTTAGGGGGTTTAATTGTTTGAAATGTATTGCTACATCTGTTAAATGTATCAGTTTTGAAAAAATCAGAGTTTGGGAAAAACACTTCAAACACCAGCTTCCATAAGATAAGCAAAATGGCATAGCCATTGTAGTTTCCAAGTTATGATTTAAATGATAGTGTTCTATGATGCTATGTGGAGAATGTAATATAAGCCTTTCATATTTTATAGTATTATGAGTAACTTCCTATTATCTTCAGGGACTATATGCTGTTTCATCACTCAGAAAACTAAGTTTCTAAAGGTAAGACAAGTTTTCTTCTAGTTCAGATTTATTCCTTTCAGTTAATAAATGCCTGGTTTATGCCCCTGTCCCTGTCTGACAGTCCCTTGTCATTGTCATGCAGAACTCCCATTAAAAAAAGGGAGTATTTCTCTAGGTAGTACCTGCGTCTTACCTTATTTCTGCTTTGGCCTCTCCCTGTCTAGCTTGTGTCTGCTTCTTCCCACAGTGGCTGTGGAAAGCTGACCTCATGAGATGCATCTCATCTCATTTTGGGTTTTTACATTTGGTGCTCTTTAACCATCTTTATTTATCTTTGAAATCTGATATTTCATTATCTTATCTCAATCCTTACTTTCTAACTTGTTATTTTATACTTTAGTTTTTGTGTGTTATAAGTATTGGCCTTTCCATGATACCATTTATTATTTGTTTCCCCTGAATACTGTGAGTGATTTTATGCATTCCTGTTATTTTAATTTCCTTTTAATTTTTTGATTACTACCCAATTGTCTCTAGCCTAGACTTTTCTATATGCCTTTCTGTTTGTAAGTTCATTTATTTCAGTGGATCCATTTGGAAGCTGGAGGTGGAGGTGGGCAGAAGTTCAAGACTTCAGTGTTCAATCTTAACCTGTAAAAAGCCTCTGTTGCATGTTAGTAGTCTCGCCATCTATGTTCTATCCTCTGATGCCACTTAAGTCAGAAACCAGAAAGTCCTCCTGAGCTGCCCCTTTTCTCCAGTTCCTGCCCACTTCCTTCATTTCAAATGGCAACTAAGGAGCTATTTCCTTATTTCTCAAAGTGAAGCCAAGGAAAACTTGTTACTCAGTGGTTTTAAAATTCCACCTTTAAGAGTGAGTAAATTCTAGAGATATGCTGTATAATGCCTATACCTAATTGCTAAGTATGCTAAAAGTTTGTTGGTACAGTAGATAGATTCCACCATGAGTAGTCTTAATACACGACAAAACAGAAGTAGAAAATCTCTCAAAGGAAGGTGGCCAGAGATGCATTTATTACCTTAATTGTGGAGATGATAATGTGAACATATGCAACTCATCAGATTGTTGACATTATTTCTGTGCACGTTTTTGTGTAACCAATTTTAACAAATCTGAAAAGGTTCCAGGGAACTCCCATTAGATTGTTTTTCTAAACTCTGTTTTCAACATGGGTTTAGCTGTCTTTCTCATTATGTGCAGATCTGATCTGAGCCTTGTAACTTTCTTATTATTATTTTGTGTAGTACTTGTGGTTAAACCATGGATCTCAGGATCTCACATAGGGCAGAGGAGTACTCTTATATCGCCATTCCTCCATCCCCTCAGAATTTAAGACTGAATTTCATGAGGCTGGAGGGCCATGAGCTTTCTGTCCTTCTGCATCAGCCTCTGGAGAGGCTACTGTGGGTATGTGCCCTCTGAAGCTGGCTACCTTGTTGCTTTTGTACCTCTGCACTCCCCACATGATAAGCAACTCTCCTGCAGTGTTGGATGAGATGGAAAGTCTTCAGCATTCTCCAGAGTTGTCACTTTTTTCACCACTTTGCCTGTCTTGTTGTGATGGGTGAGTTGGGTTTTCTTTTGCTCCGTGTGTTCTTTGCACAGAGTTAAACAGTCTCTCCTCTCTGCCCTGCACATTCTTCTTATCTTTACACAATTGCTTCGTGTGTGTGTGTGTGTGTGTGTGTGTGTGTGTGTGTGTGTGTGTGTACATGGTAGGATATTTAGGAGCTTTTTGCACTTTTGCTCACAGCTACCAGCAACTGTCCCTTTTCTATCTTTCTTGCGGCACTGAATGAATCTAAACATTCCCAAGGGTTTCCTTGATGATGGTCTGTTACCTATTTAGAATGCTTTCCTATATATCCCTTTGCTGAACTACTTATGATTACATATGGTGGTTATGTTGTGACTTGTTCATCTTTTGTACATTTAAGGATGGAT
This sequence comes from Cricetiscus sungorus, assembly GCA_030556225.1. NCBI lineage: Eukaryota > Metazoa > Chordata > Mammalia > Rodentia > Cricetidae > Cricetiscus > Cricetiscus sungorus. Next base: position 86,420,925 of record JANBXA010000734.1, on the reverse strand, counting down.
GTGTGTATGTGAGTGCACGTGTTCCACGGAGCACATGTGAAGGCCAGAGTACAACTCACAGAAGTTTGTTTTCTCCTTCCACTATATGTGGTGGAGAATCTAACTCGGTTTATCAGAGTTGGTGGCAATCAGCCTTACCCACTGAGCCATCCTGTTCATCTTTATGGATGTTAGAGGTCAATGTATCCAGTGCTTTGTAGAACAGTGTTAAAATTGAATGATCTCCAGTCAACATGTGTTCATTCACTAACTATGCCAGGACTGTGCCTTAATCCTGTTCTAAATAAATAAGAAACGACAATCAACAATGTGAAGAATTTTGTTATTTCAAAAGAAAGGATTTGATAGTAAGTGAATTTAAGGTTATATCCTGTAAAGGCTGTAAAGGTACATGAAGGCAGTTATATAATTAATTACCTTTTGAAATACTTATTTTTAAAAGAAACTAGATTCTTATGAACCTAATTTATTTCCTTAATTTATTTGCCATGCTTGGCATATTCTTTTATACCAAGATTTTGCCCATTCCTGGACGAAACATTTCTGTCCTTTTATGATCCTTTAGACATTTTAGATAATCAATGAGTATTTTCAATATAGAGAGATAAAAAGCTATGGTTTCAGAGATTTCCAAGTGAGTTAAGTTTACATCCAAATGTGTGTGTGTGTGTGTGTGTGTGTGTGTGTGACTGTTCATTTATGTTAACAGTGAAATGTACATGACAAATTCAAACTCTTAAATGATACTAATACATTGCCTTCATTTTATTAAATTTCGGAGAATTAATGTTTCTGTGATAGCAGGAGCTAAAAACAGATGTAATCATGAAGTGTTCCATATTTCCTTTATCTGCATCTTAATGACTCTCCAGTCTCCATTTCCCTCTCCTTCATGTGGGTTTCTGTAGTATGAAGCATATGTGGCAAGTATTCTGATCCCATGGCCTTCTCTGTCTGCAGAAGTGTATGTGAGTGAGACCCCTTTTAATCATCCGTATAATGATTGGTGGCTCCCTGTTGTTAAACCACAGTTATTGATCCATCATCGCTGAAGTACATAGCTGAAGGAGCTGGTGCTGTCAGGCATTGATTGACTAGGAAGGAAGTGTAGAGATATTCTAACTCACTTTTATTTTCATCAGCAACAGTTACAGTGGAGACGTGTGTGAGGTCTCCATGATAGAACATCATTTTTTTCTGCATTAAGAGGTGTCTGATGTGACTGAAATTGCTGGAATAACTCAAACGGCCGCGTTTAAAATATTTAGAACAGAAGAAACTGTCCAAAACCTTCTCATCTTCCTTTGCTAATGGCTCAGACTCTGGCAAATAGATCTGGGGGTAGTGGCAAAAAGGAAGAGATCAGTATAAAATTATTCAGAAGCAAATTGAGCAACATATGATATATGTTAAAATTTTATGAAAGGTATTTCCAAGTTAATGTGGACAAAATGAGCATGTTTTGTGAAAGCTAAATCTTTCCCTGGCTGTTCAGATAAGTCCACATTTTGTGCCATGTGAGGAGAATTGTGGCTCCATACACAAAAATTTTAGGTAAGGGCAAAATAAAGATATAGTGCGTTTCTGATTTTTGTCCAGCTTACAAAGATTTAAAAATCTGAGGTGAGCATTGTTCATTTCCAAGCACTCATCAAAAGCGCTTATGTTGCTCCAGCTATAATCAGAACAAAATACAACAACAACAAAAATAAATGGTGGGTGGGCACAGTAAGAGTGAAACCCAGAAACAGGACTGAAGCCACAATCTCTAGTGACATTTTTTTCCAGGCCTTGGAGCCTGAGCCTTTGTCACTCTCCCTGAATGTTTTATTTTTGTTATAATTACAGTATCTTGCCTGTACTTTGTCCCTCTGATCCTTTGTTAAAGCCCAGATCACTCTGTGCAGACTGAGCTCCTAGGTGTGATTTATTGAGTGACAAGTAGCTGTAGGGTAGAACGCCCGCCTCTGTACCTGAGTAAAGCATTAGACATCACAGAGCTGGGCCAGGCAGGAGGGGGCCACAGAATGGGGTGGGGGAAGTGCAAAGCACCAAGCAGTAACCCAGCAGCTCCTGGATACAGATCAGAGGAGAGGTTCTGCCACAAATCACCTAGAAACATGTCAGCCGCTGCATGTTTGTTGTTTTACACTGAGGGCACAGCCGTAGTCCAAAAGTATTGATTCTTTTCTTTGTATGGAGACAGAGACTGTCAGACCTAGCGGGCTGACCTTGGTATGGTGCAGACAACTATTCCCCACCCTGCTGACTAGATGAACCCCACAGGAAAAGCCCGGGCAAGAGATGCCAGTGTCCACTTCTCAGGCACAGGGAGAACAGATGCCTGCTGAAACCACTTCTGTTCTCCCCTCCCGACCAGCTGCCCTTACCCCCACTCCCACCCCCACCCCCACCCCCCACCCCAGAGCTGCCTGTGACAGAACATGGGAGGAAAGAATCTTGGAGTGAGTGTATTTGTGTGTGTCTCAAAATGCACAGAAAGGAACTCTGTTTTTGTTTTGTTTTGTTTTATTTTTCTATAAGATATCCTGGAGGTCCACTGTGTGTGATCAGGTGTGTGAGTGTGCCTGTGTGTGCGTGTGTTTTTGAGGAGACAAGAAAAGAGTATTTTCTTTTTGTGCATATGAAAAGAGGAATCTCAGTGTGAGGCCACTTAAGTATATGGTTTTGGCCACTTTTCTCTTCCTTCTCAGTTCCAAAGTCCTTAGGGACAGGTGAGATGAGAGGAAAGTAGCCACCTCTACTCGATCTTGTTTTTCTTTAAAGTTGTTTGATAGTTAAACTGCGTAGATCCATCAGTCAGTGTGATGTCACTGTTCTCTTTCTCATAAACTCTGCAGAACTTTTAAACCGTTTTTTGCAGCATTTAAATATTTCCTACTTCCTTTACAAAATCAACTGTATTTTTTTAAGCTGAACGAAGTAGTGTAAAATTGGAATTCATATTTACGTCAGCTAAATCTGAATAAGAATATGAAGTCCACATAATGTGAACCTGTGAGCCAGTAGGAAGAGGCTGCAGCATGACCTTCAGGAGACACTGGGGTTTTCACATGCATGCAGACATGTTTTCTTTATCCTGTTGTCCCAAGTACCAGGGAAGGTTGCACGGTCCCTTCCTAGGGAAGCTGAGAGCTTTGCTTCATTCAAACTGAAGGAGGGTGCCTTCTGCTCCTTGCTTTTAAGAATGTTGCTTCATGCACAGCTGCTGCGAGATTGAGCTGTCCATGAGGAATCTCCAGTACCTTTCAGTGTTGCCCAAAGCAGAATACAAGACACTGATGGACCAGCACATGTGCTTGGGTATGAAGAACCCGACATTCACATCTGAGGCTTTTCTTTCCCAAGTACAATGCTGCAGACAAACTCGGGCTACATGGTAATATGTTGAATTTATGGAATCCAACATTAATCTTTCCTTGAATTGGATTTTTTTTAAAGTGGCCAATTGAATATACAAATAGCAAGTTTGTGTAAGGCATCTTGAGCTCTTGTGTTGGGACCAATTTATTACTTACATGAATGTTTCCACATTAAAACAGTTGAAATCATTCTTTTATAACCTAAAAAACAAACAAACCCAAGAACCCACGGGTTAAAAAAAATCATTTGCTTTCAAGTTAGTTTTAAACTTCTTTTTAAGATGTGAGGTTTCTAATACTGTGTTGGGGTTTTCAGACTCTCAGGCAAAAAAATAGGTTCATATAAAAGGGCTGTTAGGGAAAAAAAGTGTAATTCATTTAATTATTTTGGCTTTTTATATTCACTCTAAACAGTTTTCATTTTCTTTGTCAGACCTCCTTTGCTTCTGGTTAGAAATGGCTTATACTTTACAGTTTCAGAACAGCTAGACAAATGCTTATTAAACAGAATTAAGGGGCTTGACTTAGGACATATCATTGTTTTTGAATAAGAACTTTCTGGTCATAAAATGGGAGATAATTAAATCTCCTATTTGTGAGCTACCCTGTAAGAAATATAGTAGAGAGAACAGATTGGGAAAGGTTTAAGATCTGAGTACTGAGTATTGCTATTTTTAACACCTTCCTTTTCCTTTAATATATACATGCTCACTGTCTGTCTTTGTCTCAAGCCTGTATGTGTTATACCCACCTGATTTACTACTGAAATCACATTGCTTTTGAAAGTATCTGTCAAGTTATCCCTTGTCTTGTTACTATCATGTTTGATTTCTTGGACAGAGACATAAATCACCATCTAATATGCAGGTCTTTTGAAGATGCACCCAAGGTTTATTGCCAGTAACAGACTAGTGGCCTTATGTGGACTTTCCATGAATAAAACAGATTGATGAGCCATTTTATAGCATCGCAAGCTGTATTATAAATACATCACCCTTTTCTGTAATTTAACGTGAGGAACAGCCTAATGAGCTCCCAGCCCTGATCAGTCAGAGCTGGGAGTTCTGTTAGCATCGAGGACAAGGGACTGGCAGAGAGTAAGAAGTCCAAATCGTGTAATGTTCTCTTCAATTCAGTGACAAAAATCTTTGTAATAGGAATCGTTTGAAATAACAGTTAAGTGAGGCTAAATTTAGAGTCTGCCAGAGAAGTAAAGGGAAATATAAAGTAGGTTTGACTTTGCTTGTAGCTGTAAACTTGAGGTGATTGGCTTTTGAAAGTCATTTATTTCTACCCCCCTTCCTCTTCCTCCCTCTCCCTCCCCCTCCACCCCCCTCTCTCTTTTCATTTTCCTTTGACTGGTTGAGACTATTAACAAAAATGGATCAACAAATTAGAAATGTACCCGATCTACCATCTACCCGACAGCTCAGAAGATGAATGAGTAGATATATTTAACACCATAAGAACCTTTGAAAAATGTTTTTATTATGTCAACATCAGTGTTTAAACAACCCACAGGATCATATTATTGTGGGTCTCTGACTTCCTAACTGTTCAGAAAGCACATGCCACTCTGGGTTGCTCCAGGCACCATTTGTGCATGTGGGTTTTTTGTTTTGTTTTGTTTGTTTCCCCTCTTCTCTACCTGGAAGCTGATGTCTATTTTAATCCAGAGAGTATTTTTTTAAATATACATGTAGTTGATTATGCCATGCCACCCTTGCCTATGTATACCAGCTAAAATTGTATTATACATTTTTAGAAGTTAAGCTTTTGTCTAAAGCAGCATTTTTACAAACATAAATTGTTGACTGCCTTTGTAAAAACTATCAAATAATTTTTTTTCAGTATGTTTATCTATCATGAAAGCATTGAAGCAGTTTGGCAGACTCAGGTTTGTATACTCTTTAGACATGAAGTACCTTGAGTCAGGGTGAATACAGAATTGAAAAGGCTTTAGGTAGACCTTATAGAATAGGTTAAAACAAATACGTTACCACAGAGACATAAACATACCAGCAAGGACCAATCTTGCCTGGCCCAGTCCTGCCTACACTCATTCACATAAAATATGTCTCCAAATGTTAAAAAAAATTAAGTGAAATAACCCTATTAAGCCTGTTGTTTCTTATTAAAAATGGTTGACAAGTGAAATTCTACCTAAAAACCTATCTTCAGATAGTCTCAGTGTTGTTTTGAGTTTTAAAGAGTTGCTGTGTTTTGTAAATAACATTATTCATTTAATATTCTGTACTCAGGGCAAAGTTCTTTTGAAACCAAATGTGTATTTATCTCTGCTTTTTCCTTCTTCCTTCACCTCTGCTCTTTTGTCTTCCTCTTTAGTACATCTGGGATTGAGTACAGACTTTAGGTCTAAGTTTATCTGACTAAGACACTTTGTTTCTCTGTGTTCATTTCTAAAACCATGGGTTCAAATTTTACCTTTTTCTGGGGCAGTATATGAAAGAGTAAACTTACAATGGTTTTGTCTTCCGTAGAAGTCATGGTTGAATATTTAATTCTATTCTCTGTGATACCCCAGAAACTTATAGCTAAATGAGTGCCTTGATATGTTAGGGTAGGTTGAACTAAAACTTGTGCCCATACTATTTATGACTTTGTATCATCTTTTGAAGGTTTCTGTGCTGTATTATCTGAGAAACAAGTGTTGACTGATTCATTGTATTACATTGGGAAAAGATTGTGTTCTATTCAGGGTATTGAAACTTCAACACAAAACCATAGTGATTTTAAGCTTGCACATTAAAAGCTGGCCTGTAGAAGTGGCCTTCCCTCATATAGTGACTGATTTTCTGATTTTTTTTTTTTAACCAAAACTTCCCCCCTCTTTCCCCTTAAAAATCTAAGGGCAGAGATTTTCTCTTTTTTGACTTCTCTGTGTTCCCCATCTTTCTATCTCTCAGGATAAACCTTGTTCGCCACTTATTTCTCGTGTTCTCCTTGAGCCCAGTAATTTGTTTCATAAGGAAAGCAAAAGGCTTATTGAAGATGTCACCTGTGAACTTGGTTCTCCCTGTATTTAGGAAAGTCAAGAGGGTTTATGTCTTTTCTTTTTCCCAGAGACTCTGGGAAAGTCAGAACTAGCGGTTTTGAAGACTTGTACAGCTGCTAATGACTAACCTATTAAAATATTGTCTGCTCAGAGGCAGCACAGTCTGTTTTTGAGTGGTTTTAATTTTGGTTGCAGCATGAAGAGAGCCACACTCTCATCTGATGCATAGAACTCTGGAAAAACTTTAGAGGTTGTGTTAATTTCATTTTTTTCTTTCACAGGGATTCATCAGTTGACATTCTCATAGTGTGAGGTGAATGCATACACATTTACACATGCTTGTTTATGAGAGTATGCTTCTTTGTATGCTATTTTAAGTATGCCTCATCTTTCATCACAAAGCCCAAGGGTGTTTTAGAGTTATACCTTTTTGGTATATCATTGGTTTTATGGAGTCATTGATTCAAGCAATGTGTTTATCGCAGGTTAAGAACCTCTTGTATAGTAACTGTCTGGCTTCTTTTAGAAGACACAGTTCTGCTGGAAAACTATTCCTAATGAATTGCAAATAGAGATCAGTTACGTAAGTTGTGTTAATTATGTCATTTGCAAGATTGCCTAATGGTCAAGAGACTAGAAACTGCTTGTCAAATGTTTCCTTTAACTAATGTGATATTTTTGTGGTTTTCAAATGACACAATTCATACAACATATTTGATGGAACCTCATTAACCACCCTTAGTTTACTTTAGAAAAATTATGTTATTAAACGTGCCATGATAGGTTCTGTCCTCATTACTTTGCATTTAGCCCAGTGAAGAGTCTTTGCTTTGTGACACCTCTGCCTATCCCTTAGTTATTGAGGAAGCCAAGGGAGTTCCACATTCAGATCATGTTTCTAATTTGCTTTCTAGCATCGTAGCCAGCAAATAAGTTGTGCATGTATTCATCACTGCTGTCCTTGTAGTCATGACTTAGCCTTCTTTTGGCCAACTCTGCCAGTTCCCTCAAGGTTTGGCATCTTGATATCCTATAGTTTTCAATAGAAACTCAAAAATATCCTTTAAACTTTATTTGTGTGTGTGTGTGTGTGTGTGTGTGTGTGTGTGTGTGTGTGTGTGTGTGTGTACGTGCACTCAAAGTGAGTATCTTCATTCTGTAAAGCTGGAATCATAGTAGAGAGCTTCCAGTTACAGGTTCTGGGAATTATACTCAGGTCCTCTGGAAGAATAGCAAATGCTCTTACCTGCTGAATCATCTCTTCAGCCCAAGAAAAAATTCTTAATGATTTCAGTTTCTTAATGAATTCTTGAAGAAAACAAACTAGATGTCAGTAGTAACTCTGAACAGAAATTACAACTGTGAAGTAATTTTTCCACCCTTGTCTCTCTGACTTGTCTAGGAAGTCTTTATATCAGAGGCAGAACTTTGTATTTTTAATACGTTTATTTTTTTTTCATTCCCCTTGTCCTATCATTGAGAAACCCAAGGACCATGTCCTTTGGAATATAGCATTTTGTGAGGTATATTGACAATTGACATAATCCCATTTTCAAAGGAATCAATCCCATGGATTTTTAATAACTGCCTTTTATTCAGTTTCTGTCATTTTTACTATTGTTGAGCATATATTCATATCAGTAATATATTAACTATTTCATAAATTGGAAATTATTGAATAGAGTTAGGAATATAGTTCTTGAACTACAACAGGATAGTTCATCCACAAGTGAGTTTGATTAGCATATCATTGTAAATATCTAAGATGTCTTTAATACTGCGGAAGAAGTCACATTAGCTTGCTTTTTTACATACAGAATCACTCAGGGGGCATACACATACTGTTTAACTGCTAACATTTTATTTTAAAAAATTTGTCAAAGTATATTCAGTCATTTAGCCTGAGCACTTCTCTCTCTCTCTCTCTCTCTCTCTATATATATATATATATATATATATATATATATATATATATATATATATATATATATATATATAATATTTTGTTGCAGTTGCACTTGGATCAAGCCATTATACATCTCTTGTCATCTATTTTTCCCAGAGGCATCATCTAATGGGGGAGATTCTTGTTAATAGGGCAACTCAGTCTGTATTATGTATATTGACTCTTCATTATCTCCAGTTTGGTTATCTGTGGAATTCTTTGATTCAGCCACAGCCACCAGACTTGTCCCTGACAAAGTCTGTCTATAGGGATATTATCCTTCCTGTGGTCTTCCCTTTTCTTCCCATCTTCCACCCACCCACCTCCACCTATACCACACACATTCTTCCAACTCAGGGCAGACTTGGCAACAGATTCCATCCCCATCCTTGTTATGTAACCCACCACCTACCCCTTTTTGGCAAGGGATACCCAACTTAGCAAGTTGCAACAAAGAGTTGAGTTAATTGGAACATGTGCTAGGTTCAAATCTGCAACAAAGAAGGGCTGATAGACATCAAGAAAACACAACCATATTGCTTGAGTAGTACGAGTGTACATGGGAAATGTCGTCTTCAACCAGGGTGCATTTAAATAACTCAACTACCACTCTCCACTTCTTCCAACACCCTCCCCCTCACAGGTAATACTTTTAACTTGCTCTTTCATGTCTGCTCATGGGTGGGCATGGCCTGCTGAAACTGACAAGTGAAGCAGGGCTGTCTGTGACTAACTTCATGTGCCTCATGTTTTTATGTCTGAGACTCAATTATATATGACATTTGTTTCCAGTTGTTGCAGTTCATCACATAACTTTCATTGTTTTCTGCCTTCCCTAGCACTTCAGGGTGCCTTTCCTGCCTAAAATCTAATTTAAAATACCTGGATGAGATTTGTATATAATAAGAGGTGGGTTTTGTTGCTGTTGTTGGTTTGTGTTGGAGGCAGGATCTCACTATGCAGATACATGTGTTTATATTTGGATCATGGTCACTCTGTTCCCGTCTCCTCCCAGATCATCCCTTTTCTCTGCCCATCAATATTGCCATTTCTTTTTTGTCTGTTTTTGTTTTAAACACCACCAACTCTAACTTTTATTACCCACGTATTCTTAGATATGTGTCTTTCCATTGGAGTGTGGTCAAACTACCACACACTGTATTCTTGAAGAAAGCAGGCTCTTCTTATCCAGCAGCCATCATTTGCCAATCTCTCCTTAGCTAGGGTTAGGCTTTGTGTCCGTCTCCCTTCTAAATCCTGGGATTTGAGCTGGTTTGAGCTTGTACAGTCTCACATAATGAGTTCATATGTGCCGCCCCCCTGCTGTGTCCAGAGGACACTGTTTACTTGGCTCTTACACATCTTCCACAAAGAGGAGGGGATGTGATCTAGAAATCCCATTTAGTGACAAGCACTCTAATGTCACATATTTTCTTCACCTTAGTCAGTTGTGGGTCTCTGTGTTAACCATCATCTCCTACAAATAGAAGCTTCTTTGATGAGGGTTGAAAGATCCTTTAATCTATGAGTACAATGATAAGTCATTAACTGTTGGTTTAGTACTATGTCTTTTTAGCAGAATAATAATGGTAGGTTCTCCCCTAGGGCTTATGCTCTGTCTAGTCACATGTTCTTGAGCTGATAATAGTGCCAGTTTCGTCCTGTGGAAAGGGACTTAAATCCAATTAGAAAATGGTTGGTTATTCTCACAATATCCCATAATTACAGATACTCTTGACTTTGACAAGTAGGACTTCCCACTTCTCTACTACGTCCTCAACCATGGATGAAGGAATTCTGGAGCTACAGGCTTGATTGTCCATTCTGAAGTCTCAGGCTGCTGGGTATTCTTGGTCAACATCTAAGCTTTAAAGGGAGTGACTAAGAGTATCTTAAAGCTTTTCCCCTCCCTCATAAAACTATTCCACACACCTGGCAGTGGAGAGATGCTTCTGCCTGCACACAGGCTTCTGAAACAACCTGAATTCTCTTTCAGCCATTGCCTTTGAGGTTCTCTTGACAGCATTTTAGATGGTATACTTGGCCTCAGTGTTCATCTCATTAGGCTTTGAGAGTCTTGGACTAGAATTGATGTACACTTGATTGCTGAGAAGTTCTGCACCTTGACTTTTCAGTGCCTGGAGGATATAACCACTGGCTGATTTGATTGCCAGACATTATTTCGCACTGGATACCTTTACTGTTATAGTCAAGGGACTGACACTTTGTGTACATCATCTTATACATAATCTTCTAACTTCCTACTTATGTACATGCAGTTATTACTTGCACTCGGAAACTCAAAAAACAGTCTTACCCATACTTCTATAATGAATATAGAACAGCAATGTGATCCTAGATTGAACATCCAGTCCTGATATCCTACAGATACCTTTCAGAATTTCTCCTCTTTAAAACAGGCAATCTTGTAGTGTCACCATATGTGCTACTGAAAATACATATACTTAATACAGAATTATATTTAAGTAATTATGCATGCATATGTTTTTGTTTTTTGAGACAAAGTCTTACTCTGTAAATTCAAGGTAATCTCTAAGTTGTGATCTTCATGGCACAGCCTCTTCAGTGCCCAAATGCCTGGCTTGATATTGGATATTTTGTTATAATTATTAAAGAACAGAATTTTATGAAAGGTAGAAAAATGTGACCCAAACTAGAATGGATTGCTACATTGAATTTCTTTCACTTAAGTTCCATGAATTCTTGGAAAATAACAATCTTGTTTTGTGATGGACCCAGATGATAGACTACTCTTCTTAATTTGAAGATGAAAAATAATCTAAGACAAGGCAAGAAACAGTTCCTTAACTTTTCCATGGCAATTAAGAACAAAAGACTCCTCAAACCTGAATGTCTGTCTGTCTCTGTCTATCCATCTGTCCATCTCTCTCTATATATGGGTGGGTGGGGGTGTTGGCTATTGAACCCAGGCCTTGAACATGCTAGAAAAGGGCTCTCAACTGAGCTGACCCACTGTCCTAAATCTACATTCTGTCTCTGACCCTCTTACCTACACTTTTAAAACTCTTCTAGCTAAGCCAGGGTTTAGGGAAAACTATCATTTTGCTTTTTATTTTATCTTCAAGTCATGAGCAGGGCATAAGGAATTCTAGCATCTAGCTAGACTTAGCAGGGTATTATGACAGCAGCCTGTAATGACTTCATTTAACTGAATAAATTCTGTATCTGGAAGCTTGCTTTTAGGATGCTGAAGAATTTTTGTGAAGATTAGGAAAGGGGGAGTGCTATTTTACAAAATCTCCTGTGTGAACAAGTTACAGGGTTGGCTTGGTTGTTTTGTCTGTTTTCAGATCTTTCAGAGAATGAGAGAAAGCAAATAAAACACCCAAAGAAAGTGAAAGAAAGGAATGTTCAGGGTGGTGCAGATTGCTAATAAAGCCATGCACCCTCCACTGGGCGTGTTTTCCCACCTGTCAGCAGCAGGTTCTTCTGCACCTTACTTGGTATGTACTGTCCGGTCTCTCCCTGTGTCCTTGTAGGCTGCCTCTGTATGTTCGCAGTCTTAGCCCACTAATTACACCTTCTCATTCACCATTATTATTAAAGTATAAATGGTGAGTTTTCTATAAACAGTGAAAAGGCTAAAAGAGAATTTAAGATCATCTAGAGTCCCAGTGACTGTCAATAGCTTAGCTTATATAGACTGCATTTTTAATTTATTAGTTTTTTTCTGTTAGTCATAATAATAAAAAACCTTTTTTTTCCCTAGCTTAACTTAAGATCTTTCTTTTGCCTATTCAAGGTTCTATTAACTTCTTAATTACACTAAAATGTGAATCTTTACTTAAAGGTAGCCTAGTAATCAAAATGCATTTAAAGTACATGGGATGGAGCCTTACGGATATTAATATTGTTAAATTTGAGCTGCCGTTTCTCTGTTCATGTTACAATAACTGGAAGAGTGACCTACGATGATTCTGGGGATCTGGGCTCTCTTGCTGCTCCTGCCCTTCACTCTTGGTAAGTTAAGAATGAGAATATCTCTCAGGCATATCTTTTGATTTGGCATGTGTAGGGAGCTTTGATATCACTGTAGAAAGGCAGAATAGAAATAAAAGGTATTTCAAAGACTTTTGATGTAGGTTGTAAATCTGAGAATTTCTGCTTTGACTCCCTAAAAGGTTATTAGAAAGCTCCTGTACGTTTTTCCTGCAGTACTTTTACAAGCACAGAGGTGCATTCCCCACTCACCCCACCCCGCCGTGGCTATTTCTGAACTTAGCTGATAGTTTTTAACTGCAATTTGTTGAAAGAACTCCACGTTTTAAAACTTGATTACTTGTACTTTTCCTGAGGAGCATGCATTAAAGAAAATTATTTGAAAGTTCCTTAAATACAAAGTATTCTGTTCACTTTAATCTATTCTGGGTTATTCCATTTTGGAGGGAGATAAAGAACTGTGTTTGTGCTATCTACTCCACAAGAGGTTAAAATACTATTCCATCATTACTTACTAGTCTCAGCTCTACTAAGAAATGTATGATGTAGGCTGCTTGTGAGCACAGAATATTAGTTTTCTATCTTCACCAGAAAAAGACAAAAAGAAACAATAGGTGAAGCTGAAAATTCAAAAATTAGAAGCCTAAGAGTCTACCATACATGATAAGCCACCAGTAGTTATAGTGGACATCATTACTATATGAAATTAGACAGCTGTTGACGACCTGGGAGCAGAGTTCGTGTGTCCTGGGTGTAGACCTGGGCTTTCCTTACCTCCTCGTGTGTGTTAGTCCCAACTTAATCTCAGCTGTGTCTAGAAAATACAGGTTTGTGATCTTTGTGCATTTACTTGTCCCCCCCCCTTTTTTTTTTCCCTCTGTGACAATAATGGCTCAATTTAGGAGGCACTTCAGCCGTGAGTCAGGCACTGTGTCTGAGTTTACTGGGCTTTTTCCTTAACTGGGGATACTGATACTTCCATTTTACATACACAAAGAGATTAAGTAACTTGTGTACATTTTTAGAGCAAGAGTAAGTGGAAATGCTGAATTGGATCCCAGTAATTTGGTTCCAAAATATGTTTCTTGAACTACTTAGTAGTTCTTCTTCCTCCTCAGAGGGTTTCATTACTACTTTTCATTCCCAAACAAAAGTTTTATGTAGACCATTTAGATCATTTAGAACTCCAGACTTTAGTTTGAAAGCCAATATTAAGAAAGGTTTTAAAAAAAAATGTATCTCCAAGACACTCACTGCTTTGTTTTTCTGTTTCTTGATCTTAAGAGTCTGGGACATTAGTGATGACAGTTCTTGCCAAATGGACTCTTGACCACCATGGCAGATTTGTCTCAGAGAGTTTGTATCTTTAAAAGAAGAGCTTTGGTGAGGTGGGTGCTGTTCATGAGTAATGGAGTTGGTTGTTTTGGATGATTAGTGGCTTTGTGATTTGTGCTGTTTTACCTAAGTGCTGTAAACAAGCAGAGCTACAAAGGAAGGGACAATGTGTTGAAATTACACACCTTATGTTTTAAAACAGAGTTGATTTAAGTGTAATGATACTTTATTAACATCAAAATAGAACCTTACTTAGATTTGTTAATGTTTATAGATGTTGTTTTTCTTCTGTTAAAAAAAAACCCTAACCTTAGTGTTTATCTTAAAATACCAAACCAAAGTCCAAAGCTTGTATTAGATGTAATTTAAAGTTAAGGATTTTGAGGTCAAAGGGCATGTTGACAATGTAACACTCTAGTAATACTGTAGTAATGTTTGAGAAGGGAAAAGGAAGGTCATTGTTTTGCCTATGGAACATGGTGGTCAGTGGTAACTGCAAGTAAGAGACAATCAAATGATATGTTGATTAATAATTTGCTGCACTAGGTATCTTTATTTATTGTGGATATAAAGTATTTTACTAGTCAATTGATAGACTAGTAAAATTTTAGCAACAAACACAAAAATAGCTATTCTGCTAAACAACACTACCAAATGTAGTATTGTAGTATTCCCCTTGTTTTGTGGGTACACACGTGAGGGTTTGCATGTGCACATGCTCCCCCCCCCCGTGTGTGTGTGTGTGTGTGTGTGTGTGTGTGTGTGTGTGTATGGAGGCCAGAGGTTATTGGATATTTCTCAGTCTCTCTCCCTCTAAGTTTTTGAGATATAAGGCCTCTTTTTGGTTTCATTTTGTTTTTTGCTTTTCAGTTTCTCAAGGCAAGGCTTCTCTGTGTAGCCCTGGCTGTCCTGGAACTCTCTCTATAGACCAGCTTGGCCTCAAACTCAGAGACCCTCCTGCCTCTGCCATCCTAGTGCTGGGATTAAAGGTATGTGCCACACTGCCCAGCATGAGATATAGGGTCTTTTGTTGAACCCTGAGCCCACACATTAGGAGAGATTAGCTGCCTAGCAAGCCCCAGTAACTTTCTGACTCCTCCTTCCCAGCACTGGAATATAGATGTGCACAGTCACACCCTGTGTTACACTGACAATCAAATGTAAGTCCTATGTTTGCACAGCCTGATTTTACCAACTCAACCATTTCCCCAACTCCATTATTATTTCTTGGTGTGTTCCAAAAAAAAAAAAAAAAAAAAAAAGATTTCAACTGACTGTGTCTTTGTGTCTTTGTTATATATGATATTTTGTTTAATTCTTATGTCTCTATGGGAGTGTAGTGTTTATTTAAACTAAGATTGCTGTTTGACAGAGTTTTGGAATCTTAGCTAAAGATCCATTGATTTCAGGCACTTATGCAGGAGTAAGTAGTTTTAGTCAAGAGTTCTTAGTGTTATTAATTTAGAGTTCTTTTTTTGTTTTTCTTTTCTTGTTTTTGGTTGTTGAGACAGGGTTTCTCTGTATTGCTTTGGAGCCTGTCCTGGAACTTGCTCTGTAGACCAGGCTGGACTCAAACTCACAGAGATCTGCTTGCCTCTGCCTCCCAAGTGCTGGGATTAAAGACATGCACCACCAATGCCTGGCTTGGTTTAGAGTTCTTAATGATGAAATTAATTTGATAACTTTTAAAACTGTTTAGTAAATTAGACTTAAAAGTAAGGAAACTTAGAAGGTGTTAACAAGTTGAGATGGTCCGATTAGCATTTTTAGGGTTCACTGCAGAGCATGGGGGAAGCACCTCTGTAGATGTATGTGCTGGGGAAGCACCTCTGCAGATGTATGTGCTGGGGAAGCACCTCTGCAGATGTATGTGCTGGGGAAGCACCTCTGTAGATGTATGTGCTGGGGAAGCACCTCTGTAGATGAATGTGCTGTGCATTTTCATGTTTCCCTTGCGTGTGAAAAGGAAAGTTGTGCTTTTCTTTCCTCGGTGCTGGTGATCCAACCTGGGGCTGTGCTCAGGATAAGCACATGGTTTACCACCAATTATATTCCTAACCCCAAGAGAGGTTTCCAAGAGGAAGCTGCCCATACCCTGGCTTAGTTCTCTGCTTTCTAATTGAAGAGCTCCAAGATTTTGCTTCCTCTTCCCCCTGACTTCCTGAATAGACTCGTAATCTGAAACTTTTTTAAGTTCATTTTTACATTTATTCATTTGTGTGTGTTTTGTGTGTGTGTGTGTGTGTTTTGTGTATGTGTGTTTTGTGTGTGTGTGTGTTTTGTGTGTGTGTGTGTGTGTGCGTGCGCAGCCCATGATGTACATACAGACGTCAGAGGGCCTTTGCAGGACTCAGTTCTCTCCTTCTACTGCATGTGCTCTTGGAACTGAACTTAGGTTGTCCCACTTGGCAGCAAGCACCCCACCCCACTGAGCCATCTCACTGGCCTATAATTTGAAGTATTTTGTTATTTTGTTTCTAATTTATACTATACATAGCATGATTCCACTGTGTAATACTTGAAAAGGTAATAAATTTAAAAAGACTATGATATCATTTTTTGAGAATCAACTTTTCCAGTGATTGACATGTCATATGAAACAAAACCTTCATTCTTTTTGCTTTTCATATAATTTCCTCAACCACTAATCCTGATGAGTTTCTCTATGAGCATTTAAAGTCTTATCCTGATACTCTTGTAACTCTGAATACCCATGGTGATGATATCTGAAGGTGATATCTAACTGGGCTGCTCACTGAGTGCTTTATAATTCCTGATAGTGTTAGCTGCTAAGAACCAAAATTCAGAGGCTTGATGCCATCCAACCACAAAGGGCAGAGCCAGGCCCTGCCTCTGGCTCTTCTTAGCCCTAGTTTTGGCTCTTTACAGGCTAATTCCATACCGGGGATCACACATTTGATGTCCTGTGTTGGTATGTTTCTGAATAACATGGATTGTTAAAATCTGAAGATACATTTCTCAGATTCAGGCTTAGTTCACAGTAGATCAGTTGTATAATGTAGAATACTGGAACATTTAATAAGGTCCAGAGGATTTGCTGCTTTCTGAAGAAACTATTAAATAGTACATGACAATTTGGTTGAAAACTAATAGTTAATAATGGACATTTTCTAACATGAAAGAACTGTCCTTCATGTGTTTTGTTAGACATTGTATAGGTGCCAAATATATTATGTATTAAATGTATTTAATATAATTTGTGTAGCTTGTCTAGAAGTGAAAGATGGTGGGAATGACGGTACCTTGATGGGCCCTGTGTGTGAGTATGCATGCCTGGTTGTACACCTGTGTCTGTCTCTGATCATTTGGCTTTCTGTTTAATCAGATTTAACCTGTGTGCTTTTGTTTTTCTGGCAGCCTTTACTCTGGGCTTTTTTGTGCCTTCAAGACATTTTCTCCTTATGTTTAATTTCCACGGCTTGGCAAGATTAAGGACCAAGAGGTTCAGACTCTTCATTGGTTCCTAACTTTTGTGAATAAGATGTTTGTAATGCTACTTCAGATTTATATTAGAGACAACATGGTAATAGGTTCAAATTATCATAAAAATTAAAATTCTTGAAGTTGCCAATGGAAGTTGTAAATTGTACTCTACTTTGGAGAATTTTTCACATATGCTTATTCATTTGTTTGCATTGTTAATGATGAAATTATAAACATTTGCTTTTGGGGATTAAAGCACATATAACATATAAAGGTAATTAAAAAAGAGAGAGAGAGAAAACACTGATGCTGTTCCATGGTGATTCATGGAGATAATTTATTTTTACAACTTGAAATCATTGTTTAAAGACATTTTAGACATGTCTATATCACATAAAATACACATAGTAGGCAAGAGTTTAAGATCTTTCTAGTTGTTAGTAATTAGTAAGAGAGTGCTGGAGTTTAATGCTAGAATTAAATTCTCATATTGTCATGCATAACAGAAGCCAATGACCACATCGTCATGAATATGAGCTTTTATAACTTCTGTTATTTTTGTTTAAATTTCTTCTTTAGTATTATCCAAGGCTAGTGTATTAACTTGTTTCATGAAAATACATTTTCTATAACTTCAAAAAATTTTAAATTATCACCAAGTTAAGTTTCTAAGTGGAAAATAGGCATTTACATATGAAATCCTAAGTTTACTATGTGTTTCCTAAATTGCAGACTCTCTAAGGGCTTTGAATTTTCAAATCAGCTATTACTTTGTAATTATTACTTAACTTTTGAAATGTGTAATCATTGTGTTTAGGTGTTAAATTTCTTTTTAAGAGTCATGTGTCCTATCAAGTGTTTGCATTATTGGACTTGAAGTAAAGCAGCTTATATACATTTGGAAAGTAACTTAATTTGATTTATTTAAAATCAGCATGTTGAATTATTCTGTTTTCTTTGAAGTATATCATTGTCTAGCATTTCAATAGCTGCAAAAGATTGTTTCTGTGTTTCTAGTACTGTGCTTTGTGCTTTTATGACTGGAAAAGTGTGTAATGTATAACAGTGTACAACATACATGTATAATTGGAGGTGTAAAGGCCACTGAGGGGTGGCACAAGCTAAAGACCTGACTCCAAGTGTCCTCCGTCTGAAGTCATTGTAATCTTTAAGCTATCTGAGAGTTCAATTTTTAAAGATGTCTTTACACCTTACTTAGGGTTATGGTTATAAGACTATTTTTAGAGTACTTTTATTGTTTTCTTTTTTCATATTTTCTGTTTTATTTAGCACTCAGAACAGCATTAGCTTCCTTAAGTCATCAAAGTGATATTGATTAATTTCATTCGACTTGATTTGTAAGAAGTAATCTTGCTGATGAAAAGTTCTTATCTGTATGTAATTTTAACACCACCCTCCTATATACTTGGTTGCAGCTGAGATAGGAAATAGAAGTAACCAGACACTTCTAGAAAAATCTTGTTCTTGTAGACAGTGCCAGAAACCACCAGGCAGTGGAAATACCACGTGCAAGCTTGTTTCTACAAGACTCCCAGACTGATTACCAGACCAAAGAACTTTCCAGAATTTTAGCTTCAAGCAATCATTTAAAATTTAAGAGGCAGATCCAGTCCTGCTCAGAGCCACCTATTGCTAATTATAGTTGTCTGTGATATCCCAGGGATGTTGTTATCAGCCAGATCCAAATGTAACTCTATTTTTTTCATGTTCCTTCCAACATATATTCTCACTGAGCACTTAAAATCAGCTTAATTCACTGCATGCAAATTATACCACAATATCTTTAACGTTTCAAGTTCCACCTGAAATATCCTGTTTGCACCTGATGCAATAGATGGCATTTGTTTTTCTTTTGGTGTAGTTCTACTCATATCCTAGAACTTGGAGCAGTTGGGAAGCTCACATGGGTGAGACCTGTTTGGTTTTGTGGGTGGAGTATGTCTTTGAAATATAGGGAGCTGTTGCTGTCTTTTAAAAAGGAGACTTTTTTTTAACAAAAATATTTTGGGAAACCACAGAAATTTGGTTATTGCTTTGAACCTGTGGAATTAGTGTGATAAAGCCAAAGTTGATTATATAGTGTTGTGATGTGAATTGCAGACAGGTTATTTTGGGAACTTAGAGACATCAGCTTGACAGAGGCAGGCCTTCCCTGGCAAAGGCTTGTCCATGCCAGTTCTTCGTAGATGTTTTTGATGTCCATTGAACACCACAACCAGAGCTGCTGTATTTATACCATAAGAATGATTACCGAATACCCTACTACGTTTACATAACTCTGGCTTCATTTTAGCACTGTATATGTCAGTATTTTTCAACCATCCTAATGCTGTGACCCTTTAATACAGTTCCTTGTTTTATGGTGACACTCCCATCCTTAAAATTATTTAGTTGTTACTTCATAACTGTGTTATTTTTTTTTTTACTGTTCTGATACGCATATCTGATATGCATCCCCAAAGGGGTTGTGATCCTGAGGCTGAGAACCACTGGTATATATAGATAGCAAAGGGACAGTTTTCTATTTCAGTTTTGCTTGGCATCTGAAGGATCTTATTCCTTTGTATTACGTTTGCTTAGAGGGCAGAGGCAAGGCTTGATGTTGGATAATTTTGAAATCTAAATCAGTTTTGTATTTTTTCATGACTAATGAAAACCAAAAGGGTATATAGTATAGAAGATGGAACAAAAAAAATGTGTCCATTTTGGAAAGCAAGAGGAAGGGAAAATCAGAGCAGTTGTCTGAGCCACAGCAAAATTTATTTATTTATTTATTTATTTATTTATTTATTTATTTATTTATTTACTGTATTGCTTTGGATGCTGCCCTGGAAACCAGGCCTCAAACTCACAGAGATCATTCTGTTGCTGCCTCCCAAATGCTGGGATTAAAAGTGTGTGCCACTAATGCCCTCTCACAAAATTTATTCTTAAGGGTGCCCTAATAGTTTTCTCCATTAGGGTACATAGAGAGGGGATCCTTACCCTTCAAATAATGGAATAATTGTAGAAGAAATTATCTTAAATTACATCTAGATTTTACTCCACTAGTTCACATAATCTCTCACCTATTTATAAGTAGGAACTAGAGCTCCAGTAACTTGAATAAAGGAGAGGAGGGGAGGGGAAGGGGAGAGAAAGGGACAGGGAGGACAGGAGAGAGGAGAAGAAAGGCAAGGCAGAGGAATACAGACATTCATCATTTTCTTTAACATTTTCTTGGTATTCTTTGGATTTCTGGTTCATTATTACATCCCTCTCTGCCCAGTGCTTTACAGCATAGCATGCACAGGCATATGGATGTTAAAACAAAAGTTGTGGATTTTTCCAAGTAGCAGACTGGATGGTCAGCATACTTACATTTTGTTACCAGATTTTCCACCACAGATCACTTTAACCTTAGATGTCACATTGGTTTTTGCGTCTGCTGTTATGTCTTGGCCTCCTCCATACCCTTCTAAGCTATAGTACTCT
This sequence comes from Cricetiscus sungorus, assembly GCA_030556225.1. NCBI lineage: Eukaryota > Metazoa > Chordata > Mammalia > Rodentia > Cricetidae > Cricetiscus > Cricetiscus sungorus. The sequence goes on along the minus strand of JANBXA010000734.1, from coordinate 86,400,326 downwards.
AAGAAATGTTCCTTTGTTTATTTTGCTATTCACTTTGTTCAGATTTGGACTATCACTGCATTTTAAATTTAAGTTGCCATCAGTCTCTTGATTATTGGTGAGACAAGCAGACCCCATCTCTCATAGTATATCCTTTGTTTTATTTTTCCTTGTTTCACTTTTTAAAAGTCATTAACCTTTTTGTTTGTTTGTTTGTTTGTTTTGTTTTGATTTGATTTTCAAGGCAAGGTTTCTCTGTGGCTTTGGAGCCTGTCCTGAAGACCAGGCTGGTCTCAAACTCACAGAGATCCATCTGCCTCTGCCTCCATAGTGCTGGGATTAAAGGTTTGTGCCACCACTGCCTGGCCTAGAAGTCATTAACCTTTCTATTCCAACCATCTTTGTCATGGAGTAGATGGAGTTGTTAGTCATTCTTTTAATGGAAACTTACTTGTTCTTTTGTTAAATAAACCTATTTTTAGTAATCTCTGATTTTGACATTTAAGGTTTATATGTTGAGTTTATTTAAAAAGTATATCTAGAAATATTTAGCTTGTTTGGGTTAGTTCAGGTTTTTTTCTCATCATCATGTTACTCCTTATTACAACTGTTTATCTATGTAAAAAAAATTGACAGATCCTGCCCACAAACCTTGATGATATCAAAAAATTTAAAGGTATTGTAAAATATGGAATAAAACCAAATAGAGCCTGTGATGTATTGACTAATAAGTGTTTGTATAATGAACAAAGAAAATTATTAAGCAAATAAAACTAACTAGTAACTTCCACTAAGAGGTATGTTTATGCAGGGAAATTCTTCTCTACCAGTGTTCAGAGTGGTTTGTGGATTAAGGTAGTTTATGGTGTCTTTGAAAAAGCCATATCATGTAACTAATACAGCCAAGGGCAAAATTTATCCCATTTTTGCTACAGTAAGAAAAGTCTGAAGCATTAGTTTCATACTTAGTATCTGACCAGATAGTTCCTTACATGTTAGTCTAGCAAAAGCACACAGCCACAACAACTCCAAGGGTCCCTTGTTTGCCACTAAGCATATCTACTGTGGAAATTTGGGCTCCATATGGGTCTGCTGTATGTAATTTCCCAAACCCTGTTAGAGATTCTGCCAAGCGGTACTAAACAAACCACCACCTCTGCAGCATAAGGACAATGGTGATATTGCCAGGCTGAATTAGAGGACCACATTCCCCATCTTTCAGTGCATTCTATTTTTTGGGTCTAGACTTTGGCATTCAACAATGAGATATTTGAAAGTGTAATTGTGTGATATTTTCAGTGACCAAGAAGCCGTAAAACTTGAGGTTAGAATGTTGATTTGCTACTCTTAGTAAGTCATTATATTTAGGATGCCTGCCGAGCACTAGGTAGGCATCCAGATTTATTTGATTAATTATGACAACTGTATTTGGAGACATTAGGAAAATAAGCTGATGGTGGTGTCTCAGGTCAGAATATTTTTGGAGAAGAGGTCACACAAAGTCAGAATACAGCTCAAGTGGAGAAAAGGCTGCATTGATATTTGCAAAAGAAAATGGTTGAGTTTACAGAATGTTGAGTTGGAATTGAATATCCCTTGGGTTTTGTGTGTGTGTGTGTGTGTGTGTGTGTGTGTGTGTGTGTGTGTGTGTGTGTGTGTGTGTGTGTGGTCATATCAGAATACAGAGAGGGAAGAGCCTTGTTACAGAGTCTGATTATGAGAGGGATATTATAAATTGCTTCTGGAGAATGACTTGACCAGCATATGTGTAAATATATCAGGTTCACTACCAATAGAGATGTGTTAGCCTTTGGCAAATAACCTACAGTTGTCATAACTTGCTTGTGACCAAAACAATTGAGTCTGTTCTTCAACTGAGACTGTTCTTCAAATGTTACTTTCTTCTCGTGGTTGGGTGGTTCTCATTGGCATCACACAAACATACTTTGGTTTGTATTGTGCTGTGTATTTAGCTCTATATCAGAAATGTTAGAATATTAAGACACTGTATTTCAGAAATCTTTAGAAATTTTTAGGCTGAGAAAAACAATATGTCCAACATCCAAGAACTTAGTGACAAGAACATGGTTTTGACAAAACCATGAATATAAGTTGCAGAAATAATTGTGAAGTAAAGCCATAGTACAACTCAAGAAAAGATTATTTTATGTAACTGCTAAAAGCAGAACTTTCACAGTTATGGCTTTTTAAAAAGCTCTTGAGAGGAAAACACATTGAGAACTTAGGGGAGTGCAGCACCAGGCTTTAGAGTGACCAATGAAGCTATAGCTTAAGCAAATGTAATGGCATTACCTTGCCTTTCTGTGTAAGGCTCAGTACTGCTTGTATGCATTGCAGTCTTGGTTTTCAATGAATGAGGCAGAGACAGAACACCAGCCTGCTGATTTTTATCTTTGTTACAGGGCCATCCTATGTTAACAAACAGATAATATTGCCTTCTTTTCCTAGACAACTAGACAATGGCAATAATCTATAACTAACTGCTATTTGTTATGTTGCAGAGGCAAATTGCGCAGAAAATTATGGATAATTTTAAAAAGATGAAATACAGGTGGCTCATCTAAAACAGACTCCAATTAAAACCACATTGTATTAAAGAGAGCCTGTTTCAGATAGGCTCTTCATGCTAAATCTGAATGAAGCAACAATGTTAGGTATAATAGCTGGTATCTGGATTTTAATATGATCAGTTCTCAGGCTTCAGGGCCCTAATATTACCAGCTGGTATTAAGAAACCAAGTTTCTATAAAACCTGATTATATTGTTTTTCCCTAGAGTATTGTAGTAGGAATCATTGAGAAGGTGGCTTTTATGGGGTATAGATTTTACATAAATGTTGTTCATACTAAATTTGACTGTTGTCAAAATTTAGATCACATTTTGTGCTCACATGCATACACACACACACACACACACACACACACACACACACACACACACACGCACCTGTCTTCTTACAAAATTAATTAAATCTTGCTTCAGGGATTGGGATGGTGTCTCAGTTAAAGCTGTGGTGGTAGCTCCCCAAAATAATGGATAATCAAAAGTGTGGCCACCCGCTCAAGTCTGTTTTGCCTTATTTAGAATACTCATTCATGTTAGTAATTTATCTTAGTTTTGTTTGGTCTGATAATAATGTACAGTTGCCAATTCTTTGACAAAGTATTTTCTTTAAATACAGAGTTTTGTTCATTTAAGCACAAATTGATCTGATAGATGGACTTGAAAACATTTGGTTTTATATGTTTTAATTCTTTTATATATAGTCTTTGTTGTTGAAAACACACATAGACATGACAGTCTTGGGGAGATATATATATATATATATTTTTTTTTTTTTAAAAAGAATTTCTTCTCTAGTGTGAAAGACACATAGCAGCGAGCTGCTGGTGAGGCAGGAGAACTGACCTGTGTATTTGACCTGTGTATTTGTCTGTTTGCCTTTTGTTTTTTCTTCCCAAGATCAATGACTGAACAGTGCCCAGAATTTGCAGCATCTTTAGCAAATACTTCCTCCAATTAAAAGTGAAGATTAAAGAAATGGTAGCATAGCACTTTTCCTCCACACAACTGACAGAGCTGAGAGGAGGCTCTGAGGCTCATGGGAAGTGTATTTGCAGCTTCAGGGCTTCTGAGTATCCAGTTAGGAGTCAGGAGACTGAAGCTGTCTTTGTATCTGTTGAACTTTTGGTATTTGTAGTATTTGTTGAACTTATGTAGTATTTGCCAGATGAGGGTCCACATATACTCAGGAGTGTACCCAACACTTTGAATGCTTCTCTGACAATAAGTCCTCTCAATTAATGGATGCGTTTCTAAGTTGCTTAGTAATCTGGGCATCCATATTTAACAGGTTTTTCTCTTTGTTTATCCTGTGATAGTGTCATAGATGATTCCAGACTCTGGGTGTTTTCTCCAGGGTAGCTGCTTTATTTAAGGGTGGAGAAATGATGATTCAGTGTGAATATGGATGAAGTTTGACTTTATGGGAAGGTGTGGCAAATAGAAGGTCTACTTAAACAAGGTGTTACATTTATTAGTAAGGTGAAGGTTTAGATCTCTGGACCATTAATTATGTAAACTTTGAATAAACAAAGCCTACTTTTGTGTCCCAAATTATTAGATTATACTTGGGCTTCTGAGAAGATGGTGGGGTGAGAAGATGATATAGAAAACACATGCACAATCTTTCCTGAATGTAGTTTGATGGCAATGGTTGAATATAAAGCAATTGTTGATTTTGGGGGAAAAATTCACATATTTAACAGTACATGAAATTCCAAGTATATCCTCTAGTGAGAATCAGATTTGACTTTTTGTTTGTTTTGTTTTGTTTTTTGTTTTTCAAGATAGGATTTCTCTGTATTGCTTTGGAGCCTGTCCTGGAACTAGCTCTATAGACCAGGCTGGCTTCGAACTTACAGATATTCACCTGCGTCTGCCTCTCAAGTGCTGGGATTAAAGGGTTAGAATTTTTAGGGTGCTTCTAATGTTCTGTTTTCTGTTTCTTATATTCATGTTTAAAAAAAACAGAGTGTAATTATGCAATGGTTGGCATTTGCTCTTTGCTTTTCCATGCATTGTGAACATCCTTCTGTTTCATAAAATCATTGAGATTTGATGCTTTCTTATTAACTGTATCAAAATTTATAATAGCATTTCCCTGACAAACTTGACCATGTAATTTTATAAGTTGATTTTGAACTCTCTGCTTGGGAGTTTCATGTTAGCTATATGACATATTTTTCTGGTGTTGATTTAAAAGCATAATCCCTTTCTCTGTATCTGTGCTATTCTTATTTATGGATAGATGTATTTTCAAAGTGTGGTTTTCAAACTCAAGTAAATGTCTATCATTTGCCTTTGCCCATTAACTGTTGGTGTTGTTACATTTGGCTTGAGTCAACCACATAGATAGATCTGATGAACACTTACTTTAGACTAGGTCATCACCAAATGTTCCTAAATTCAAACACTCAACTTTGCTAAGAATAATTTTAAACCCTAGGGGCCAAAGTTTCACTTTATATACATGGCAAATTTTTGAGTGATGCCTTGAGGCTAGCTTTATTAAAAACAAACAAACAAAGAATTCATAGAACTATGGTATAAACAAGAAGAAAGGCACGGTGTTATTTTGAGTTTTGGATTAGATTACTGCTGAACCAAGCATCTTTTTGACATAAACTAAAAATAACGTGTTTAGCTAATTAGGCGATAAAAGTAAACATCAAAGGCCAACCTTTCCTGTTGGTCCTGCAGTTGCTTCCTTGTATTTAAAACACTAGACTAGCAGACAACTAAAGCACTTCACCATTATTATTATTATTGGTTGAGCCTTTGGGAAAGTGGAAAACAGCACTCCTAGGTATTTGTTTTTCTCACATGTAACTTAGCCCACACAAAAACTACCAATCACTTAATGGTGGTGAGATTTTAATAGCTATTGCCTTGTCACAACAGACATTTAAAAAATATTCCTGGTGTTTTCATCTTAACATATCCAGATTAATACTATGGGGTGTTTCTTTCCCTTTCAGTAATGTTTATTCATGGCAATAGTGTTGCACAGAAAGGAAAAGTGCATGTGTGTAAACATATCTGGGGGTTGTCTCTGTTTGTTTTATTTTGTTTGTTTTTTTCCAGAATGCTCTTTGGTTAAAAATGAAACTTATTGTTGTGTGAATGTTAAGTTTAAACAGTAGGAATGTGTGCATTTATTAGTGACATCAGCTGAAAGTCTGAGAGTTGTTCAATGTGTGCTTGTGGATGTTTTCATGCATGTGTTGGTCTCTCTGTAAGCAGCTGTGCCTAGTGTCATTCCTTTCCCACTCTGTCCCCTTTCACTTATTTAGATACATGTATATACACTGTCTTTAGTCAAGACACATCCCACATGTGCCTCTGAGCATGAGGATGGCTGTGTCTGTGGGGGGAGAGGATGGGGATGTCTGTGGGGGGAAAGGATGGGGATGTCTGTGGGGGGAGAGGATGGGGATGTTTGTGGGGGGAGAGGATGGGGATGTATGTGGGAGGGAGAGGAAGGGGATGTTTGTTGGGGGGGAGAGGATGGGGATGTATGTGGGAGGGAGAGGAAGGGGATGTTTGTTGGGGGGAGAGGATGGGGATGTTTGTGGGGGGATGGGGATGTTTGTGGGGGTAGAGGATGGGGATGACTGTGGGGGGAGAGGATGGGGAAGGCTGTGGGGGAGGGAGGATGGGGATGTTTGTGGGGGGAGAGAATGGGGATGTTTGTGGGAGTGAGAGGATGGGGATGTCTGTGGGGGGAGAGGATGGGGATGTCTGTGGGGGGAGAGGATGGGGATGTCTGTAGGGGGGGAGGATGGGGATGGCTGTGGAGGGGGGAGGATGGGAATGGCTGTAGGGGAAGAGGTGCTTCTTTTCTTGCTCCCTTACAGCATTCTACTTTACAAAGTGACATTTTTGAAAACACCAAGGTTTTAAATTTTGTGGAGTTTTCTACTTATCTCTGTAATTCCTGAGACTTTCTCTAAGCAAGATGGCTGGCATGTTCTGAGGACAGAGCAGAGACACAGAGCAGAGACAAAGCCGCCCCGAGCAGGCAGACACACTTACATTGCTTGTGGTTTTTCAATACAGCTGCTTTCAAATGGGCAGGCGGCCTTTTCGGCACTGGCTCCACGGCCAAAGTAAGCCTGTCACACAGCTGGTAGTACTTACTGTACTTGCGGGAAAGTATGTGATCCATTAGTTGGAACCGTATGATTTTCACCAGTTCTGGTCATGTTTTTGTTAGGATGTGGTAAAAACATAAGCAGGGGGTGAAGGGACAATAGAAGCATGTGACTCGTTAAGGATTGGCCCCAACCCATTATTAGCTAACTTGTACGCCATAAAACGTCCTCTGTACCTCATAAGACAAATGACTTAATTCTTTATTCTTCAGTTGAAGTCATTTAGTCATAAGTAGTAAAAATTATCAACACTGAGCTCTTTTTGTCTTTTTCCTTTCTGTAAAGTACCATGATCCATTTAAACCCCAAATTGTAATACGAAGAGAAGTCATGCAAGTAAAAGACATTAATTTGCTGAAAAATGTCCATGACGGGTGAAGAACTTCTAACTGGAGTGAGCTCTTGCTACTGGTAAAATATGAGTGTGGTGTAGTTAATAAGAAACACTACTAATACTACAGGGTGTGTGGAGCACAATAAAAGGGACTTTTTTTGTCAGCACGTGATCAAGCTCTCTAGACTTGTATAGCTGGATAAATGAGAGAAGAATCTATCAGATGTTTTTGTCACTAATGGGGTTGTGCCAGGGCGTTTGCCATGGTTGACCCTGAGCTTGTACAGAGCTGCTGGAGTGTGCTGTATCACCAACTGGGCCATTATCAGGCAGACTGTGAGTACTTCACACGTGCACAGTGCACAGACCAAACCCTGTCCTTAGGACAGTGGATGTTGTAGCTGTTGTGTTCTCCATGTGTAGTTGGTATTTGCTTTAAAATTCACTTTCCTTCAGATCCTTCCTGTGCTGTACTGCTGCCTTTGCCCCCACTCTCATAATCTAATACTGATAAGATAGCCTTTTTTGAAGTCTTTGTGGCTAAACTGTTGGCAGGTTATGTTTTCAGACTATTTCTTTTTGGAGTTCTGCACCATTCATGCCTCCCCACATATGCTGCTGCTGTTGCTGCACTCTGCAGAATGAGAACCAGGTCTGTCTCTGACAATTAGCTCAACTGGCTACAGCATAAATAAAGGAATGCGCTCAGGGGCTGTAGTCTGTGACATGGTTTAACAGAGCGTAAAAAGCTGCATCTGTTCCCTGCCCAGATTCAGTCGCCTCACTGTCACTGGGCAGTTATCGACGCGGAGACATGCCTGTGCTGTTTGGTAAACAAGCGGCAGGTAAAAATTAATGGGGCTGTGAGCGTGTGAAAGTGCTGCTTTATTAAAAGCCCTCCTTTCTGGACTCACTGCTGGGTCACAAGCAGCCACTGGAGTATCTATTAAGATGACTCATGGCAAGGAATACTTCAGCACTTTGTACTCACTTCTAGAGGGGACCATTGACCTCTGAAAGCCTGATTAGGGAGAGGGAAAGGGAGAAGAAAACAGAATGGAGGTGGCCTCTAAACACTGGCCACAGAGTGCAGAGGCTGAACAAGAAAGCAGGGTAGCTGAGGGCTGCAGGGAGCCAGGCTGTGGTATAAATTGGGCATTGGAACCCAGTCCCAAATTGCAGCTGGGGTTTTGTCATTGTTAGTTTCTCTTGCTTTTCTGCCTCACTCTTGTAATGGCTGCTATTTTATTTGAGTTCTGAAATGATGAAGGAATACCTGGAATGTTTTTTTTTTGGTCACTTGTCCTGAGTAGACATTGAGTGCTCTGTAATTTACTTCCAGGTCATTCAGTTAAACATTGTCATATCTTTGAGCATTTGTCTGTCTTAGCTTTTAATACTTTCAAATGGAAATATATATGTAATGGAAATATACATAATGGATATATATGTGTGAGCGCGCGCACACACACACACACACACACACACACACACACACACACACACACACACCCTTTTGCTTTCACTTAGCTACATACTGGCTGTTAAGCTTTGTTTTATCCCAGTTCTAAATTCTTCACTAGGGCACCATGTGTAGGTGAATATATTGTCACTATGAGTGGTTCTGCATTTTCATAGTCTAATCCTCTTTGAGCATTCTTCTTAAGACTTACCAAGGTCTGTAGTCAAATACAAGAGGCAATTTTCAGTCTGCACATCTGTGCTGAAGAGGATGTTACTTAAGAAGGCTCTTTGCTTTCTTTCTAGTTATGTTTCTTCTTAGGGCCCCAACTATCTGCTCATCCATTAGAAGATGATGTAATGCTAATGGTATCTCACCCCACACAATTTGAAGCAAAAATGATTCCAGTTGGCTGGACCTGAATGTGGATGACCAGAAGGTGCTATGCCTTCATTCTCCACTGTATTTGAAGAGTGCATCTTGGAGTCTCTTTTCTGGCTGCTCAGCCCCTTGGTCCTCAACCTGGAGATCTTACAGCTGCACCTGCATGCCTTCTGTCTAGGCCCATCTTTTACTGCAGGCTATCATTACAGAATGATGTCTGCGTGGAGGAGTGGGAGAGAGACAGCAGGCATAGTGCAGCGGAAGCATCCTTTTTCATTGTTGAAGAGGGGTTGACACAGGAAAGTAACCCACTATCTGGACAGTTAGTGATGCCCGAGACTCTTTATCTTTGTAACATCTTTACTGTATGAAGTTTAATAAGCCAGCTGTGCAGTTTTTAAAAGCCAATGGATTCTGTGTTTCATCTGTGTGCCCCTCCGTTTGCTCAGAGTTTTCACTCCCTAGTTTCTTATTTCCCCCTTCTCTTGTTCTTTATCTCAGGGGAGTTCCCTGAGTAGCAAGACTGAAAAAGAGCTGAGGTTTATGTTAGAAGAAATTAAGGTTAATGATCATTGGCTCATTTTCATATTCTGTGGGTGTGGATGGAGGAGTAATCAGTGCAGGTGGCCCTGTCAGTTGGGAGTTTTTCTTTGTCATCAAGAAAATAAGGAGAGTGCAGGGATTGAATTACCACAACTATTTCAGGGCTAAACATATTTCATTTCCCTGATCAGGTCTGGGTTGAGGACACAAAGCTGACATTAATTTTATCCAAAGAAAGCACAGCAATTTTTTTTGTTTTATAATTTGACTGAATGCATAGGGTAGATGCATGTTCAAATTTAATTCTAGTATAATCTTACAAATAATTCTCTGAAAAGCAAAGGCGTTTTGATTCAGTTTGACAGTTTATGTTTCTGTGCCCAATTACCACTTAGTTATTGAATGTTAAAGAGCTGCCTTCTAAAATGTGCTCTCTGACTGCGCCAATTGGCTTCCCAGCTGCCTGCTATTACATGTGAGGTGCTCCCTCCTAACTTTTAAAAGGATGTACACATTGGAAGTAGTTATGTTTAGCTAGCAGAGGAAGTGGGGGATTTGGTTAGGAAGTGCTTGCTGGCCTTGAAAAACTATCTCGTGTACATTCTAATTTCAGCCACATAAAGACTTCTCTTTAAAGAAATATTTGTTGCATAAAAATTTTTTAAAAAATCCATTAAATGCCCAAACTAGGAAAATAACCTTGACTAAACAAAAAATATGACTTCCCTTTGTTTTTGTGTTTTTAATGCTACTAATGTTTCTGCAAGTGAAGTGCTCTGATTGAACACATAGAAGAGGGAGATTTAAAGTTGACCAGAGACAGTAAAAGACATTGAGGAAGAGGGTCCAGCACCTACTATGCATGGCTGGTTTTGCTTTTGTGGCAGAATGCAGCAGGCTGCTCACGTGACCTGGTCTGTTTTTAAGGCACAAGGTTTATTTGGCTGTTACAGCGTGAGTATAATATTAATGATACTGATGTAAAATTAACTTGTATGTTGTGTGGCACTTCTTTTTTGCCTCTCCTTTAAAATGACAGGTTTCTTTTTAATGTATTTATCTAGATCTGCTGCTACAATGAACATTTATGTAATTTTCCTTGCATTATGAAACATTTGCTATAATGAGATGTTTAGACAAAGTACAAGGGAAGGTGGGTTCTGCTTTCTATAGTGTGTGGTATGAATCTACATGCACTTGAATATTCATGACATGCTGTAATATAAATACTTTGACTTATTAATAACACATGAAGAGACCATTCCCAAACACTCTGAGGGCTAGAATGTTTCATTGATTTATGTAAACCCCTTGCTGTGAAAAATAAATAAGATTTAAAAAGTTTAACAAGTAGAATTGAGAAATATATGTGTATGTATGTGTGTGTATATATATATATATATATACATATGTTAAAGATTTATTTATTTATTATGTATACAGTGGTCTGCCTGCATGCCAGAAGAGGGCACCAGATGACATTATTATAGGTAGTTGTGAGCCACCATGTAGGTGCTGGGAGTTGAACCCTGATCCTTTGGGAGAGCAGCCAGTGGTCTTAACCTCTGAACCATCTCTCTAGCCCTGTTTTTTGTTGTTGTTGTTGTTGTTGTTATTGTTGTTGTTGTTGTTTGTTTTGTTTTGTTTTAAGTCATGATTTTTCTGTGTAGATCTGGCTGTCCTGGAACTCACTCTGTAGATCAGGTTGTCCTCAAACTCAAGAGATCTGCCTGCCTCTGCCTACTGAGTGTTGGGATTAAAGGTGTGCGCAGCCACCAACCAGCTACTCTGAAATATTTTAAACAAATTTAGTATAGTTGAAGGAGTTACTGACTAAGCTAAAACTTAGTATTGAGTGAAATGATGCTATGCCATTTCCAAATGTACAGTCTATGCAAAGCATTCTCTTGGTTTAAGAAGCGTCAAGCAAGTGGACACATATGCTCAATCCTTTGTTTCCTCGTTTGCTCTTTATTGAACCCTTTCATCTTACATACTACTGATAGACCTTAAACTGGCCCCACTGGGTTTGTTCAGAAGTCTTTGACTGGCATACATCCCTTGTTAGCTCGGAAATGAACAGCTGTGAATCAGTCTAGCTTTGCTTTGGTTGTTACCTGTTATATACTAGGAATACTTATAGAAGCAAATAATTTAAGCTAATGTTTGACTTGCATGTAAATTGGAGATATAAAAACCAGCAATAGACCCAGATTCTTAGTAAAAGGGAATGTCATCACAGGGCCTCTGAGATGCTTAAGCATTGTTTCTCTGCAGGCCTGCTGGTATGACTAGTGATATTTTACCTTCCTGATGGATTTTTATCTCTTCAGAAGTCCTTGCATATGGATACATGATCTGTCACAGAGTTGACAGGTTACTCTGTTCTAACTGTATATTAGTGTCTAACTGTGCCAGCAAGGATGTCCCCTCCCACTATGTTTCTAACAACTACATTTTACTTGCAGCAGCACCTGCAAACTGAAACTGTGATAAAGCCCACGTAGGAAAAGTAAAGAAAATCAGCTGAAATTCATTTTTTATTTTAAGTAGATTTATATATTATTTATATATGATACTTCTATTTTATATATTTGTTTATATTTACATATTATTTAGAGAGTTTATATTTGTGCATTTATATAAAATATTTGCACATGTAACAAATAAAAACTGATATTAATTATGAATGCCTCTTGAGATACTATACATTGTTCTCATGCAGATTGCTCACTGTCTGGTGGCTGACTTGACCACTCTGATTCCTCCACTGAAATCCATTCATCAGTGGGGGTTATGCATATTTTACATGAACAGTGGCATACATCCAGCAAGCCTTCCACTAAGCCGAGATGTATGGTTTAGTTTGGTTTCAATATATTAAACAAATAGCTCATTTTGGTTCTCAGTTTTGGAATGAATTTTCCACTTTCTCTGATGCAGGCATCAGCCTGACTCAGATCCTCAATGTAACCTGTAAAATGTTTATACCTGTGTGAGAATCTAGAGAATAAAGTTACATGTTCTCTTAGCACTCGTGAACTAATAATAAAATGTGGTTAAATATTTAAATTGCCATTTGGAATTGTTCTTCCTTCCTTAGGTGCTTCATCCTTAGGCCTCTTTTGAACAAATAATCCTGCCAGTTAATGTAAGTGGGGAAGCAATAGGTGCTTTAAAATATCCCTCTCTGCAATTGACCACCCAAGAGCCATTTAAAGAAGTGTTTTATAAATTTGTCACACAATTAGGAATAACTGATTCTGTCTTCACAGCTGGTGCTATGGAAACCTATATCTCCAAGAGAGAACAACTGCATTGTGCTTTGTACTTCAAGGTATTCAGAGTTGGTGACAGATCCACCAAATCTTTGATGAGATTCAGTAAAGGATAATTTGCCTTTGTAAGCTTCTGACCAATGAACTGCGATCAGGTATTCATGTGACAGCAAACTTGGATCCACACATTTTCATACACACACGCACACACGCACGCACGCACACACATGTGTACACACATATATACACACACAACACAAATGTAACTTTTTTACTTTGTTAATGCACATCTATTCAGGGAATAGATTATTTTATGGAAATATAGAATATGAAATTTCTATATTTCCTATGTCTAGGTTGAAACATAATTTAAATTACAAAGAGTTGTCAGAAGAAAATCTGAATTCTAAAGTAAATGGGATTGTTTGGCTCTCCTTCTGAGGCCCAAATGTTTGTTCTCTTAGAGAGAATGCACGAAGCTGGAATGAACACAAGTACCAGTGCCTGGCCAGCACTCAAGGTGAGGTACTAATGCAGCCCTCATAAGGCCAATAAACAGACATAGGGTTTTTTTTTCTTATATATTGTACATAACAGTGTATGTAAAAAAATATATATATATATATATATATTAAACATTAAAAAGTGAGATAACCAATGCGAGTGCTTGTAAGGACACTTTCTATTCTGTTTTTTCTACCTAGCCTTTAGAACAATTACAGCCCAGCTCAGTTTGGACACGCTGAATTTCAAGTGCTCAGTTATCTTTATGTGGCTGCACAGTGTCAGTCTGGACACTAACACAGGTTTCTTTCCACCAGCAGTGCCACAGCTTTTAAAAGGGTGGACTTGGAGTTTTAAGTCCTTATTTTGGTTCGTGTGGGAGCCCCTTGACTCTGATGTACAGTGAGTAAATAACTGAATCCTTGGGGTAATCCTTTGATAGAGCGTATGCTGACATTTTTTTTTTTTCCTGGCCAACATTTTTGATTCTTCTGTAAGTAAATATTAAGTATTTGTTGACTTTCTCTTTTCTTAACTTTCCTTATCTAGGAAGCCATTGCTTTTTCAGTCTTTCTAGTTACAGTTACAGGCTGCTGTGGGAGATGATAATGCCTCTCTCTGCTTCTCTTGTTGGAGATTGAAGGCAGTATACCCTGGCGCTGCCCTGGGCTGAGCCTGTCCACCATCTGTGTAAGGAATTCACAGTCCCAGACAAAAGAAATTGGCAAAGTCTTCCTCTGTCTGCTCTCCAGATTCTCTAGATAGCCATAAAACACCTGGACAAAATCAGCAGGTGATGGCAAGGGAAAGAGAATGATCAGTCACAGGCGTTGTTGAATCCTTTGAACATTACTTATGGCCTGGACGTTGCTGTCACCAGGCACAGTTTGATCTTGGGTGAGTTTTCTGGAAGAGCTTTATTCTCTGGCTCGGTGACAACAGTAGAACCAAATAACACTGTGGATAGGAGAAAGAAGAGGAAAGCTAAGGTTTGCCTGCCCCAAAGTATGCAGTTGTAAGTGGTAGCACCTCTATGTATGCAAGAAACAAGACTGTTAGATGCAAAACTGCTTTTAGAACACAGTTCTTAGGGTAACCCCATTAGAGGAGTCAAAATAGCCTACTAAACTTAGCATAGAGTGTTTTTAGATGGGAGGTGCTTAGTTAACATTGCTCATGAGCTACTTTCCAAAGGACAGTTTAAAATCTACTTTCCAGACTTACAATGGAGATGTGGACTTGGCATTATGGAATTTCCTGGCTTTTCGATGTTTTTTTGCTGTGGTTCATGACATTTCCGTGTAGCTATTGTCACTAGAACATCTCTATATGTGTTTGTTGGTGTAAGGTGAATGTAACACTAGAACCCCCAGAACACTTACTGCAGTATGTTTTCCAGTTATGTGGTATGGTTTGTGTCTGTGTCTTGTTTGGATGCTGTATCCATAGTGTTTAGTAGACACTGAGACACCGCTCAAGCTGTCTGCAGTTTCTGTGCCACTTTTATGTGGGAGCAGACTGCATATCTCAGAGTTTAGTAAGGACAATTCTGTTTCTAATGGATCAGGGATTGTGCTGTTTAAAGGCAGTTTTTTGACTAGTAGAAACTGAGCAAAGTCCTTTGGTTGCTATCGTCAGTCAGGAAGTTAGAGTTTAATTTGGTGGTACTTAACTTGTTTGCCCTTGACACTTCAATGGTTGCAGTTTAGTTATGCTCTTCTTCTTTTTTCTTTTTCTTTCTTTTTTTCCCCCCCAGGGAGAGGACTAAACCAAAGCAGAAGCTACACTAATTCAAAATTAGCCTCTTTTGCTTTGGCTGTGTCTACAAACGTAGCCCCTTTTCATATAAATGGCGTCAGGCTTCATTGAATTTAGCTCTGTCTTGTTAAGTACATTAATGCTGTGTTCTGTCATTCATTACACGAGAATTAGTTGTCTATTACAAAGTGGGGGTTTTTGTTTGGAGCCTGTTCTTCATGGAAGAAGGCCATTCATGGCTTAATTCCCTGTGCGCGTAGACAACTGGGCTTGTTTACCTGGGACTTGTACACCACTATATGCATCGGGCAAAAAAAAAATGTTGACTGCACTGTTGGGAGGCCCACCTTCATATAAACAGGGAAGCATAAAAAGAACACTTATCACCTTCCTTTTGAAAACCCCTTTCCCTCCATGTATTTTGTCACGCTTTTTAAAGTGATCTATACAGTGTCCTTAGAGTGTGTTACAGAAAGTGTTAATATCTCAGAGCAGCAGTAATAATAATCCTTTTACTCAGGGTAATCACGTGCTAATCCTCTGGTAAGTCAGGAGTATTAGATCATTTGAAATTCATTGTGTCAGCTCAGTTGAAATGACTGGTGTGGTGCTATAAACATTAGAGAAAGGGACTCTTTGAACCCAAATAATAATGTCAAAAAGTTTGTTAGTATTACATGCTCATGTTTAAGGGTTTCATAAGCTCAACCCATAGACAAGAGCATTTCAGTTTACATTGCTGTGTAATATATTATTTTAACTGAAGGCTTATTTTTATTTTGTTATTTGGAGAAACTTTCTTTGCCTCTGGCACTTAGAGACTTGAGTTTTATGGTACAGTTTCCACTTTGTGATCTCAGGGAGCCTGGCATGCCAGAGTTGTTGTTTTTTTCCCCTCTCCCCCTCTGGTCCTTTTCTTTCTTTTTAATTCTTTTAAAAAGAAAGTTTTATTATTTGCTTAAAGCATCATTTGGGCTTAAATTTTTCCTTGCTCTCCTATGTCATATTCTTGGGACAAACACGATGATACACATGTATATGTTTATTTCACTGTGAAGTTCTAATCTCAGAGGCTTTATTCCATATTTTACTTCTGAGCACAACTGTCCGTTTGCTGGACTCTCAGTAATTCAGTTGAATTACTCTCTTCCCTTCTTGTTCTGAGCCACAGCTGAGTGAGAGCCTGGAAGATAGGATTCTTCTTTACTGTAAACCTTGTGCTCAATACATGATACATACTTTTTTAAAAAAGAGATATCTCAAATGGTTTCATTTACAGAAAGCAAATTAACTAAAGTTCTTGCCGTGACAGTAAATGGGTGTTTCTTGGTTATGAATCACTCCAGTTTCTATTTTTTTATGACATTACAAATGCCCCCCTCCCCATACAGTTTGACTACAGCTGCTGCATGAGACCTGAAGCTATGTGTGTGGCAACACTTGGGTGTTAGCTAGCTGTTGACAAAGCACTGGGTAAAGCTGCAGCAAGCACCAATCATTTCATTGATTTTTTTTTTCCTGAAAGTTGAGCCCTTCACTTAAGAGATTGGGCAATCAAGGGTCCTGCTGTATGAAAATCTGCAATTTCTCTACCTCATGGTATCATTTCCTTGTTTCGAGTTTGTCTTTGATTTGGAGTTTGGAAGAGTTTGTAGATTTTTCTCCTACTGGGGTTTGAGTAGGAGTAGGAGATCTCATTGCCGTGATGAGATTGAAGTTTGCAGGCCATTTTACTGACTGCCTGTGGTTAGATAAAGAGGGAGGCCTGCACAAAGTGCGATGCCACAACAAGGCACACCATGTTGCATATGACTTAACCCATGTCTCCCTACCAACAGATTTCAGCAGTAAAGTGCTTCATCATCCTACAGCAACCAGAATACAGGATAGCTTTCTCTGTGCTTCTACCAAAATAACTGAAATCTACATAGGCTTGCTCAAGAACTGAAACCTGGACTGAGAAAAGCAGTGTTATTAAATGCAACTTGAGCATTCTCAGGCGTTCCTCAGCTAAGAGAATAAGGCTGCCAGATGGTCTGGTTTAAATCACAGAGACAGTGTGGCCAAATGCAGACTCAACTCCCCGTGGCCCCAGCCATCTCAGGGGTTGCATGGCAGAGAGGTTGGGGATAGTCCTCCAGACATTGGCACCATTGACGGAAGAGCTAGAATTCCACTGGGCATGGGCTTAGAGATCATAAAGAGCATTGTTGCAGGCCTGACAGAAGGGAGCCTAGCTCAGAGTGGGCAGGCTGGATAGTTACCTTTGGTTACTGTGAAATAACTGTTTAGATGTCTGACTTTACTAGGATTGTTGGGAAAGGACAGCCTGGCACAATGGCAAAGAACTAAGCTACTTACATATAAATCCTGGTTCTACCATTTATCCATCCTGTGTGATATTTGACAGGTCATGAGTTTAACTATATGTCCAAGTGCCTCACTTCTGCAGTAGATTTAGTGAAATCTACCACCCCTTTAGGATAAGTTAATTATGAAGAATAAGTAGATATACAGTGCCTAGAGCAGTGCCTGGAATAGGTATAGGACCTTCTGTATGTTTGAGTCATAGATGAAGACTGGCACTGAGAGTAATGTTGGAAACCACCAATGAAAACAACTCTAGTAAATCTGGCTGCTGGAATACTCTCTGTTAAGCTCAGTGACATCTTTGTGCCCTTCACAAAGACCATCTTCTTCTTTTTAAATTTAAATAACTTATTTATCTGTCTATTTTATATCCTGACCATAGGCTTCCACCCTTCTTCTCCTCCCATTCTCTCCCCCTTCTTCCCCTCTACCCCTCCATCCAGCCTTCTTCAGTATTCTTTCAGAAAAGGGCAGGTCTCCCTTGGTTATCAGCAAAGCATGATATATCATGTTGCCATAAGACCAAGTACCTCCCCCTGTATTCAGGCTGGGCAAGACAGTCCAGTATGAGGAGTAGGTTCCCAAGAGCGAGCCAAAACACCAGGGTGGCCCCTGTTCCAATTGCCAGGATTCTCACAAATAGACCAAGCTACGCAACTGTCAGAGGACCTAGCTTGGCCCCATGCAGATGCCTTGGTTTTTGGTTTTGACTCTGAGACCCCCTGAGCTAGCTGTGTGTTTTCCTGCAGTGTCCCTGACACCCCTGTCTCCTACAATCCCTCCTACCTCTCCTGGCCAGGACTCTGAAAGCTCAGCTCAGGGTTTGGTCCTAAGTGTCTCTAAATCTGCCTCTATCAGTCACTGGATGTAGGCTCTTGAATTACAGCTGTGGGATGAGGAGTGGCCAGTTCAGGTGATGCATCCACCCAGACCCAGGAGTCTTAAGCTGGGATCATCCTTGTAGACCCGCTGGAAGTTCCCTTGCATCGGGCTTCTACCTGACTGCAAAGCCACCTTTCCAGTCATTTCTCAGCACTCCAACCCTCTGCATACTCCCCAACCCGATTCCTCAAGTTTCCATGTCTACCCTCCCCAGTCCAACCAGGAGATCTCCTCTATTTCCTCTTCCCAGAAAGGTCCATGTATTCTCCCTTGGGCCCTTCTTGTTACCTAGCTCTACTGGGTCTGTTGATTGCAACATGGTAGTCCTTCACTTGATAGTTAATATCCACTTATGAGTGAGTGCATGCCATGTTTGTCATTCTGGTTGTGGGTTACCTCACTCAGGATGAGTTTTTTCTAATTCTACCCATTTGCTTTCAAATTTCTTGATGTCGTTGTTTTTAACAGTGTACTACTCCATTGTTAGTGCAAACTTATTCAGCCACTTTGAAAATCAATATTTCAGTATCTTAGAAAATTTGGAATCAATCTACTTCAAGACTCAGTGATACCATTCCTGGGCATATACACAAAGGATGCTCAATCATACCACAAGGACACTTACTTAACTAGGTTCGTAGCACCATTATTTGTAATAGCCAGAACCTGGAAACAGCCTAAATACCCCTCAACCAAAGAACGGATAAAGAAAGCCCACCCTCTTATGCTGTGTATTTGTATCCTCCAGCAGATAATCTCATGCTTTCTTTGCATATGCAGCTGGGGTTTGGAGCCTCTGGGGGACTCTGTGGCTCTGTGTGGTGCTTCCCCAGGCAAGAGTTCAGGCTGGGTGGCCTGTGCTTTCATCGAGAAGGACTATTGTCATAATTCTTTTTATGTTATTTTTCTGTTTTGCTTTGAGAAATAATTCTTCTTTTATTTTTTTCTTCATTCTTTTTCCTCCTCTATTTTGGAGTCAGAGTCTTACTATGAAGCCATTGCTGACTTGGAGAGCTTGCTTTGTAGACCATTCTGGTCTGAAACTCAGGGAGAGCCACCTGTCTCTGCCTCCTGAGTGATAGGATTAAAGGCATGCACCACCATACCCAGAGAGTGATAGTTCCCTTCAAGATATAATTTGTCAGGGAAAGCTGTTTTTATTTTAAAATTAAAATGATTTTCAGTTTACACCTTGGTAGGAATCTCTGTCATAAATAACATCAGTTAGCTCCTCAGAACGTACTTCTTTTGCGGATGAGGCAGAGAGCGGACAGAATAAGAATCTGATACTGATTGATTGCTGTGCCCACATGAGAGTGGACTCTAAGGTAGACTGAAGTTTGTATTTTTCAGTGACCATCATGACTTTGTATCAGTGTCTGTTTTCTCCAATGCATGGGGTGATTATCAGGATATGACTCCAAATTTTTCAATACCGCAGTTTAAACCTATAATAAGTCATGTGTTAAAAGTATTAAAAATTAGAGTGTATTTTCTTATGTTTCCTGAAAGATGGAGTAATATTCGTATCAGTAATGACTTGGAAAGAATGACTTATGTCCGAAGGAAGGATCGTAATTTCACATTCCAGGGGTGCCCCTAAACACATCTCCATATCTGTCAGGAGGCCCTTCCCAGTATGGCTATGGAACATTCTAAACTGGTCATAGTGGTCAGATTGATCAGCTGAATTGGCATTGCCTTGATGCACTGGAGCTGATATAATGGAATTGGGCCATTGGGCTATCAGAATTTTTTTTAAATACCAGTTTTCTCTGTTGACCAGATATGAGATCTTCAAGTATCTTCAACTCTTTCTTGCTATGTCAAAGTTGTTAAAAAAAATGTATCATGCTCAGTTGTGGTGATAATTAGATCATGTACATAAAATATATATAGAAGGAGAAAAATTATCTTTTTTCTATGCATTCTTCTAAGTTCTTGGCCCGAGTGTCTGTTAACAAAAGGTAGATGAGAAAGAGAAAAGTGTCCAATCTTGAGGAGTCTGACTTTTATCTGATACATAGTGTTCTTATAAAGAAATGAAGTCCTGAAAGATCAGTGAAAACTGAGTAGTTTTGGCTAGGCATGATGAAGAATGGGGAGCTCAAGGAAAATGAGCAAAACAAACTATGGATGAGAATAGTCAACTCGAAGAAACAGCAAAGCATGCCCTGCTCATTGATATTCCTCTGCTTATGTGAGAGTCGTATACTCTGCTTCTGGGGAATAGGGTGAGGGAATGGCAGGATGTTCCTAATCAGCTATTACTCAGATTCCCTCATCTTAAAAGGTCCACCTTGCCAAGGTGGCATATTTGGAATTGTGTGTCCTAAACTACATTATCATGGATGTAAATCATGTAGCCTGTTGTCTGCTTTGTAAAAGAGTATGAGAGCTGGTCAAAAATTAGTATCATTATTATTGAAAGTAGAGTGATTAACTGTCTGCATTTCTAAAGAGCTTCTCCATGCATTCATTAAAGGTGGCAGTTGTGGTATTTACCTTGTTGCATCCTCATTCTTAGATGCAGCCATCTGTCCTATCAAATATTGCTTAACTAGTAGTAGAATGTTGTTTGTAGAAGTTTTAGTTTAGTTCCATCCATCTATCTATTTTCCATGTGGAAAAGTGACATGTATGGTTTTACAGTTATGTTATTGTGGATGTGACCACGCTTTGCTCCCATCACTGAGCTGTACCAAAACCCTATTATAAAGCATTTTTCAATTTTATAATTTAATGTTTTAATAAAAGAAAGCTTTGCTCTTTTTTGGAGAACATGAATATGATATTAAGGTCATCTACACTGATAGAATTGCTACATTGATAGAATTTTATTTGTGTGTGTTTTGGGGTCTGTGTTCATGTGTGTGCATGGCACATACATATGGAGGACACAGCTTGACGATTGCTGTTTTTTTCAGTCACTCTCTACCTTATTGTTTGGGAAACGGTCTCTCACCTAATCTGAAACTCAACAGTTCAGCTAGACTGGCTGACCAGTGACCTCTGAGGATCTGCCTGCTTCTGTCTCCAACTCCCAACCTGGTACTGTGGTTACAGACAAGCATAACTTGGCCATGCTTTTTATATGGGTCCTGGCATCTGGACCCATCTCTATGACTGTGTAGCAAACACCTTACTGGCGAAGCCATAGCCCCAGCCCCTGAGTAGATAAGGTTCTTAATCTGAGCAATTGTTTTCCAAGTATTGTTCCTTTAAAAAAAGAAATGAAACCATCACTGTGGGTTGAATGTGGTATGGAAGCATCAGTGTTTTGTCTGGTTATTCTGTGCTGGACACAGTGCTGAATGACAGAGGCTCAGAAGGAGGAGATCACCATCTTTTGTGTCAAAGCATTCAAAATTAATATTCATGAAAGATTTACAAATTTTTCATTAACTGTTTGTCTAGGAATCCCTCTGTTGCTCCCAGGATTACCTGTCCCCTATTTCAGAGAATAGTTTGTATTCTCTGAAATTCGTGATGATCAAATTTAATTCTTAGGTTTCAGTTTCTAGCATGAATGTGTAGGACTTCATGGGACATGCTCTAATTTCATTTTGAGCCTATTTTACTAGGTTTACATTTAGGGCACCTGATCAGAAAACAGAATTTATTTCGCTTTTGAGAAACTATTTGCCATAAGACACTATATTCCACTCTTCCCTTGGTGGCTTACCCTTTTTTGTTAAGCCAAGTGTCATGTGAAGTTACCTGGACAATTAGTTGAAAATACATTGTATGGAGTCTGATACGACTTGTACATTTTTTCAATATTATATTAGTTACCCTGATGACAAGTATGCTTGCCACAATTCCTTCTCATAAGGAACTGTCACGGTCATCTTCTAAGTTACAGTTGAATTCATGAATTCATATTTTGGGAGCATAATTGAGCCCAAATCCTGGTAACATTCTAGGCACCTCCTCCTTATGTTAATTAACTGTTATTCATATGAAAATAGCAAGGTACACTTTTTAAATGGAAGAATTTTTTTTATCTAAGTAGTGGAAGGAATGGTGTTAAAGATGCCCCTTTTAATGTCCATCTGGCTGCTACAGAGCTCTGTCATGAGGACCTGCGTGGTTGTCATAGGAAGGTTCACACCCCTCATTGCTCCTGGGTTCCAGTAATATCCTTTGCCTTGATAATCTTTACTTTTAAAAATTTAAACTATTTTTAAAGTAAGGCTTCTCTTTTCCCAGGGATAGAATAGAATTATTTTGTCTTATAGGCATAGTGTCTACTTCCTAGTCAGTTACAACATGCTTCTGATTGCTTCTTTAAGATAGTGTATTATTTCTTCTATGTGTGGCCTATATTTTAACACTGGAAATACATACTAGATAAATTCAGAGTCAACTGGCACTGAAAGTATTATATTAGTCATATGCTTGGGTATTCTTGATGTTCTTCATGGCTCAGAATTTGAAATGCCATTATTTTAGTCCAGTTTTGCAGGCTACCCTTCACAGGAGTGGAAGAGCCTTTTCTCTTTCCCACTGTCATCTGATAACTGAGTCTTCTGAAATAACAGAGAGCTAGATTGACAAGAGAAAAGTTACATAACTTTATGACTTATATGAGGACATGGGCTAAGTGAACACCCAATAATCTAATGAGACTAGAAACCTTCATTCCCAATTCATGGGGAAGAGGGAAGTGAATGTTGTAGGCACTTTTAGAAAAAAAAAAAAAGTAAATTCCATTTTGGGGAGATGAATGACTCATAGAACAAATAATCGTCGGAGTGACAGGATTTTTTCTTTTTTGGGGGTGGGGTGGGGAGAGTCTCTTGATTTTACAGTCTCCACATTCTTGGGATATATGGCTCTTGCTGTCTTAATTTGTGTACCATACATACCATGCTGTCTTAATCTGTACACCGTAGACACATGACATGTGTCTTGGATGAGCTTCATTCTCCATCTTGACTTGTTGGTTTTGGTTAAATTCCTTTTGCATAAGTGCTGATGGTCCAGGTGAAAGGTCTATTTGGGGAAGTCATGCCAAGTAAAACAAGATAAGGTATCTGACCTTGAAGACCTTGAGTCAGCCCCTAGTGAAAACCTATCCATTCTCCACCTTGATTCTTCAGCTGAGCCTTTTCTTACTATCTCAAAAGAAGGAGCCTTCTCCTCAAACCCTTGGGTATTATGTTTATATCTCTCTTCTCATATCAATCACCTTCCACTTCATAGTATAATTTTGTGTAGTTAAAGCTGTCTCTGTACTTAGGTGAAAATTCTTTGAGGACATATGTACTTACACATCAGAGGTTAGAGTTCTTTTCACACAGTAGGTTTTTAATAAATATTGGTATTGAACCTGTGAAGCTACAAGACTAAAATTTCTACCTGAGAATTTGTGAGGGGCCTCTTGCCATATTTAATATTTTATACTTCCTACTCTGTATAATTGGAAAGATTTAATTTCCAATTCCTTGTGTATTACAAAGAAGTCAAAGAGTAATGCAGTGTAAGTTTAGTACAAGAAAGGAGACTGGGGAACAGGAAAGGGTAGGGGATGGTTTAATGTATACAGTCTTCCATCACAAGGCAGACACTTAATCTCAGGAAACAGTCTAATGAATATGAACACTTGGAAAATTAGTTGCCCATTTCATTAATTGTTTATTTGTCAATGAAAGGGGCTAGTCAGGCCGGACAATTGCTTGGTTTCTGGAAATTGGTATACTAAACTATCTCCAGATGTTAGGAGAAAGCGAGACATCCACATTTTATTGTGTGTAACATGTTGTTGCACAATTCATAATTTGAGCCTGGAAATTTTTAGCTTCTGTTTTCTTAGCACTTCATTTTCTTTAGGTGTTAGATCTCTCTTTTCTTACAAACTCACCATTAAAATAATTAAAAGGAAACATTCAATGTTGTATTTTCACTGAAGTTACTTGGTCTAGCTTAAGAAAAGCTAAACTTGCTTTTGTATGGAGAAACAATTTTTCTTCCCTGACCTGTTTTATTGAGAACTATTTATATAATGAATTATATGGATATGAATTTTTAAAGTTGAGTTACCATCAGTCAATAATTTCTCTTGATAGGTATTTTCAAATCAAGCTTACTTTTTATTTCAGAGAATCCAAAATACATTCCTAATAAATGTTTATTGACGAGATTTTTTTTAGTGCTGTTCCTTCAAGTTACTATTCAGTGATTAAATCCTAAAAACTCCCAGCAGCTGTACTGGCAAGCTGTAGATATTTTGTATCACTAGCATGCAGAGTGAACATGTTCTCACCTTGCTCTTTTATCTTTATTCAGTCATGGAGATGATAACCTACTGTGATCCATTATCTGTCCCCCTCACCTTCCCAGCAACAGGTATTCCAACACTCCTTTGAAGCTGCTTGGGAGTGTTGATTTTGATTGCTAACCAAACCAAAACAGCATCAGATGAATGTAAAGAGTCATATTTTTACATGTCACTTAAAAGTGGCTTTTGTGCTGCACTATGCTCTACAGCTATTTTCCAGATAATTCATAATAGTAGAAGGAAATCCTCTGGGTCTCTTAGGAAAACTGTCCCATCAACCTTTCTTTTCATCTGTGGGTCGTAGAGGCAACTCTGCTGGGGGCTTTGGTGACCAGACTATCTGGCAGGACAGTTGATAGTATCTTTCCTTTGTGTTGAGACAAATAGATTTTGGCTGTAGCTTATTAACATAATTCAGCACAACCACAGACATATTGTACATATTAGAGCATAGAATTAGAACCATTTTTTGCACATCACAGTGTCCTCTTGCTTGTACTTTTTTTTTTTCTTTTTGACAAGGATCTGGATAATTGCTTCAACAAATGAACTGCTGTGTTCAGTCTGTTTCTATAATTTCATAAATTGTTTGCGTGATAAAACCAAGCAAGCTTTCACTGAGTTAATATAAGAAACCACAGTGTAATTACAGGCACTGTTATCAGTTTTGAAAACGTATGACAGAAATGGCAGTTGAACTGACAGCTCCTTTTTCCTTGTTCTGTCATAACAAATTATAAGTCAAGTGTCAGTAGGCAAGTCTGCCCTCCATACCTCATCTTTGAAATGGGCCTGCACTCATGACTTGACTGGTCAAGCATCCCCTGGGAATGACTCATACGCTGAAGAGTTTCTGAGTGCTAGCATTCTTGAACTCTGGAGTAAGGAGAAGGGAAACACCTTGTATTTCAATGAGAGACAGGTAGGCTTACTACAAAGTAGACAAATGGATTAAAAGCAGGTGGGATGTTTTTCCAAGACTACAGTATAGTGTGCTCATTGTTTTCACTTAAGTCTTGTTGAGTAAACTAGTATAGTTATTTTTGTTTTAGTTTATAGGCTGTTACAAAGCTGATAAATTATAATCATTTCACTATTTTGTTAATTTCTCACAGCAATCTACCCCTCCCCTCTTACCCTATTTAGCTCCCCCCACCCTCCACACACCCATACATAAATTGTTGGGAACCTCAGATTCCTTCTGGGGGTGTTTAGGAAAGATGTAACTCATCGGCCCTTCTTTTCAAGTTGTAGTGAATCTAATTATAGTGGTGCATCTGGTAGGCATGAAAACCATTAGACAAGCAAAGCGGGCTCCCAAATGCCACTCCACGAGAGTAATTTAAAATGCTTCAGATTCAGCACATCCTTCTTCAGTTATTTCCTCATGCATTGTGAGCTTCTGGTGTTGCTACATAGTGTACTGGGTCTTCTGCACCCTGCCCCCATCTCTGCATTGTGTGATCTCTCTTGTATTCCTATGTCATTCCTGTAGAATCAAGGGTGATAAAAGTTTTATTTATCCATAATACATAAGATAGTCAAATAATTTTGTATTAAGGGTAACAATTTAGGTTCTTTAGCATCTTCTGAACATCAGACTACAGGTAGCTAAGAACATGGCAGACGAGTCAACCTATATTTTTTTTCCTGCCTCTTAGTTTAGTCAGGAATGAGAAAAGTGAGACACCAGTGTCCTGAGGAGCACAGGAAAGTAAAAGAAAAATCAGGCATGGCATTCAGATTTGAGGCCCAGCCAGGCAGTGGTGGTACACGCCTTTAATCATAGCACCCAGGAGGCAGAGGCAGAGGCAGAGGCAGGAGGAGTTCAAGGCCAGCCTGATCTACAAAGCTACACAGAGAAACTCTTTCTCAAAAAATAAAACACAAAACAAAACAACAATCCCCACCCCACCCCCCACCTCCCACCCAGGCGCGCGCGCGCGCACACACACACACACACACACACACACACACACACACACACACACACACACACAATGACACAATCAGCAGATTTGATGCCTAATGGAGCAATAGAGAAAAGATTATCACTATGGAAAAGGAAGAGAAAACACCAGTCCTCCTGGGAATTCAACAGAAAACACTTTTTGCAAGATTAGTTTCAGTGAAGAGCCAGAGTGGAAATGTATTGTAAAGTGCAAACTCCCGGCTAGACTCTGCAGTCCTGGAGACAGAGCGCTTCACAGCCCTGTACTGTGACTTCCATAGTAAAGGAAGATAGCCGGAGACATTTCTATTTCCATAAAGACACTGGGATAAGTGCTGTTTCCTTCTTGTGGTAGACATAGTTTGGCCACTTATTTCTGTGTGATTATCTTTAGTTTTCCAGTTAAAATCCAAACTTTTTGTCTTGCGACAGTGAAGCTGACTTTCACCTGTGTGCCTTTTGACTCCTAGTTACCAGAGAAGCAATGTTAGCTTAGGATGCCTTCTCTCTAGACCAGAGAACCCTGTGTTCACCTCCATTTGCTGCATGCTGCCTACTGCCTGGCAGTTTAAAATCCTGCATTGTGCTATCCATTCCATGCTGTCTTTAGCTATAATCCCTGGCACAGAATTGGCATTTAGAAAATATTTGTTGAATTGATAATTTTGTGTCTGCTGGTCAGTTGTGGCCCTGAAAGACCCCTTGGGAGTTTGCTACCAGCCAGTCTTGAACAGAACTAGCTATGTCGGGTCTATCCTGTCTCATTCAGACAGCAGGTCTGACTGCTTTCTCCAGACTGTGTTCCAGGCACCAAAGAAACAGTTCCAACATCTCTTTCCTTACAGGAGATAAAAAAAAAAAAAAATGTAGGTCGGGAAGGTGCATTATTTAGGAAGCACAAATAATTACATAATGAAAGCAAGTAATGTTCTTGTTTTCCTTATGAAAGTGTTACTGTAAATCATGTAATGTAGAGGCTGGAGAAAGCCTGGTACGTGATAACAGAGGAGTCTGAAATAGACTTGGATCTCTAGTGCAGAACAATTGTAAATGAGAGATTTGGAAGTCATACTTCAGCTGTTTTGTTTCCTGACCGTGTTCTAGTTTTCTTACTGAACCAGCTTATACATAAGTGCCGAGAGTAGCTGGAAATGTATAAACAGTGTGTCTAGAAATTGTGTATTATTCACATTAGAATTGTTACTTCAGCCTTATCTGAATAAGGATTGAAAGTCATCATAGTTGCTTTGTTTACCATTTGCTCTCTGTCTGGCACTCTTCTCCACTTTATACAAAGTATCTCTCATGAATGGGAAAATTGTGTGCGAAAGTAGTTGTTACAAGTGAGGAATAGAGTGCCTCAGAAGGGAAAAATAATTCACAGATAACACAGAAGGAAGCGTTTTCCACTCATGGAAAATGGAAAATAAAGCTTTCCACCCTTTTCTGGCCCGTGTTCTTCTAGTTGAATTGTCTCAAGACTCCAGATTTTTGTGCTCAGAGTGAACATTGTGACTAGTTCATGCCATGAGGCATTTGATGACAGAAAGGAGAGAGCAGTCATCAGAATAAGTTTGGTATCCTAGGAATATTGATTTAATGTTTTAAAGAAACATTTTTTGCACACATGATTCTGTGACAGGAGACAGAGTTCTTTTGCTTGTTTTTCTAAAAGGAGTTAATTTTGTTAATGTATGAATTAGGTTGTCGGAGCTTGTGATTAAAACATCAGGGGGTTTTCCATCTGGATCTCTTAGCTGCCTAGATAGCATAGGGAAACACCCTTGGATTTCTGAAGGACTTAAGGAGATGCCATCTGGGAGTGCTAGCATCTGGGTACATGTATGAACATCTTGGCCCACTGTGTGAGTTTCAAGTAGAGTTGTTGGTTTTTATGTATTTTTAACAAGACTGGTAATGCAAGAAAACCTGAAGAATTGTTTTAGTATTGAAAATTTATTTTGTGAAGATATAAAATTGTTTATTCACCCTGAAGTTCTGTTTAACCTGAACCTGTTTCCAAAAGGACTGCTGAGGTGAAAAGGCCACAGATGATTTTACAGGTGTGGACTGGTCCCATGTTCCTTTTAAATGGCTCCTTTGGAA
Source organism: Cricetiscus sungorus (assembly GCA_030556225.1). Lineage (NCBI taxonomy): Eukaryota > Metazoa > Chordata > Mammalia > Rodentia > Cricetidae > Cricetiscus > Cricetiscus sungorus. The sequence goes on along the minus strand of JANBXA010000734.1, from coordinate 86,371,755 downwards.
ACAACATCCTTACCGCAACATCTCTTAGTTACTTTCTCTATCCTTCTTTTGTGCATTTTTTTTCCTTTTGAGGTATGAGCAACCGCATCCAGTACACACTTTTGAAACTATTTCCCCTTTCTAAACTATTTGGCACAGTTTCTGCTAGAATTATCTTTCTTCTCTTATTAACTTTTAAAATTCACCACCTCGGAATTATTTATATTTTCTCAGGCTTTTGTTCTCCAACACTTTGCTCTAATGCATTGTTTGAAATACATGTTAATGGTTTATAGGTAATTACTTAGGGCCTAAAATCTGTTCATCAGTGAAGGGGTTTCTTCCATTCTAGCACTGGACATTTCAGATAGATTGTTTTTCAAAGAAGTTCTTGAAAGGTTGGGATCAAATCTTTAAATATTTTAATTATACTCCAGGTTTACAAATAAGTGCAGGTTTTGATGGTGCCAGTTTTCATTGTATCATATTCAGTTCCTTATTTTTTATATGCTTCATATTTCATGTACTTCAACTTTGGGTTCCCTCTCTGGCAGCAAAGAAAACTTCTATTCAAGTGGAAAATATGTAGCTTTTGTTACTCCTCAGCATTTGTGGGGCATGGAGGATTCTAACCTGAAGGTGAATGAAACAAATTAGACTGCAGACTGGGTTAGACCCAGAGTTGAAAATAATGTTCTGCTTGAGAAATTGGCTTGTCCCCTGTCACTTCTCCCATATAACTGAAACAAAGATAACAAGATAACCTCCTAATAATTAGAATGAGGAGTAAATGAGTTTGTCTGTTTAGAGTATCTAGTGCACTCACTATTTCATATCGATGTAAGGCAACTGGGCCAGCATTAGGAAACTCTAATTCTGCAGAGTAGATGAATGTGGGAGGAATAAGTAAATGCGTAAGTAAGTCTAAACTTTGGTGTAGGTATTTCATCCTTGCTATTTGTTGCTGTTCTGCTCGCACAATGCGAACTTTAATGCGTTTCACAGAAGCAGTTAGAGGATGGTACTATTTTGAAACGATCTGTTCTCTTGGGAGAATGACAGGGTGACTAGATAAAGTTAATGCTGACAGTGATGTAGTCTTTAACTTCAGACTCTGTCCTTCTTGAAGAGAAGAGGAGTTGTTTGATACTGTAGCCCTGTGTGTTTCCTAATGCCAACATAAAAGCAGCTGACTCCCAGAAGTATTCTTGTCCTTTCTGTGGCAAGATCTGTTTTCTTTATTGAAATATAATTCACTTCACACAAATTTACCTTGTAAACCACTTTAAAATATGGGTCTCTGTTGGCTTTTGCACAGTCACAAAGTTTTACAACTATCACCATTATAAGATCTTTTTAATCAAAAATACGTTATAATTATAAAAAGTATCTGAAATTTTCTTTGAATTCAAGGTATTTTTAAAGAACAAAGTATTTTAAGGAAAAAATTAAAATATAGAACTTTGCAAATGATAGTAAAGATTTGTTTTTCTTTCATAACACTATTTATTAATTTAGTGCGTGTGTGTGTGTGTGTGTGTGTGTGTGTGTACATGTATCAGTAGTTGTATTCAGAAGCCACCAGAGATACTGGGTAATTTCCTCTAATGTTCTCCACCTTATTCCCCCGAGAATATCCTGAACTGGAAGCTTGTTGACTTTTGGCTGGACTGGAGGTCAACAAACCCCAGTGGTCCCCTGTCTCTGCACATACACCACTCTATGTTAGGGTTACAAGTGTGTGTTCATGCTACACCCAGCTTCTTACATAGGCTTTGTGGATCTAAACTCAGACTGTCATGCTTGTGCAGTATGTGCTGTCATTCACTGAGCCCCTCCCAAGCCCTTACAATACTTACAAAGTATTAAATGTATGTGTGAGTATGAGATACTTTCTAGACATGCTAATAATAAGGTCTGTAATAGAAACTGTCCTATAAAAGGTCTCATTTATAGTACAGTAGTACTTGATAAAGGTTTGAAATAGACATAAATAAAAATATTTAAAAATTAATAACTGAGGTTACAAACAGAAATATTGACAGTGGTTTGGGGATGTTAATTATGAAGCCCACATAAAATAAATATTACTGAGAAAAATCTCTTGGTATTGCAGATTTGACAGTCTTTCCAGCCTTCAGCACCTTTCTAGTTCTGCTGTTGCTGAAGCAGACTTGGAGAAAAGCCCTGATTACTGTTTTTATTATGACCTTTGACCTGACGACTATTGTTGCTGTGCATGTGTGTTTAATTATTCAAAACTATACTGTTCAACTAAATAACTGTATACAGAGGTAATGCGTGAGACATTTTGTGTCAAATGACAAGCTTGATTGTTGAGTGATAAACAGGTTTGTTTTGGAAATGTTTAGTAAGCCTTTTAAAATTCACATACAAAAGTTTAGTTTTAGCCTGTATCACACCTTCTCTTGTAACATCAATATTATATCTGATGCTGAATGGGAGTTGCTTTTGATCTTGGCACTGTAACATCTGTGCAGTTGGACTTGAACCCCACTGGAAATCTGTAGCTTTGGTTTTTCTGTAGGGCTGTGAACATTCCTATGTTCAGTACCTGACTTCAGCTCTCCCTGGATGGAAAAACAGAATTGCTTGGTTTCCTGATGACATTTTCTTAATCCATTACTAATTTGACAATTGCATGCATGAAATGGGAGGCATCAATATCTTCACGCCCTAGAATTTCACTTAGAGCAATATTCTTGGATGAAATTTCTGGATTTAGAGACTTCTAAAAATCTCTGTGGATGGCCCATCGCCTTCTCTTTGTCTGCACAGTGAGATGACTCCCTTCATTTCCACAGTTTTAGCTTACTATTTTCAAGATTGTAACATATATACAATATTGTGAAAGAATACCATGGAGAACAGAACAGATGAAATGAGAAGCTGGCAGCATCAAATAAAATATTATTATTATTAATAATTATAATAATAATAATAATAATAATAATAATAATAATAAAATCCCTCTTCCTGGAGGCAGTTAATACAGAAATGTAAAAATGTCCCCATCTGTCTAAGCCATCAGTTTCTGATGTTGTCCCTGGAGGAAGTGGCTGAAAAGTCATTTCCACCTAATGGGTTGTTAGGTTGCCTCTGTACTGCAGTAAGTTGGTGGTTGCAGCCCACTTCCTCTAAGACAAAGGTCCATGTCTCTAAAATCCCATCACAGCTGACACTAATTGGCATTGCTGTCGGCCCGAGCTGTGAAGGCAGGCCTGAGTGGGCAGAGTGGGGCACTCTGCAGGGGTGTGTGGCACCAAGGGGATGACTACTCAGACATTGCTAGTGGTTGTATTCAATTCTTCTCCAATCCTTGTTCATGCAAATTGCATCCTCTCTGGAGCTGTTTGCTGACTTGGGAGGAGTCTGTTGAGAGCCCCTTTTCAGAGTACCAAGCCATTGGAAATAGCCTCACGTTGCATAATGTGGACTCTTGAAATATTAACACTCACCTATGGATATTTTCCCTTATAAAAATACAATTATTAATAGGGAAAGCAAAACAAAACCAAAAGATGATTTAACTCATTTTTTTTTCCATCTGAAAACCTAGCTTATTTTTTATTCTTCTTCTTTTTCCCCCTTAAGCCAGAAACCAGAAGAGGGCATATTAGTCTTTTAAAAATGAGTTTGGGAATCATTGAGCCCAACGCAGTTGTAACTCCTGTAAATTATGTAGAGAACCTGCTTTGTATTCATTGGGTTAGGAGTAAGGTTTTAGTTGCTACTAGGGTTTGGAATGACAAAAAGTATGAAAACTAATTAGCTTTTTCCATGGAAATGTTGAGCATATCAGAACTTGAGTACTGCATACAATCCCCATACTTTAATGATTATAAGTACAAGAGAAAAGGGACACATTGCTGGACAGTTACCTTTGTCGGCAGTGTTAGGCACTTTCCTGCATATTCTGTTTCAACATTTACAGAATTTACCTGATGCTGTTAGCAGTTGTAGACAACTCCATACTTTCTTTAATGCATATTGAAAAAATGGCGAGTAGTGGTAGTTGGGAGGAAGGGAATTACTGTGGGAATTGATTGGTTGTATTAATCATTTATGTCTTTTCCCTGCATCCATTTGAAAATGAAAATGGATAGCCATTTAGGTACCTAGTCCCTGCCCTCCCTGGCTTCCTCTCTTCTCTCCATCAGTTCCAGTCTCAGGAGTGTGGAGTGGGATCCTGCTTCAGTTGGCTTGGAACTAAGCTCCCTGTGAGAGGCTCTGCTTCTTCCCCTGGAAAGCTCAGGAGGCCCTTCCTCAGGAAACTGCTCACTTCCCTTGCAGAGTCCAAAGGGGCATTCGCTTGGGACCTCCCTTCATCCCTGGAGTACTTTAAGTAAAGCCTCTGTATTTATGTTTTGCTCAGTGTGGAGGGTGGTCCTCTGTCTCTTACAGGTACCACAACAGTAGAAATGATTTAGAGGGCCAGGGCCAGGGTGTGTGAGGCAAGCAGAAGCCTGGGGTATAAAATCTGATGGCTCCTTCTTGGGGTTGTACAAGTGCTTATGAAGTTCTTATTCATTGGTTGTGGCCCTTGACTAAAAAGCATGGGAAAGGAGCCTGGCATGCACCTGTTGTCTTCATATCTAGTGTTTTTGCTTTGTTTCAAGAAGTAGAAACATTAGGTTCACTGCCAGAGAAGAGATTGTGATGCAAAACCTTGTTTCCTCAAAAGCATACAAATCTCAGTTAATTCATGGATTCGCTCACCCCAGCTAAGATGTTTAAATAATAAAATATGTAGCATCACTATTTTCTGTGATCCCAGATTTAAGATACAGTTTTACATCAAAGGAATTATTATTAGCACATATTTGATATTTCTAATGCCTCCTTTTGTCTTCTCAGACAAAAAGGCTAAGTGCTCTATACCCATGTGCCCAGTTTTAAAGTATATACTTGGTATAATAAACTCACACTCTAATTTTATTAGCCAACAACACTACCATATACTGATTTCTTCCAGCACTAAAAGATTCTTTACCTTCATTATTAACTTTTAAAATATTAGATTAAATTGATTATGGGGGCAATTTTATTTTTAATGTACAGATTTAAAACTTATTTTCATAGGGGTAAATATTGAAACTAATATTTTGGCAGCAAGAGCATTAGACAATGCTGTGTATCCTAACTCTGAGATTTGTTATTTGTTGATGTGGATATAAAAAGTAGAGCTTGTCAGTGGATCATTTCTGTAATAGAAAATTATAATGAGCAAGTACCCACTTACAGTCATGCCATTTCTACTTGACTATTGTCTGAAGTTTAGCATCTGGCAGCTGTGTCTTAGTGCTAAGCAATATGAACACAGATAATATACTTTAGGATTAAAATAATAGCTTCATACTTAGTAATAAAGTGTCAGAGCATGCTTCCTGCAAGCTCTATGGACATGTGGATAGAGTTTCGGAGGGAAAAAAAAATACTAAATTGTGCTTTACTGACCCATGTATGTTTCACTCAAGTGGAACACACTAACTAATTCTATAACCAGGGTAGGAAACGACCATTTTTAGAAACTATGATGTACTTTGTGGAAATCAAGCTGATGTCTGGTCGCATGAACAGTAATGTCTGTGGTATCTATTTGGAGACATTCTTGGATTATTTAAAATAAACAATGAAGTCCAGGTACGGGTCTCTTAAATGCATCAGAGTTCTTGAATGTGAGTGGATGAGAAGTTCAACAACACTTTCTTGGGTGTGCTTCCATTTTATCATTCATAACTCCCAGAGGTGACTAGCCTGTGTTTGTTCCTCCCACCTTGTATTGCATGTGTAGTCATACCAAGGAAGTGGGAACCCACTTGGAAATGACCTCCAGTGAAAAAGTTCATATGGATGAAAGCTTTGAGCTTGTTGCTGGCTTGTGTGTTTTAACTGTCATCCATTCCATGCATTGGTAACAGTCTCTCGATCCTGTTCCACTTTAGGAAAGCAGCTTGGGAGGGTTTCTCCTTTATGCAGAGAATTCAAATAGACTTTTTAAGACTACTCTGTCCTTGTACCAAATGAGAGATTGGGGAAACCTTACCTTTAGGAAAAGTATTACAGGGGTGTGTTTTGCCAAGGCAGGCTACTGGATGTAGGCTTTTGTTCACAAATGCCTCATTATCTTGAAGCAAAGGAAAGAATACTAAATTAATACTATTTTTCTTTTGGTCTTAAGAAAGTCAATAAATGAATAGTGCCAATTATGACTTAACATTTCAATTTACTTGAGCATGATTGACATTAAACTTATATCTGATCACTTTGCCTTTATTGTTTGCTTGGAGGAGGGGCATAAGGTATATTGGTTTATTTTATTGCAACTTCTAACACTCTCTCATAACAGACTAAATGAAGAAATAATAATACTTTATCCAAGATAAGCTACATGCTCTTGAATTATGCTGTTATCAATGTGTAGTGATTACACAGATTGATTGAATGTAAGTTGATGAGAAGACATTGGTTTTTACATATTTTGCATGTAGTTGTACTTTTATTGTTAATTTATTCATTTTTGAGCCAGAATTTATAGTCAAGAAAAGAGCCAACTGCAAAATATCCATCTTAAGGAAATAATAATAGGAAAAATGTAAATGGGTAGGTAAGTGTTGTGTAGCCTAACTCTAAAATTAGTTAATTGTTGATGGAGGCATAAAATAACAGAATTTATTATTAGAAAATTATGATGAAAAGTCCTGACTTAAAGTAGTACCATCTCTACTTGACTGTTTTCTGAAGTGTACTGTCTGGCAACTGTGTGTCAGTGCAAAGGAAATAACATTGGGGAGAGAGGTGGGGAAAAGTGTTTGGCTTATATAAAAACTGAGAAATACTTAATTTCCAAATAGAAGTGGTAGGTGTTTCTTGAGAATGAACTATACACCCATTGCTGTGGTAGAAGCAGTACCTAGTTCTTGAGTTTGAACAAGTCTCTTCTTTGTGTTCACATGTTTTTAGGCATGGGGAAATATAGTAAATTTCAGGACTAGAGAGATGGGAAGTCTGTAGGACAAACTTTTTCTACAACTTCAAGGAGACCTAAGGCTAGAATTGTTTACTGGTATTGCCTAAGTAAATAGACACATGACCTAGACCAGTGGTTCTCAACCTTCCTAATGCAGTTCCTCATGTTGTGGTTACCCCCAAGCATACAATTATTTCAATGCTACTTCATAACTGTAATTTTGCCACTGTTATGAATTATAACATAAATATCTGATATGCAGGATTATCTGATATGCAACCCCAAAGGGGTTACCACCCACAGGTTGAGAACCACTGCCTTAGAAGAAGGCACTTACAATGCCTCTGACCCATCTCTTTCCTGCAGTGGTGAGTTCATTTGGCCTCAGCCAGGCCTAGAAGTTTTCACTCTTTTCATTCTCATTGGAATGACAATTTGAAGACCAGGCAGACACCCCAGACCAGGCAGAGACCCCAGGACAGCATTTGTGAATTATGATAGTAAATATATGATGGATATTTTTTTTTCTGAAGGTTACAGTTCCATTGTTAGACCCTTAGGCCTGGAATTTGTAAATAATGCCCAGTCACAAGTTTTAGAATTTCTAGAATTTTACAAAAGTTATATACACTTAAAAGTCTTAATCTGACATACCTTCCCCAAGCATTAATATGTAGAAATGTAAGTTCAAAATAAATCATCATGAATTGGTACTCTTGGCAGTCTACCAGATTCAGTAGCTCAGGAAAGTGTTACAAAACTAAACATTTGACAGTGTAGTGTCTGCTAACAAGCGATGTAAGTAACAACAGACTTTACTTCTTTTAATTATCCAAGCTACAATTACTAATACCAAGTATGTGGGGCTTGTTCAAGTAGTCACTCAGAGTCTGTTTGCTCAGAGGCAAACATGCCTTAACTGAGGCTGATTGGTGGTATGCAGAGCTTATTTGTTTAATGGCACCTCAAAACTGAGATTTAAATCCCCAAAGCAGGAGAGGACAAACTTGGGACTATAGGCATGAAAGAGAAGAATGTCACCTCTTTGTGAAAGTCAGAACAATCTTTGAAGCAACAGAACCAGATTTATTCTGTACACTAAGATTATAGGGGCAGATGACAAAATGCATGCATACAATGCTTGTGTTTTCTGGTGTGTAAACACCTAGAAGAATGTCTGCTTATGTACATGTACAGTCAGAGAAGGAACCCTTTTCTGTGAAATAATGCCTTCCCTTAGAATTGTTGTAGATTTTCATAATTTTGAAAACATTTCTATTCTACCCTACATTAAAAGGGAAGCCTGTGTGTGTGTGTGTGTGTGTGTGTGTGTGTGTGTGTCTGACTATACATATGCATTATAAAAAAAAAAGTGAGTCTACTGTAATTACCAGTTTGCAGAGCGAATTCCTGCAGGGTTTGTACTCTCCCCATTAGTAAAAGAGATAAGTTGAAATGTATTAAAATTTCACTGTACAACTGGGAGTTTTTGTTCACAGTAAATGTGTTAATGTTTCTTCATTGCTTGACTGTTTGTGTTTAAATTTAGGCAGCATGCCCAACAGGGACAAAATTATAGGATAAAGCAATGTATAAAAGAAAATCCTTCAGAGAGCACCAATAAGGCTCTTTTTAAAAATAAGCAGTTACATATAATAGTACATGGCTACAGCCATAGAGAAAAGTTTTATCTGTCTATTTCAGAATTATTGGAATTTTTCTTTCCCTTGTGTGAAAGAGGCCTGCACTTATGTCGATAGGTAATCTACTTGGATGTGAAAACATCTATTATTTTATTCAGTGTTACCCTTGAAAAAAGAAAAATAAGTGATTCCTTCTTGTCTTTGTGATGAAGGGAGGCTAGTAGCATTTAGTGAGTGAGGTGATAGATCACGTTTTCTTTCCTAGGACAGGAATTCTTTCTAGCTAAGAATTTTAATTAGTCTATTATATTTTTGCAACATTTCTCTGAGCTTTTCTTTGTAGCCAAGAATTTAGTAAATACAATCATTCACATGATAGGCTTACTTTTTAAAAATTAATCTAAAGCTACTATCATCTAGTATGAATATATAATGAAATTTACTGAGGGCTGCTTGTTATTTCTCCACAGTCTAGATGGATAGAAATAGTTAATCAGTAAACACAGGCTACATAAGCTTTGGCCTGAGCAGGATCAATATTCGTTTCTTGTTCAGTGTTGAATATGTAGTTGTTACAGGTTTACCTTCTGTAGTTTGTTCTATTTGTCAGTATCCATATGTCATTTCTGATGTCTCCACAGATCATGACTAGCACAGATAAATATTGGTGCCAATCCCCAAAGTATGTATCTTCAACTTGAGATGATGCCATCCTAGAAATTGTGTGTAAATTTACTCAATGACAGTAAGCTTAGGAATCTGAAGGGGAGACTGTAAATGCAGATGTGTGTGTTTCATTGTTTGTATTATGAGTTTGAACAGCCTATAGGAGGATGGAAAAGCCTCATGTTGTGTGTCAGTTGGCCTCAAGATAAAGTTTGATCTTAAGTAAGTTGGCTGACCCTACAAAAAGGCATTTAATGTTTTATTTCCTTTTCTACATTAGTTTTTGAATTTTAAACTGATAGATCTTGAAGTCTTTCAGAGTCATTGCTTTTTTTTTTTTTTTCCTTTTGGTTAATTTGTAGAAATGCACCATATGAAAATTGAATTTTTGATCTGATGGAGTGATTTTTGAGTTCTTATGAACCGTTTAGAGTCTGTCAAGTATATCCTTCTTAGTTCATGGATTATTGACCCAATGGACCATATTAGCTGCTCCAAAGCTGTTACTGCCCATTATGTGGACTCAGCTGACAACACATGAACCCAGTCCGTGTGCCCAAGATGACATTAACCTTGTTCTGGAACACTCCCTTTTCTCTACCAGGCTTTCTATTTATTTCTCAACTTTCAAGAGTTAACAGATAGTTCATGACAGCCATTGCAAAGGTCTCTTAATTTTCTCAGAGATATTGGAACTTTGTTAGCATCTAGCTGTCTTTTTCTTGCTGTCTTCCTTTGTAAAGACACATCTCTTTGGCTTTTAAATGAAATAATCTTTAAAATAAAAAAGAGAATAAATATATATAATGAATGTATATATTAATATATATAATTAATATAATTAATTAATATTTATATTAATTAAACACTCTGGGGTACATTTCACCCCAGATGCTTTTAGATTACCAGATGCTTTTAGATTCCATAGAAATTTGTGGAAATATTTTCTGAGTATTTAAATTCCTTTTAATTTGAAAACAAAAACTACCACTAAGAAGAAATAGGTGTGTGTGTGTGTGTGTGTGTGTGTGTGTGTGTGTTTAAATGCATTGCACAAGAAGTTTCACTTGAACAATCCCAGTGACTCCCGCTACTGGAAAAGGAGAGACATGTCTTCATTGATTTGTACAAAGCTCTAATGAATACAGCACACACCTGGGGATTCTACAATCTAGCATTAATAATGTGTGAGGGCACTCAGCCTGTTCTTCATATTATCAACATCTGTAATAGGTATGATTCCTGTGGTGATACCTGCATTCAAGCAAAGGAGCTCATCCTTATGGGGTAACTGTAATATACCAATGTATACACAATGGGAAGTAACAAAATGTTTGTTGTTGTGTGTTTACTGCCTGGCATTCTGAAGACATGGATAAGTAAGGTGATTTATAATAAGTCATAGGCTCTTGGAAGCATCTTCTTTCATGCTTAAGAGCTTGAACTTTCTTAATAGAACCATTTAAATTCCATCAAATACTGTTTGTAGGCACTTTCTTTATCTAAAGTGAACCACTGTTGATAGAGAGAATAGTGTAAGTTAACTACATAACACATTCTCTTTCCAGTTGCTGAAGCCTTCCTGTGCATGCCCCTTTCCCTTTTCTATAGCTTGGTTTACATCTAAAGAGTGTTAAATTCCTGTTGCAACTTTCCAAGGGTAAGGTAACAATGTGAATTCCTTTTGCTTTCTTTTCAAACCCAGGCTGTGTGAAAATAGTCCAGCTCACTAGCTGTGGCCTGGGTTACTTGGGGACTTCTTAAGGACTCTTGTCTTGTTTGAATAACAATCTAACTTCAGGGGTTTTAGTAATTAAACACGAGAATTCATTTGAAGTATTGTGCAAGCTTGATGGCAGTGCAAACATGGGCTATTATCAGTGTCACAAAGTGTGCCTCTCTTGTCCTGGGTAATTGTCATTAAAAGAAAAAAAAAAGCAAGCTGGGCGTTGGTGACACACACCTTTAGTCCCAGCACTCGGGAGGCAGAGGCAGGAGGATCTCTGTGAGTTCTAGGCCAGCCTGGTCTACAGAGCTAATTCCAGGACAGGCTCCAAAGCAATACAGAGAAACCCTGTCTCAAGAGGGGGTGGGGGAGGAGAAAGAAAAAAAAGAAAGAAATTATAAATTCCAAATGTAGCAACTTTCCTGCCCTGTCAGTTCACTATAGTGAACTTTACACAAACCTAGTGAAGTAAATTTAGTCAAAAGGTCATTTACCTTACTCTCTTGCATGATAAATGGATTGATTAGAGTGCTTTGGGATTTTAAATAATATAACCAGATCTGTTATACTGAAGGAAGGATCTAGTAGAATATTCATTTCTCTTCCACAATGTTTCACCATCCTTCTCTGCCTTCCTCCCTCTTCTGTTATAGTGGGGATTAACTCAGGGCTTCCTTATAAGAGGACAAAACTCTGGGCTTTGCCTTCAGCCTGGAAATTCTGTGTATTTTTCTTAAAGGAGACCCTATTTTGCCATTTGGGAAAGAACAATAGTATTGACTTGAGATGTTATCTTATATTTGCCACAACAGGTTTTGGATTATCCCTAAACCTATCTGCCTGTCCACCAAAGTACAGAATCATTGTGTAAATTGCATGCTCTTTCCAGGATTTGAAGATGCCTCTGAAAAACCAGGACATGAGTTTCTTATTGTCCTGCTTCTTGCTGAGTAGGGAGTAGATTTTTTTTTAAGTATTAAAAGGTTTATAAATCTTCTTTTATCACGTTAGAATTACAAATTCCTTATTAATGTCTTCCCTATCACATTAGTAATTGTTTTTATGAATGCCACAGAATGTGCAATCACATTACCACCTTTCAAATTACATTAGTGAAAATGAATAAAAAGTGTATCAATGGAAGACAAAACTGCTGATTCAACATAAGGTAAAATGAGATGATTATTAATTTTCAGATGGCATCAGGGTATTTTGGTTCCTTATATTAAGTTATGTGTCATTGAAAATGCCCAGCATACCTGGGATGTAGTTCTTTTGGTGGTGTGCTATTTTCTTTCATCTTAGTGATAATTGTATCCATTGCAAGAGTCTTTTTCTTAGTTATGTCATCTCAGCTGCCTAAATAGTCTGTCAAACTTGCAAGTATACAAACACTGAATAGAATATCTGAATTGTTAACTGTTAGGTGAGAAACTGAAATATTTTACCCAAATTGAAATGCCTTTTCATTTTCTGTTTTCCTAATATTACTAATTGCCTAACAAAATAGTTTATATTACTATTGATCTGATTTAATTGGGGTGGGGGATGCAGCCACACTCAAAAGCTTACATGTTTTGATACCATGGAAGCATAAGCATTTTCCTTATATAATTGGCTATATCCCGCTGTTGATTTTTACTCTGAACTCTTAAATTATTTAAATGGGGTCTTCCTCATGTCGATTGATGGTAGGCTATGATCGTGAGGTAATGACTACAGATGCTCATTGAATCCATGTCTGAAAATTTATGTGCCTCTCTATGTTCCTTTCTCCCTGTTAAGGTATTCACACAGTCGTAGGACTATTCACAGTCATGTGTAATGATACACCCTTAAGTTTAGGGGTTTCCGCAATAGGTTTCTCTCTTTGTTTCTTCCCCCCACCCCCAAACTAAATTTCTCCCTTGATTGAAGTAATTTTTTCCATCATAATAAATTACTATGGACCTATGCTTGACAGAATTCACCACTGCCATTTGCCAGTAGATTCTCTTCAAAGTTTTTAGAACCTTGATATTAGTGTGACTGAGCATTATAATTGAGAGCTCCCTCTCTAATTTTTTAAGAGATGTCCTGGATTTTCCTAAACGATGGGATCACTTCAATGCTCGTTTTTAAAACAGATACATTAGGTTTTAATATTTTGAAAGAAAAATGTTTTTAAACATAAAGTAGCATTGAAATTTGGGTGGAAGATAGATACCAATACCATGTTATGCAGTGTCTCCTATGAAAGAATATCTTAAGGAATTAATGATTTAACATCACTGAAAATAGTAATTGGTTTAAGATACCCTGTGCCCATTTATGAATGACTTGATTGAGATGTGTTTCACACCCCATGCCTTCTACTTCTTTAAACACTTGGTTTAGTGTGTTTTTGATATATTCACAATTATGTAAAACAATCATTCATTATTTTGTAAACATTTTCATTATCCAAAATATAACTCCAGATGTTTTTAGCTGTGATTCAGTCACACCCCACTCCAAGCTGTAGGCATCTCTCGATGTACTTCTGTCTGTATAGTTTCCCTGTTACGGACCCTTCACATGAATGGAATCATGCAGTATCATCAAGGCCTTCTTGCTTCTTCAGTTTAGCACAGTGCTTTCCAGGTTCGTTTAGGTTTTAGTATGTATCTCTTTTCTATGGCCAAGAAATATTTCATACTAGGAGTATATCACATTTTTTATCTACCAGTTGATAGAGGACAATATTTTTAAAATAGAAATTTCAAAGTGAGGTTTAACAGTAGTTAAACCTTGACTTTTACCAGTAGTAGATGTTCTAAGGTTATCTTTGCCAGTGAACCTCTTTGAGTAACTTTGAAAGCATTTATTATGAAAAATTGTATATTTCCTTGGTTTATAATTTTTCTTTTTTTAAACTTAATTCATCTTTGATTCATATACCTTTTTGTGTTTCCCAAAACTGTCTACTGTTTAAAGCAATGGAACCTTCCCTTTGTGGTGAGTCTAGCAGAATCTTTTCATCTCGAGCATGTGCAAGGTTGAGTGATGTACTTTCTGTTGAAAAGACAAAAAAAGAAAGAAAAAAGAAAAGACAAAAAAAACTTTCTGAGGTACACAGGTACAGCAAAGTGGTCATTTGTCACCTACTATTTCTTCATAATACATGAAAAAATAAGGCAAAGTAAGAAACATTTTTGATTCTTTTCATTTTCAAGTTAGGAAACATAATATATATGTTTACTGTAACTTTTCACTAAACAACTTTTTAAATAGTGTTGTTAGAATAACTCTGTTGTTTCTCCCATTTGTTTCCATTACTCATCCATCCTGAGTATAGTAGCATTTATCATTGAGCTGGACAATCTGTGGACCCTTAGCATATATAAGTCTTACAATCACTGATAATCACTAATTGTAAGCCATTTATGTTACCTGTCCAATCTATGATTCCTTTCTTTGTATAAAATAACAGAGACTATATTGGCCTTCACAGTAGTCTCATTGTCAGAATTATATAGGATTTTTTAGGTGGTTGAAAAAAAAAGTTGTTTGTTTGGTATGATATTTATAACCATATAAAGCTTTTGGGGACATAGTCTATGTCTTCCCACTGACACCCTGCTTAATTTAAAATCCAGATCTAAACTCTTTTAGCCGAAAAGGTAGGCAGACATTTGCTTGCAACGTTGAAGAGTTTTGTAACCAAGAAAAAGGAATTGTCAAGTGCAGTTGTGTTGTTTATATTGGTCACAAATATTCTTAGTAGTTGTCTGTCAGTTCTTACATGCTAAAAATATTTGTTCAAGTGGCACCATAGACTTGCTGATTTAAAAAACCAAGTCTTCTGCAAAGCCATGTTTGATAGGCTTTCCAAGACTTAGATTAAACTTCATATACTTCTTTGAAAGCTGTTTCTTTTCACGTAGCTGTATGAATAGGCCATATGATTGAAATGGGAAAACTATCCTAAAAATTTTGTAGGGAGATATTTGTTGATGTATGGGGTGTGTATGTGTGTAATTTTTAAACTAGAAGGTGGAGGGTAGTGGTACACGCCTTTAATTCCAGCACTCAGGAGGCAGAGACAGTTGGATCTTGGTGAGTTCAAGGCCATCCTGGTCTACAGAGCTAGTTCCAGGACATCTAGGGCTGTTACACAGAGAAGCCCTGTCTGAAAAACATCAAAAAAACAAAACCTAGAAGGTTAGATGCAATAAGAATGGATGACTTACATGCTGAGAGCAGAACACAGCAGCAGAGTGTTGCTTAGTGTGTTGGAGACCCCAGGTTTCATGCTTGGCACTGGTGGTGAACTGAAGATGGAAAAGGTGAGGTTCCTCACTGATAATCATGACAGACCATTACTGTCTACTCAGAAATGATGCTGCCTGAGTTCATGATAGAGACCAGTGCATGGGCTGAGTGTTACTTCACAACATTGTTCCCAAATTGAAGTTCAGTGTGAATCGTACTCTTCCCTGTTAAATGCTTGGATCATTTTTCAAGTGAAATTTTATAACCCAAGCTGCAAATTCTTTTTCTTGACCCCAGAAATGAGCAAGGATAAAGTGAATTTAAGAGTATTTAGTTACATATGAGAGTTTGACCAGAGTTTCAAACCCTGAAGTTTGGTCCATACATGCTCAGAGTTTAGACCAATTAGTGTAGTGAACCAGTCTTGTTTCACCAATAGTCTAATCAGGATTTGAATAGATTTTTGGGATATAGCCAAAATACCTCAAAAATATATTCTTATTTAATATTAAAACCAATGTTAATAATTTGTCTACCAACATATATTTTAGGTGTGCCTTTTTCCAAATGGGTCTTGCTTATTTTGTCCAGGTTATTGTTAAACCCCTGGACTTAAACTATCCTCTTGCTCCAGCATCCCAACTAGATGGAACTGCGTATTTGTGAGTTACTTCTACTATTTCTGATATTCTTCATAGAGTCTGTACATTTTCCCTATCTTGGTATAGGTAGAGGAATACAGTGAATAGTAATTGGTGGAGTTCCTCCACTAATATCATTTTAGAGCCTTTAAATGGAAATAATAATACTTGTCCTTAGCTTAGACCGATATATATACATATACTATACATATATATATAATATATATTTAATTCATTAGCATTAAATATATGTTACATATATTACAAAATATTGAAATAAAATTTAACACAGCAGGAAGACTTGTGAGTGAAAATATGAATCATTCATATATATATATATATATATATATAAAATTTCTTGAGATCACCAATAGTTATCATTTGTTGAGCTTTAACCTATCCAGCCAGGGTATCCTATGCCTTATGTAGATTAATGAAATCTTTTGACAAAATTACCATGTAATTCATGGTAACCTTTATTAACAGATGAAAAGGTGTGCTTAAAGAACTCCATCCCCCTCCATTTTTTGAGGATCTCATGTAGATCTTCCTGGCTTCATCTTCATATATAGCTAAGGGTGACCTTGTTGCCAAGTCTAATAACCCACAGGGTGGAAGAAGAAAACCAACTCTCATAAATTGTCCTTTCTTCTACGTGTGCACTTTAGAACATACATACATTCTTGAACAAGTTGTTGTACATGCATGCACACATACCACATACATACACACACACACACACACACACACACAACACCACATCACAGATACAATGAACAAATCTAGTGAAAGGGAAGAAAAGGGTGGGATGTCAAAAAGAAGAAACTGATGAGGAGGCAAAGATAATGAGTAAAGTAATCTCCATACAGTAGAACCAAGTGAAGAGAAGGTTGGTTTGACAAGGAGAAAAGGACCCGACTGGAATTCAGGTATTAACAAATGAGAGTGGAAGGCCTGGAAAGGGCAAGGACAGATAATTTTTGGAGGGAGACATATGTTAATGAAATTGTTCTATGACAGGCTGTCTGATCAGGAATAGCACTCAGTGATAGCTAGTCATTGGTGGAGAGGACTCAGGCATACCTGTGTTTCAGATGCTTGAGTGACTTCAGGCAAAGGAACTTAGTTATCACCTCAGGTCCCACATATGCAAAAGGAAAGAAATAAGGGTGTCAAGCTCATAATCTTTTCTTTGTAAATTATGTAGCACATTTCCTGGGAAATGGCAAACATTCAATTAATCTACCTGTTATTAATAGCAGTGGAAAATAAAAGTAAACATATTTGGATGGAGGAATAGATGGTAGTTCCTAATCCTGTTTAAGAACTCTTATTATTGGGGTTTGCCCTCTAAGCCCACTGCCTGCAAATACCAAGTTGGCAAGCCTTGCACATAAGGGCACTGTCATTTATTTCTTGCCACTTAACACATCGCTCCAAAGTGATGTTTTTTTGTTTGTTTGTGTTTGTTTTTGTTTTGTTTTGCATGCTACTGATATGTAGAGTTACGGGAGAGGGTGGAACTGCCAAATAAGAATGAAGAATCTGGTCATGGGCAGGCAGCACCTGTATTTATTTACAGTGGTGATAGAGAAGTTGCTTCCAGAAAAGCTGGATAGTCAGTCTCAACTGCTTGGGAAATGAAGGCAAGTTATTGTTGTAAGTTTCCCTAAGGTCCAGGAGGAAGGGGAGACTAAAAGAGGAACCAAATGTACTGAGAGCATTGCTTCAGAAAATGCAGCTTCAAGAGCCTGTGGACAGAATACAGATAGCAGAATTACGGTGTAGATGCCATGAGGAAGTAGAGACATTGTTTTGGGCATGCATGGATTTCTCTTTCAAGAAACCCATGGTAAAGGTAAGCAGAGGTGATAAATTTTAATGTGTTGTGGGTTTAAGTGTTTATTGTTGTTCTTGTTGTTCTTGAGAGTTGAGAGGAAGAGTTACAAATTATGTAGAGGGATAGGGTAGCTCCTGCAGCATGTTCTTGAGAGCTGCGTGGAAAAGTTACAAGGTAGGTGAGGGGGTGTGCTAGGTCCTGCAGATAGGTCCACATTAGCCAGCCTGAACACTGCTCCTTGCAGAGAGAGGTAGGGCTAGCTCAGTGAAGCTTCTGCAGCCTTCCTCGTTTCTAGTGTTCAGAGCTTCTCATTCAGACAGTGCAGTGTGTGCAGGTCCTGTGTGGAGTTCTCAGCAGAGTAGAAGTACTCCAGCATTCGCTAACAAAAGAAAAGATGAAGATGTTCACAAGAATGAAAGTTCTTCCAACTGTCTCCCTGAGGCAGGTGGACACTTCTGAGACTTAACAAGATTTGATAGTTTATGATAACCTATTTTGTAAGTGTTCCTGAGTTGGCAAGCAATCACTTTCCTTCTGTTTTGTTGTGAATAAATAGTATTTCAAAGTTTTATGCTATTTCAAAAACATTATTTAAAACAAAACTTCCTTTGAAGCCATGGTAGTCTCTTACTCAAAATATTTATTAAACTGTATTGTTTAAGTATGTATAATTCCCTTAATGAGGAGTTGTGATCTATGCAAGTCTGAGTTTTAAAAAGATTAGTTTTTCTGGAATTTATAGAAATACAAAATACCTATTCCTGTATTTAAGTGTTTATATATAAAAGTGTTGAGGTGTTCCAGTGTTTTCTATTGAGGTGTAAAAGGAATAGAATCCACAAAAATCTTAAGAAAGCATTTGAAAAGATTTAATTCCCAAATGAACCAGATGGATCAAGATACTTAAATAGTTCTGAATGAGTGTGTTAGCCAGTGCTAAGTGTGTGTGCAACTAACATATATCTTTTACTTTTTTTGTCTTGATTATTACTAACATTGAATGTTTGCTTTAAGTGATATAAAATGAAAATCAGACAAAATGATAACTATCAAATTAATTATTTAAAGTGATTGATGCCATTTGTTCTATAGTTAAATGTTTTCTTTTGGAATATCATTTCTTTTTATTACCCACTTCTTGATTTTGATGTAGCAGATGTTTTAAAAAATTATTTACTAATATACTTCAAGTATTTTTAATGTTAACATAGTTTCCATATCTGAACTTACAACTGGACAATTTGAAAAACACCTGTTTTTAGTGGAAACGTTGTGTCCTAAACTTTTGTTTTGACACAGTACAATGAAATCTTGAGATCATTAGTCAATCAGCATGTTATGTGAATAAGCTGTTTGTAAACATGTTCTGCTGTATCTTAGTACGGGAATTGGAAGAGTATTAGAAGAGTATTTCTCTTCATGACCATCTAGTCCTTTAATCACTAAAACATGCACCCAACTTTTTTATAACCTAGATTAGGTACAATCTGATGACTGGCATTAGAAGAAACTCTGAAATATCAGATGGATTGTGAAATCAAGTATCTCTTTAGTACAGAACAAAAGGGAGAATTGAGGCTGAAGGAGCATAGGTCTAAAACAGGGAGGTACCCACAGAAAGAGCATTCCTTAGTGAAACGAAGTCTTTAAACCTGCATGGCCTGTACATAGGGAGAAGAAGTCCATTGAATCAATCTTTGCAGACAGAGTTGGCCCAAACATGTTAACAGTATCTAGAACACTGATACAAGGGACATAGTTTACAGAAAACCCAAATGCTTTTGGGAAGGTACCTATCTGCACTTTCAGGTAACTAGCTCTCCTTGGAAGATCCCCCACCCCATCCCAATCATCCTTGATTAGATCTAAATCTCTAGGGAGGCGTTTTCCAGCAGTTCAGATCTTCACAGTAGATTGTGGATAGGTTAGTGATCAAGTTAAGTCCCTTCTAGAATGCATCTAGAATTTCCATGCAACTCAAAGTCATATATATATATATATATATACATATATATATATATATATAATAGATATGGTAAATTTTCAGCATATGGTATATTTTCAGCAGATTTAGCACAGTTCCTAAGCGTGGTTTTCAGTCATAGAAAGTTATGCTCCATTTATGGAGCTTTCTAGGAATTCACTTTATGACTGGTGAGATTATTTTTAAATTGCTTATACAGAATTGAAAGTGAGAGAGAGAGAGAGAGAGAGAGAGAGAGAGAGTGTGTGTGTGTGTGTTGTGTGTGTGTGTGTGTGTGTGTTAGAGTTCTAAGATAGAATTGTACTTTTCCAAGTGTAGAATCTTCATATAAACATTTTTTTTGTTTTATATCTAATCTCAAAATAAAGTTTCAACTTATTTTTTTGTCATCATTAAAATAAAAAGTTTGCTTTTTATTTTAAAATAGGGGTGAAACTAGAATTAATAAGTCAAAGAGAAAACAAGAAATTGGGAAATGATAGTTATATGCATTTAGGTGAAAGCTAATAAAAGGGATTTTTATAATAGTTATTGTTTGTCTGCTGTATTTTGCTTTCATAAATATTTCCCTTGGCCAATATTTGGCTGGTATCTTCTCAAGTATGTGCTTTCTTTCTTTCTTGCATCATTGTGGAGTAGTTAAGCTAAATAAATACACAGCAGCAGACTTGTTTTCCTCCTTTGGAGATCCCGTGTTAGAAATCCTGTGGACACATAATCTTTTATCCACATGGACTCCTCCTGTTTTAACCTTTGTGTTTAAAGATTTAAACTATTGTGGTTGTGAATGTGCTCTGCTTTCTCAATCCTACGTTGTAAAATAAAAACTCATTTTCGAAAGTCTTCAGACCTATTCCAACATAAAACCTTTAAAGGTAAAGATGGGTACCGTTTGCTGAAACCGGGGAGGAATGAACTGCGTTAGAACGGATGCTGATGTCTTCTCCTCTGTTTTCAGGCCATCCGCTGCACACTGGTAAACTGCACGTGTGAGTGTTTCCAGCCGGGGAAGATTAACCTTCGGACTTGTGATCAGTGTAAACATGGCTGGGTGGCACATGGTGAGAAAAATCTACACTCCTCTTTCCGTTGTTCTTGTTATGCCTCCGTGTGTGTGTGTGCGTATTGTGCGCATGTGCTGTGTTTTGTTGTCGTTGTTTTTTAAGAGTAGCTGTTGACCTGGAAAAGAAAGCAGTTAGCTGTGCTCCAAGTGTTAGTTAACATTCATCCTACAGCTTTCTCAAAAAAAAAAAAAAAACCAAAAAACAAAACAAACAAACAAAAAAACACAAAAAAACAAAAACAAAACAGCATATTCTCCTTCCCAGGAAGAAAGACTAGGCAGGCAGATCTCAGCAGAAGGGCGGGATGTTTATAGAATACTTGGGCAGTGGGGTTCATACTGAGCACAGCAGCAGCCAACAAGTACCAGGTCTGATGGAAACTCAAACATACCACAGTTGGCCTTTCAGGGCCTGGACCTCAGAGGGAAGCTGGCAAATCTTCCTCGCTTAAGAACTCCTCAGTGACTGCGCGCCCTTGTCGTGTGTGCTAAGTTTATCCTTCCAGATGTTAAACTCTGTAGGCTTTAAGGAGGGTGAGCAAGTGGCTGGTATCTGTAACCTGTAAATATCCCTTCAGTGTGCTGTGTGATTAGATCAGGCCTGCGCTGTTAAAGACTACACTGTATGTGGGTGTCACTGGAGTGAGGGTGGCCCAAGCAAAGATTCTAGTGTGGAGATTGTTTGCCAGGTACAAAGTGCTGTTCCATCAACGTGGTTTTACTGCATATTTAGCATATTATTGCATGTGGTTTATGTTTATTGTATTTAAGCAAAAGGAGACATGGAAATAAGCAGACATTTTCTCCACCTCCTAGACTGTGTAATTTTAAAAGATAGGTAATGTTTATAGAAGAAACCCTGGCTTGAGTTTTTTGACAGCCTCGGGTATTGGCTCTTAAGTAGACATACTCTTCATTCCCCAGCAGTGCCAAACATTCAGTGGGTTGTATTTTTATAAATGTCATGTTATTCTAGCAAGATCTGAGGTAACACCACCAGGCCATGTCTTGAAATGCTTTTAATTTATCATGTACCTCACTTGCTTGGGCATGTGTGTTGGAGTTGTAGGAACCTCTCGGTTGTATTTCCATGAGAGATGGTAGCATAAGGGAAAGATACTGGGAGGAGTATGCTTGGGTGGCACAACCACAATTCTGCAGTCAGTCCTACATGGATAGAACCCTTTCTGGCTTCATTACCAAAGCCAGGATCTTTAAGACTTAGCCCAGAAGCCTCGCTGCTGTGGTGGCCAACTGTGGTGTCGCTAAAGGACATTTTTCCTATACTGGTTTCCTAGGGCCTCTACCTCAAAACTTCCTAAACCAGGAAGGATGATGAGGTCGGTGGAGGCAGTGTGAGCACAGACTATTCTGAGGTGGCTGGGTGTCTTAGACAACAGAAGTTTATGTTCTTGTAGCTCTGGAAGATAGATCCTGGAGGTCAAGTTGTTAGCAGAGTTAGTTTTATCCTGAGGGCTTTTTAGTCTTTACATGGCTCATCTAGTGTGGTCTTCACCTCTAGTGCTTCTGGGCTTCATCTTCTTACAATGGCACCAGTTAGACTTGATACTGAGGGACACCCCAAGGGTTTCCTCTTAAGTTAATCACATCTTTTAAGGCTACATATCTAAATATAGCCACATTTCAAAAATACCAAGATGTGGCTTCAAGTATATGAGTTTTGGGGGAGCACAAATTGGCCCATGACACCTTTCAAACATACTTTTTTTTAAATTTCCTGAAAGAAATTGTGCGTGTGTGTGTGTGTGTGTGTGTGTGTGTGTGTGTGTGTGTGTGTGTGTGTGTGTGTGTGTATCTGTCTGGGTGTCATGTGTGTTATCCAAGTATGCACTCATGTGCTCATGATCCTCTTACTCCTGCCTTTGATGTGCTGGGCTTATAGACATGTACTTCTTTGCCTCACTAAGGGTATTGGTATGCTTGGATAGACTTGTACAACTTCATGTGTCTGGCAGTATTGGTTTTTCTAGAAAATAATTAGAGACTTTATGCTCCTTACCCATCACATGGGATCATTGAAGGCAAGGTGATGTAGGTTCTTCTAAGGATCTCTCTACTTTAATGGTGTGTTACTTAACATAACTCTCAGTTTTCTTACTTATAAATTATGGTACTAATAGCAGTGTTTTAGTACGGAAGGTATAGCTCAGTGTTAGAGTATATAGTTAAACATGTGTGAAGTCCTGAGTTCTCCTTACAAATGATACTTTATAATCTTACAGTGGAAAACTAGTGATAACATGAAGGCTTCACACTCTCTGTGAAAATA
Organism: Cricetiscus sungorus; assembly: GCA_030556225.1. Lineage (NCBI taxonomy): Eukaryota > Metazoa > Chordata > Mammalia > Rodentia > Cricetidae > Cricetiscus > Cricetiscus sungorus. The sequence continues at coordinate 86,348,699 of JANBXA010000734.1, read as the reverse complement.
CATATTGGGCAGAAGTTGAACAGTAAAGAAGGATTAATAATTAAACAAAGGGCTTTTATTTTCCATCTAGAGCCTTCTTGTACTAGCATCATCTATCTACTGTGGGAGTCTCAAAAGACTTACAGTTGACCGTGTCACTAGAATTTGTTTTATATATCTACTTCCATATGTGTATTACATTAGTTGTATAGTAAAACACAAATGCTGTTTTTATTCCTTCCTGAAAAGTCCTGGCCAGTAAAGTTTTTTTTTTTCTTTTTGAGTCTTTTTGAAGGATGTTTGAGTTTTTACCATCTTGAATACGATGTTTCTATTACAGGAAACTCTGCTTTCCCTACTGTATTATTACAAATGCTTTTGCTAAGGTATTAATTTTGGGGTTTCTCAGACTTAAGTAAAATTAATTACAGTTGTTTCCCTCACAGTTACCATCTTGACCTCTTTTCTACCTCATAGTGTGGACTTATCTGTACATAACTTGAAATATATACCAGGGTTTGTAAAGAGCCCACCCTTCCCTCTTCATTAGGGCAAGTATGATGATAGTGAGGGTTGGCTCCCAGCCTTTGAATTGGCAGTGGGATAAGAGCACCCACTCATTTTGCCCCTAGCATTTCCACTAATTGCTTCATTCCCTCCCCCCCTGCACAGAAAACCTGAAATCATGTCTCCAATTATTTCTGCTCAGGTGAGATATAGCAGCCCTTTTGGCAGACTTAGCCGTACAATGTTCTCTGTGTGAAACAAGGCGGAAGTGACTAGAATTTTCTAGTGCGTAATTTCTCTCCAAAAGTGTGTGACACAGAAAGACACTACACTACCACACAACACTGTCTCCTGGTAGCATTGGTTACATTCTCCTGGTTACTGTGGTGTTTAAGACACACATGCATGCACACATACATGCACATGTTAACGGGAATACTTGCTGCTTACAAATAACCAAGTATCTAACTCACATATTCTCTATTTATAGAAAATAATTAGTCTCTTTTGAGTGTTTTCCTACAGCTCTTTTGTTATAAATATCTAAAGTGTTGGGTTTTATGTGTCATTGTATAACATTTATATGCCCCCCATGTGCAAATACACAGACTCACACATGTATGTGGATGTTTGTGTATATGCACACTCCATAGCCCTACAGATTTCTTCTTAAGCTTGCTAGAGTTGAAGACATTAACTGCCTTCAAAACACCTTGGAAAGGGATTTTTTGTTTTGTTTTTGTTTGGTTTGGGTTTTTTTGTTTTTGTTTTTATTTGAAGAGCGATTAATTCATCTTCTTACACAACCTGGTGTGAAATAACTTAGGGGGCAGCATTGCTTTTTATGAATTACTTCCATGAAATCTTAAGCACTAATGAGTCTGGGTGGGGACGTTCAGAACAGTTATTGGATGCCAGTAGGATTTCCTGCTGAGTAAAAGTTAATAAATGATTTCCTATCTTTCCCATTTAATGAATGTTAGCTCATTCGCTAATCGAAAACAAGGTTTGTTGAGTTTAACTTTTTAAAAAACAAACTTGTTTTCTTGGTATAGGATAGCCACCTGATAGCTTAGTTGTTGGACTCAGGGATTTGAATTCTGTCCTGTTTCCACTCAGAGTCCTTATAAACGACCGTAGCATCCTACCAACTAATTCACTTTACTCCTGTTATTCCCATCTATCTTGCATTGTGTCCCTGTACCTTTCCTCCTTTTGCCCAAAATGACTAGAGTGAGTTTTGGAAGTGGAGTTTTCCTACAAGGCCTACCTTGCTGGTGCAAGAATGCAAATAAAATATAAAGATGTGAGCATTAGCAGGATCCTTTTCTTGTGATTCATTTTTGTTGGTAGACATTCAGTTTATATTTGACTCTCTTCCAAAACTAGACTTTAAGGCTTTGAACAACCACTGGTGAACTTGAGTTTTCAGTCAAAGATTTGGCATACACTTACAAAATCTACTTGGTGTTAGGTGAAGGTAGATGAAAGTAAGGAAATGATTCTCTTCTCCATTCTCTCTCTGAACTGGCTTTCAGGAGACATGTCACCAACAAGAGCTGTTACTTTTGTTGAAATGGGCAGAGTTGTTTGTTTTCTATTATATGTAAGTTAATTTTAATGTCCATAGTCAAGATGAAGACATTGTTTCTAAATCTTTAAAATCAGAGGGTAAATAAAGCAGCAAAAGTAAAAATAAGCCAAATTCTTAGAAAATATTTAATTATAAGCCAAGACTATTTGAAATTGTTTTTACACAATGGTATATACATTAGTTTCATAGCTGATAAACATGTATGTTTTTTTAGAAATGTAATTAATTTTTTCCCTTTACTAGTAGTAATTTTCACTTCTGATCAAGCTTCTTTGTTTACACTGTCTTCATTTCACCTTTCCTCCAATCTCAATCAGTGTTGTTGTTTCTGAGTTGGACAGATGTGTTAGAGGAACATTTGGAAAGAACCAGAGAATTGACCAGTAAACAGTATAATACTCAGTGAATTTCACAGCAGCATACTGAGTACAAATTATTTTCCTTATAGACTACTTAGCATTGAGAAAATGCTTTTCCACCAAGCTGAGTAATTGATAAAACTGAGCAAATGATAAATGAATTCACTTCCAGATGATCTGCATTAAGATGAGTGTTATTTCTCTTGGCTGATGCCTCCCTATAAGAATGCTGTTGCACTGGAGTTCTTGTGACCACTTCTTTATTATGTTCTATTAATGCGATTACCATTTATTGCTTGCAGTTATTTCGGGAAATATAACTCTACATAGTTACTTTAATTATTGCTTCATCAAACTTGCTTCTTTCCCACCAATATTGTATCTAAACCCTTTAGTGATTTTAGTGTAAAATGAGAAGGCTTGCATCATCTGGACCATCTACCACTAATTGCTTATTAAATGTATACATAAATATTTTACCATGTGACCTTTGGTCCTGTGACATTAAATGCTGAGAAAAATAAAGTTTATTGAGAGCCACAAGCCATCCTACTTTATGATTTAATGTACTGTAAGACTTATTATTCATATAATTCATTTATTCTAAGCATTTCTTTTAAAGATTAATTTTAAAAGATTGTGTATATGTGGTCATGCACACACACACACACACACACACACACACACACACACGCAGACACACTTACTTGCACTTGGGGTGGAGGGATATAAGTTCAGGTAGGTACTGCAGAGGCCAAAGGATGGCATTGGATTGCCTGAAGCTGGAGTTACATGCAATTAGGAGCCTTCCTGTGTGGGTCTGAGAACAAAACTTGGCTGCTCTGTAAGAGTAGTGTGTATTCATTGCTGGGCTATTTCTCCAGCCACAGTTTCAAACCTTTCAAACCATGGAACCTGATTTTCTTTCCACACTATCATTAAATTTGAATTTTTAGCTTTTATTTAATATATCTTATCAGGCTAGAGACCCTCACTCAAATGGAAGGTGTAATTAAACTGTAGTTGTTTTTAATATAAGTGTACATCACTGTACGCGCCTGCCCTCGCCAGCAAGGAAGACGAGACTCCGGGTAGATCTTCTTCTTGAGTTTTAATCAGGATCCTTTAAACATGTTTCTTCTGGCCCGTAAGAGAGAGAGAGAGAGAGAGAGAGAGAGAGAGAGAGAGGGAGGGAGAGAGGGAGAGAGGGAGGGAGGGAGGGAGGGAGGGAGGGAGGAGGGAGAGAGAGAGAGAGAGAGAGAGAGAGAGAGAGAGAGAGAGAGAGCGCCAGGGGACCCCTGCACAGGCTTAAATACCCTTGAGCTAACCAACCCCAGTGAGCCACGTGGACCCTGCAGCCCTGCAGATAGGCTACTCTAATGTGGAAGCAGACAGGCTGAACAGACTTAACCAATTAAGGGCTTGTTTACCCAGAGAGCCTTCACCAGCAGGAAGGTGAAAGGCTAAGGTGGAAGCCAGCGCCACTTTAAGGCATGGCACTACGGGGCTCTCTACACATCACATGGATGAGGCTTCATATTGTATTTGTATTTACTAATTCAGTTGAGTTTCTACTGTGAGACCCAGTTTGTAAAATGAAATTCTAACCCAAGGATCCAGGGTACCTTTTAAGCAAAACTCTTGCTTACATTATTCTTACCTTTAGAATCACGAGCCCTTGGAATTCTCAATTTGATTGGAGACATGAAGACATAAAGACTTGAGTGGGGCAGATCAAAACCAGTGTGTGTTTTTTTCCTTATCATATGAGAGGTCACAGATCTTCATTATTTGCCCCAGTTGTGTTAAGCTTAAGAATTGTCTAAACATCCATGAAACAGGTTTGTCCTCAGCCTGTGTCTTGTATCTGGAAACACTCTTCCCGACTTGTAGCCATAAGCTTTCCCTGTCCAGTTTCCTCATCCTCACTGTCCCCCTTCCCATCAGAAAGCCCTCTGAGCTGAGCAATGAAACCTGGCTTTTCTATGTTCCCCTGTTTATTCCAAGGCACTTGGCAGTAGTGTTCACAGAACAATTAACAGAATTATTGGGATACATAGGAAACTGAGGTGGGAGAGGGGGTAGAACCTGATTTTTTCTTTGTTAAAAGAAGATAATGTTATCACTTAGTAACCTACTGCAGAGCTCTGGCCTCACTCTTACTGGCCTGGAGATCGTCTACCAACAAGTGTTGCTTTGGAAGAATGGTTTTTTTTTTTTTTGTTTTGTTTTTTTTTTAGCAGGATTTTAGTATCTGGAGATCTATACAGAAAAGTACTTGTTTGGGTGCTTCTTAGCATCCTGCAGTAATGCTGGCCTGACCAAAGACAGAGATGTATCCTCAGGTCAACAGCACGTGGATAGACACCTGCAGTGCCTTCCTTTAAAGGTGGGCTGGCCTGGAAAGGGAGCTCACCCAGTGTCTGCTTAGAAGAATTTGTCTTTCTACTAGGCCTGTTTCTTCTAGAGAGTATACTAGAACCTGGTTGTACCTCGCTGCCAACTTCTTTTGTTAGAGAAACCAGCATTTGCAGCCCTGCACTCTGTTGAGGGCCCTGGTCTCTCCATGAAGAAAGCCTTGAATGTTTTTACAGTTACTTCACTTGAGAGAGTAAAAACAACGCCATTTCCTGCCTGGCACAGGAGACTGTTGCTTGACCTGAGGGCGCAGTGCCCTCTTCTGCCTCTCTCCTCTCCTCCCTGATCAGGGCTGATAAGCCATAAAGGGAGGACACCCTGATGCAAAGGCTTCTACTTAATTAATGGCACTGGCTATTCTCTCATTGAGTCCCTAAGCAGCATGTCCCCGTTGCTTTTTCAGCCAGCCTACCTCTCAGATGTTGCCTTGAACTTAAATTTTCTTTTAGTATAGCTCAAACAGTACCTCCTTTTCACAGTTCTGGGCCTTGTGCCTGCTAGCTTCTCAGATGTTTTTGTAATGTGATGTAGGATGAGTGTTGCAAGATGTAGTGTCCTGGGTGCAGTCAGTACTGGCTTACTGGTCAGGGGCTTCCTGGGTGAAACTGAAATATGTGGGACTCTATCTCAGCTCACTCAGCTCATGACAAAGCTCTATATGAATTAAAGGGGAAATGCTGGAAATGAGTTTAAGGGACAGCTATTGAATGAGGGGCTTCCAGCTTGCTCTAGCACTGGCTGTCAGAATCTTTTCCAAGTTATGTAATTACATGAAAACTCCTACATAAGGTTCTTCTAAGATTAAATGAAGTAATCTATATGATTTGTACGTAGTAAAAGCCTGGTAAAGTGTTAGTTGTTATAATTATTCCATCAAAACAACAGAGATGATATATCAAAGTTGAGTAGTTAAAAGATGGCTTTAGGCAGACTACTGTCTTTTCCTGTGTTTCAGTTCTTTTATGTGCAAATTCAAATGATAATAGGAATGTGACTAAATATCACAGTGGTTTGAAGGAAGACAAAATGAGATGGGAGTTTACCTAATGTTCTGGCACAAGAATTTCAGCTGCAAATCCTGTTATGAAGTCAATAAAGTAATTCTAAACATTAAATTTATGAGAATATCTGAGAATTTTAGCACTTGGGAAGTAGAGGCAGGAGAATCAGAGGCTCACAATCATTCTCAACTACATGATAAGCTTGAGGCAAGCCTGGTATGTATGAGATCCTGTCTCAAAGACAAAAACAAGAGTTTCTTGAAGTGTAGTGTAGGAGTTTTCTTCAGTGTTGAGTTCTTTACTAGTAATCTTGGCTGTTGTGCCAAGGAGCAATCTGTATTTAGGGACAATCTTTTCCTCCAATAACTCTAGGGCAACTGCACATGTTCATACCCCTAGCATGCCATATGAGCTGTATTTGAACAGAAGCAGAGATAGCTTTACCCCAGGAGTCCCTTTTTGAGAAGTATAGACCAGTTAAAATGAATTGTTATGTATATGTATTTGTTGGGAAAACAAAAAACTGGAGTAGTTGCAGGTTAAACTGAGTAAAAGCTGCATTTACTTATTTTCACACCTATCATTTTGCATGTGAATACTTTGATGGGTATTTTATCCATCACTACTTTATCATTTTATTGCATTTTATTACATCATAAATTTTTATGTCTTGCTAACGATCCTACAGGAAGCTTAATTGTTTATAGGAACATCTTAATTAACTAGAGTTCACCAGGTTAAGCAGAACACAAATTGAAGGGGTGATAAATGAAACACCCTCTGGTCCTCTCCTTTTAGCGGATGCACTATTCACATAAACTAGCATCTTTGCCTGGGTCTAAGGACCCATTTAGAAGCATGTTGTGCCAAAGGTCCCCACCATTCTGTTTCTTCATTTTATCATAGTAAGTGGCTTCCTTCAGTCTCCCTCCATTTTATGAAATTGCCATAAGAATACTATCTCACAGACAATTCTGACATGTATGCTGAGAGTCCTTATCTACATCCCTTTTATTTTATATTTTGCTAAGTGTTTGCACCCTTCAGATCTTCCCAAGTCAATCTATTGTGACCATATACTCCAATTATTGTGTGTTGGAAGTTTAGTAACTACCAGATCTGAATAGATGATGTATCTGTTAAGAGGTCCAGTAGCAATGTTGCATTCTCTTTTCTGTGGCTCTCCAGTAACAGCGGAAGTCCCACATTGACCTCCTGCTTCTCCCAACTTGTTGATTGTGAATTGGTGACACTGGGCATGGGGTTGCATACCTATCCAGTTGAAAGGGCAGTTTATCTGGATCTTAGATTCATTTGGCTACCAAATGTGATGTCAATGCTAGACCTGGATGTTCAATAAGAACTCTTCTTTTGATCCCTTGCAATGTGGCAAATTCAAAATGAGATGTGCTGTGTAAGTATAAACTATCTTTCAAAAAAGCATAAAATTATATGTATAAAGTATTCTTCTATTGTCTACATGTCAACCTTTCTGATATATGTAATTGAATTTTCTAAAGTTTTTGTCCTTTTCTTAATTTTTATTTATTTATTTATTTAACTTTTTCACTTTCATCGGTGAAAGTAGAAAAATCACGATTTAAAAAGTACCTTGAGTGCCTAGGGATGTAGTTCAGTTGGTACTGGCTTGTTTGCCATGCACAAAGTGCTGGGTTCCGTCCCCAGCACCACACAAAACATGTCTGCAATTTCAGCACTCAGGAGGTAGAGGCTGGAGGATCAGTTGTTCAAGGTCATCTTTTGAGTCATAGTTAGTTCAAGGCCAGCCAAGGATACACAGAGCCAACCCAGGATGCACAGGGTAGCCCAGGATACACAGGCCCATCCCAGAACACACAGGGCCAGCCCAGGATACATAAACCTCTGCCCTCCCACCCTTTCAAATGGTTGAATCCTAATTATGTCACCATGCTGTGGGAGATTGTCAATCTTAGGTTGAAATGGGTTGGTAGCAGAGTGGTTAGAACTGACCTGAAAATCTGAAAGCCTCAGTTCAGGCTCTAGTCTCCTCTTGGTCACTGTGAACTCTCCCCAGAGCCTCCCACTTTCACATCTCCACAGTATTGAATGAACATGTGTAGTCTTTCTCATGGTGCCCTGTTCATGAGAGAGGAGCAATTTCCTGCTCCTACCCTCCCTGCGCTGCACTCACAGAGTGAGTGGGTGCTCTGAGTGCCCTACCACGGACTACAGGAGGCTAGTTTCTGTATATCATCCTCCCACTGAGCCAGGGAGCCCTGGAAAGGATACTTCATTTTTGTGATGTTTCTGTGTTATGTAAGACAACGGCTTAGGGAAATTTGGTGTTTTATTTTGTTGTTTTGTAGGTCTCTGTTTTGTTTTGTTTTGTTTTTTTCCCCAGAAGTCCCTTGCTGTGGTTAGCAAGGCTGCTGGTTCCTTGTGTTAATTCCCATTGCCTCATTCACTCTGTTTTCCCTTTAATTTTTTCTCTATGTCTTTCGACAGCAAAGTGAGGGAGAGGTATATAGAAGGTTTTATAGCCCCACTACCTAAAATGCATTTTAAAGACATTAGCTTTGTTGGATCATTGACAGATGTTGGAATTTTTGTTTCATTTAGAAGATACAGTTTAGAGTCAAATAACTTTGTTTTAGTTAGTAGTTCTTTCAAGCTCCTTTTCCTGCAATACTATGAAAGTAAGAAATTCTTGCTTTTCCCCTTGGCTGATGAAGTTTTCCACTATCAGTAAAAATTAAAAAACAAATCAACTTCTAACATAAAAGAAAACACCTGTTTGGCTTGGAGAGCTTGGCTAGGGAGATCCTTTTTCTGACATGCCAAACGGGACCATCACAGGGCCCCTGAAAGAAAGGGGGGGTCTTTTTCCCTCTATTTCACGTGAGCATTGGCAGAGACTCTGACAAGCAGTTCTTCATATTTTATTATGTTCTTGTCTGCAGAATCTCTGTCAGGCAAAACCCTTGTCAGCGGAAAACCTGTCGTAGGATCAGAGGAGACAAAAACAGGTGTCACACAGGCAGTCAAAACTGAAGGAAAAAAAAAGATTAGGCTAAAGAGAGAGAGGCAGACAATTACATTAATGCCATTGCTTTTATCTTATAGATGTGTGTTATTATCTCGGGGTGCTGAGTGCGCAATTGCCTCACAGAAAAGTAGACAGGAGACAAGGGGAAACTTGATAGTTATTAACTGAAGAGGCAGTGTGTCAAAGCTGGACGGGGTTCAAAGTTTTACAGAGGGGAAAAAAAAATGCAAGCACCAAGCACCAAGCAACGGCTGTGTGACTCTGCTTTCGGCTACATAAACTTAGTAGCAATCTAACATTTTCTACTTGGAAAAAGATCACAGAGAAAAAAGTAATGAAAGATTTGATATGGAAGCTATGGGGGTAACATTTATTCTGTATACATGCGACTCAATCATAGAACCTTTTCTGCCTCATAAAATCTTGCCACAATGTGAGGCATGGTGGGGCATGAAGACAGGCATTTGTCAGTTCAGCCGTGTTGTTTGGATATGTTTAAAACACCTATTATCAACACACTTTTAATTAAAAAAAGCTATTAAGAAGCCCTTTTACTAAGTGTGAACATCTGTACATGCAAGCTGTAAATTAGAAGATCACATATGTGTGCCTCAGTCAGAGACTAAATGAATTTGGCAAGTGTTTTCTATTACTGGGTTTTTAAAAACAGTCATATCTAAAGGAAATAACAAATGCTACATTTCACAATTTTCATTGATTTTTTTTATTGTGTCTGTTGGTACTGATTAATAGAACTTTTCTAATTGGAAATTAGAGTCATTATCAAGATCAGATTAGTAAACAGAACCCCAAACAGCAACAAATATCTTTTCAGTTTCTTTGTTTTGCTTATTCCTCAAAACTTGTTTTCTAAAAGCTGAAGCGTTGGTGATGTAGAAAGTAGTTTCATTTTGCCAGTTGCTTAAACCCTGGAAGATTTTTAGCATTGTTGATATCTCACACTTGTCAGGCAGCCCACTAACACAGGAGGGGGCGGCAGGCGTCATTCCTGTCTGGTCAGTTGTATATTGGTTGTGTTAATGAAACATCAACAGAGACATTGTTCTAGCTGTGGGCATTTTTTGGTCACCCATTAATACTTGGTTAGTTAGATTCTTGCTAAGCCCTAAGACTTCTCAACCTTTTTGTAAAATGAGCAAATCTTGATATCAGGTCTTTGATTCCACCAGTCATCAATGCAAAGCATTTTGATACTTGATATATGCATCACACAAATCCAGCAGAAAACAGGATGGGAGTGCCTGTGGTAGCCAGGAGATCGAAGGGATTCCATGTAGTGGAAGAACACTAAAAGATTGATTATAGATTTAGAATGAGATTTCAGACTGACTGACTGGGCAAGACGAGGAATAAAACTGATGACACAGAGGTGAAACATACATTTTTTAAAAAATGTATGTTTAGGTGTTTGCTACCAGACACTGGCTTACAATGTCAGTGCTTTCCACACAATCTTGAAATGTTTCCTTAATGTGTCTGATAAAAGTTTAAAGCATGTGCTACACTTAATGTTCCTTTAGTGAAAATGTTCCACAGATATATGCCCTTTCAAGGAAATTAAGTCTATAGAGGTGATGGTTTGTTTGTATAAGAATTCAGTTTTTGTTTTTTAATGAAAATACATGCAGCACATCCAAGAAGCAAATTTAAAACCTTCATGTTACATTTTATAGCCAGCATACATTTAATTCATTGACACAAACTATTGAATGAAACAGGGATTGTGTAGCCAACTTTAGTCTAGTCTTGGCATCTCAGCATGGGATAGAACCACAGCAGTAGTAATAAGTAATAAACCTGTAAACCTGGTTCCAACAAGGAAATGTAATTACCAAAACTGTTCCTACAGCTACTGTCAAGTCTGCAGATCAATTTTCTCTTTCCTCTTCACTACCTTCAAGAAAAGTTGCTGCATAGGAGCAAATATGTGTGTGCCCCAAGACTTGGGCCATGTAGGGAAGAGGAAAGAGGAGAACAAGGAAGAGCCCGTTGCACCTGCCTGCCAGGAATGCCAGCTTCTGAACATCCACATGTTGACAGTCTACTTTTATGGGTGCTGCAGTCAGACATTAATGATTTCCAACATCAGTTCTGAAGACTTTATTATGCATAAGGCCACAGGGGAGAATGCCAATCAATTTGAAATATTAGCTGCATGGTCTCAAATGCAGCTCACATTCTCCCCAGACTAATTGTGGGTATTTCTGTGTATCTGTTTCCACACTCTGAAAGCTGCACGGCAACTGAAGCTGATCAGACACAAAGCATGGTGCAGCTTATTGGAACTACTTTTGTCCCAGCTTCCTCCCTACGGTGTAGAGCCATAATTGTAACAGACTGTGGGAGTATTTATAGATGACCACTCATCAATTAGAGGGTCATCCGCATATGTTATATAAAGTGGTACATGGAATCAGGGTTTGTGCAGCCTTGGTAGAGTCTATTGAATCTAAAACTGTCAACACTATCTGTTCAAGAAAGGAATCAAACCCTCTGTACATTTGGGCTGAAGTTTTCATCACCAGATTGGGAGACCAATCAGCTTTTTCAACCACCTATCATTTTCTTTCTTCTTTCCTTGAAGATAATTTTACAAGGAAGCCTTCCCTCTCTTCATTAACTCACCTAATTAATTCAACATTGACAGGAACAGAAAGTTGTGACTTAAGTAGAACATGAGTTATTGTGAAATGTACCTAATTTGCTCCCAGTTACATAATTCTTTATCCCAAAAGTAGTGAAGAAAATCTGCATATCTAAATATTATTCAAGTCATACGGAATTTTCTCTTAATCACAATCATTTCCGACTCCACGATCTCCTGATTCACTAAAAAGTTTTTAATATGCCATCATTGCTCTTTATTAATGTTGTCCCGTAGTGGGAAAGCTTTTATTAGCTTAAAGCTTGTAGTCTATGAGAAGGTTAAGTCTTTGCCTTGAGCCCTGATGGTCTTTTCTAGTAAGAGAATGGAGTCTTCCCATGGCAAAGGATTGATGTTATAATTATTCCAAAGGGCCCTTTTATGATGAAATTCTAAATACCCCAAATCCCATTAAACCAGTAGAAGTTCATGGGCTAGCTCCATTGAAATGACATATCGTTATATTGGGTATAGTGTGCTTATTATAAAGTGTGGCATAAGAGGAAATTATTGGTCATATTAGCAGGAATGAAGAACCACTCACCCTCATAAATTCAGAAGCTATGACTGAGACATTTGAAGTAGAAGCAGTAAAAATATTCTATGTATAAGTAATCAAAACCTTCACTTCTGACCCCAAAATTGCACTGACAATATACTGTTATTAAAAGCTTGATTTTAGAACCTTAATAATAATCATGGAAAGAGTTCTATAAAAATTTATTCAATGACTTGTGTTAAATGTTAATCTATTAGAAATTAGCACAGTATGCCTGGGTCTGTATGTCCTTAAAGCTGGCCACTTGGCACTAGTATAATGTGGGGTCCTAAAAGTAGTTGAGGAGAGATGTGAAGTTCTCTATCCAGCTTTGCAACTTAAAGCTTACTTGGCACGCTTCCAATGTTAAAAGAATGAGTTTTATATAACTTACAAAATTGTTGCATACTGATACTTAAAAACATTAAAATATCCAAGGCAATACTAAAATTAGTGAAATAACAAATTTTCTTTTCCATACTTTTCATATTAATTTCTAATTGTTTTATATTGTGGAGCGAATTTTTAATAATCATTCCACTTTTCACACTCCTTATTTCAATGAATAAAAATCATGGCTGTAAGCTCCACACCACTGTGCCTGAATAACAAATGGAATCCCCTGGACATGTGTCTGTAGTTAGCATATTCCTGTACAAATCACCCGAGTCACTTGAATTTGACTTTTAAAGAAAATCATGTCTTTAAGAAGTTGTGGAAAACTAAGAGCTATAAACTACCACCGAGAGCCAGTTTTCTAAGATCAGTGAAAAGCACTCTTGTACTCCAACGTTAAGAAAAAAAAAGTATCTGAATATGCTCTTATTTCAGTGACCTTCACAGAAATTTTGGAAGTAGAGTCTTCATAATTAGAGGTGTAAATTTATTTTAATTTATTTGAAGGTTCTGCAGTGATTCCTGCTATTGAAAATTGAAATGAGTATAGTTACACACTATTATTAATAACAATTATTATTTCTTTAGATAAACACCCCATCTCAGTATGTATATACTTGAAAAAATTTATTTTATAGTGGACATTACTTGGTTAGATTAACAATATAGTTATATATTTATTACATATCCTGTGTCATATTTCACACTCACATTCCCATTTCATCAATGAGCCACAACATTTCTACTTGTTGTCTTGATTATAACTCAGTTCTTCACTTTAATGAATGTTCTTTTTCTACATATACTTGTCCCTTATCATGTTTTTAATTTTATTGCTTAACCATCATTTTGGAAGACTGTAGAGACTCTCAAAGTATTGAAATTATAAGTAGGCTTTAATTTCTGTTTTACTGTAATTCCCAGTTTGAAGTTCTGTTTCTGGTACTTTAAGGAAATCTAGGTAAATTATAATCTCTCATCAACTTGATTGATAGTTCAAGAGGTTTGTGTGTGTGTGTGTGTGTGTGTGTGTGTGTGTGTGTTTCTCACTTGGATTTTAATGTGTAGTTAGACCTTTTGCTTTTTCTAACATAAAATTCTGCATATGAAAACGAAGGTAAGGAGACTGGGAGGTATAGTGGGGGATGTGTATAAGTCAATGATTAGAGGGTTTACCTAAAACATATGATACCCTAGGTTCAACCCCTAGCCCCCTAGCACCCTACCCTTCAACACATTAATAGGGTGATTTTTCTTTTCCCTGTAATGTTTTTCTCCTAGCCTTTTATAAAAAAATTAATTTTCTTTTAAGACATCATTCTTATAGTTTTAACAGTTGGACTGTGCTCTGACACTTTCCTGGGTCTTTTTTCTACAGATATGAGACTATAAACTTAGCACATTGATCACAAATCTGTGGATGATTTTCATAACATATAGACATTATGACCCATCTGTTCACTTTATTGTTGTTTTTACATAGCAGACTTCTGTCTTCCTTTTTCCATATCAAAAAGTAGATCTTAAAATTCCTGTCAAAGTAGCACCCTAACCTTGCCCTTTAAATTGGAGCAGTTCCGCAACCTCATTGTTCCATGGTGTCTTGAAGAGTAGGGAAGAGGGTTGAGAAAGGGGCCTGGGTGAGACCCTGAGAAAGTGGACTCATCAGACTTGACCAGTTCCTTGCAAGGGGTGTAACTATGTTTTCCTATATTAGCTGTTCATCCATTCCGCAGTCTGAGTACTAAACATCCACAATGGGTTACCTGTCAGTTGTGTTACTACTTAAAACCAAGCTGTTGTGACCTCAGCCTGAGCTGGCACATGCACAGTTGACATAGACATGCCGACACTGTTGAGATATTTTGCTAGATGTGCTATTTCTCCAGCCTTTGTGGAAAAAGAAAACAGAACCTCAAGTAAAGCTTAAAAAGGAAAGGTTTCCTGAGAAAGAAGAAAAGTACGTGAGTATGGCCTTGACATTACAATTCTGAAGAATGAAGCCATGCAGATGGAACCTTGCTTATGTCTGCCAGGTCTCTTTAGAATTGTTTTTCCCTTCATGTCCCAGCTGAAGTGGTTTTGCTTGGCTGGCACACTCCCCCTGTAAATTATGTTTGAATGGTAAATGTGTGTTTGCAATTTGTTTGGGTTTGGGGTTTTTTTTGGAGGGTAGGGGTCAAGACAGATTTTTCTGTATAGCCCCAACTATCCTGGAACTCACTGAAGACCAGGTTGATCTCAAACTCAGAGATCCACCTGTCTCTGCCTTCTGAGTACTGGGACTAAAAGAGTACTACTATACCCAACTGTGTGTATTGTTGCTGTTGCTGTTGTTGTTGTTTTGTTTTGTTTTTGTTTTTTTAAAGTCTCTTTGCTGTCTCTTTTAACCACAAGTGGGCCTGAATCAATGGTTTTTCTGTTTTATCTTGAAACTTAGCATAGGACTTAGAAATACCCATTGACTGACCAAAAGTGATAGGAAACTGGTGGGTAACTAACTCACTTCAGTTGGAACAAAGGTTTCATGTCAGAAAATTGTTATTCTAGGAAATAAAAAAGGTCATTTTACCATGTTTAGTGTATACATGTGCATGATGTATGTGTTTGTACATGCATGTGCAAGAATGTATATTGGAGGGATGAGTTGTGTGAAAAGACAGGGGAGTATAATAGAAACCCTCTGAGAGACATGTCAAATGCATTTTAGGAAAACTGACTTGGTTTTGCTTGCAATAGACAAAGAGAAGACTAAAACGTGGTGAAAAAAGCATCACAGTAATGAGGACATGAGGGTCTGAACACCTGTTTTGAAGTGGTAGAAGTTAGATTAACTAGAAAGAATTGATCTTTGACAAACTGCAATGGGACTAAGAAGTTACTTATTATGTAAGAGTAAGAACTAATTAGAGTTGGTTTTGAATGTTCTTGCTTGATGATGTTGAAAGAAAAACAGGGTCAACAAACCAGAATCTGGTATCTGCAGTTATCGCCTCAACTACATAGAAATGCCCACTGAAAGAAGATGCAGACACGACACGGTCTGCTTAGACCTTGCATTGTTTACTGGGATGACAAATAATTTTATTGTTTTTCTTTCTCTTAAATTTACATCATTTTTGAAAAAAGATATTCCCTATGAGAAAATAGGACAATGAAATAAGTTGGATTTGAAACATTTTGGCTGATTTTCCTAGTCCCATCTTTCTGAGAAATACAGGTCAGTATGTGTTTGGATTTGAGAATATGGAGTTGAAGTTACAGGATTGTGTGAGGATAGCTGGATTCCTAGGGCTGATTAACACATGAGGGAAATATGAGAGACTTCTCCGGAGACTTCTCTGCCTTTTGCCTCTCAGTAGATTTCCTCTGCAGATCAGAATGTCACAGTTATCTGCAGTCCTGCTTCGTCTTCACCAGAAGGATGCTCACACCCTGCTTCTCGGCTTGATCTTGTTTTTATGCTTTCCACTCCCTTGGAGTTAAGGTAGAATTCTTCAAGCCTCTTCAAGCCGCTAGAGTTACCTTATATACTGTAAACCATTGCCTGAGGGCTACACTTTCTAAACCTTAGCCTTTGTTTCCAGCAGTCTTTTTCCAGATGGTATTGTCATGAAGGTTCATTCATTGCAAGAGCTTTATCATTCAACCTATCATATGTCTACAGTCAAATTAGGAAAATGGATCTATAAATGGAAAATTGTATTTTTTAAAATTTTACTCATCACTGTAGATAAAATCAAAATGATATGACTATTAATGCTCATGATTTATTAAGCAGAGTGGATTATCTGTCAGGAAAGTTGATAAGCTATAGGTTGTTTCTTCACAGAATATCCATAGATGAGTAGTACCTGTAAGAGGAAAGTTACTGCTGTTTCTGTGCTATTTTCCATTGTTACAAATACATAGATTGGGAGACCTGCCATAGATTCAAGCATTTATTAACTTTTATAGATGCATAATGGTCACAACTGTTTGTGTGTTTATAACAAAAGAAAGTATATCCTGGTAACAATTAACATTTGGTTATTATTTATTTATTTTCATGTCATTTTGCTGAGAGACAATACAGTCTGTTAGTAAGTCTCTAGTAAAAAATATTCTAAATTTCATAAGACAAAATAAGTTCTGAATAATGATAATTGAAATCAGTTTGAGGTGTGTTTGTGTGGTGTGTGCATGTGTACATCTTTGTGTATGTGTGTAACTATAGAAACCAGAGATTGTGAATTAAGTAATTAAGTATTTTGTGCTATTTGATTGCATAGGTAATAACATGTGAAATTTATGTCTGGATTTTATCCAGTGTGTTTTAAACGTGGTGAACTGAATTTATAGAGTCAGCATCATTAATATGTATTAGGGCCATTTCTGATGTCCTACAGACCTGTCCTAGGAATGAGTAAGCATTGAGGACAGTAAGAGGGTGGTCTGAATATTCAGGGAGTTTGGAGTCCATTTTCATTATTGGATACATCTCAGTGTGCCCTGTAGATGATGGCATCTGTAGGAATCTCCTGGCATGCGTTCTCAGACTTTACCTGCTCCTTCTGAACCTTTGCAGACTGTGTTTGTTTGCAACTCCATGGCTGAGGTTCACTCAGCTTCTTTAACTTCTTTTATTTCCAGAAGCCATGTTTCATGTTCTGATGCTAACAAACAAATGCTTCTTTAACTAAACTGCACTTTTGTCAGATTTTCGTGTGTCCTGTTAACAAAAAAATAGATAAAATTGAAAGCTTTCCATAGACGTTTGCTTATTAGGATTAAAGCTCCCTAGAGTCCTCCCATCCTACCATTGAGAACCGTCTCTACTTTTTTGCTTCTAGGGTTACTAAGTTCTCATACATTTAGTGTGTATGTCTAGAAATGCAGCCCCTTGGTCACACTCAATAAGAAAGTCTGGGAGATGTGGACCCATTACCTGTGATCTAACAGGCCTTTCAGGTGTTTACAGTGCACACCATGCCTGAGAAGCTCTACTTTGATTCCATCTGTCTGTATTGCTCACCGACTAGTATCCAAATTCACTTAGAAGACCATGCCTTCCTGTCAGACTTGTGCTCTCTCCCTCAGACCCTTCATGGAGTCTCTTGTAGCATCTACATCTCTTACATCTGTCTATCTTTGAAGGTGGAGGCCACAGCATAAATTACTTTTCATCTACATATAGACCCTTCTCAGTGGTCTGTTAATAAGTGCTGATGAGCAAGTGAACGTATGCATGAATGAAGGACAGCATTTTAGGAGGAGTTGTGATCAATAAGGCCAGCTGCTGTGGAGAGATCACGGAGAATAATGAATGAAAAATCTATTGGATTTCACAGTGAGGCAGGTGTTGGTGACCTTTGAAATGCTTGCTTCAGCAGAGTGATGGGCAGGAAGCCCAGATTGCTGGAAGTTAGGGGTGTCCAATATGATAAGGACTTACACATTTCTTACTGTTTATCTGAACATACACGAGCAGGATTTTCCTGGGTGAAGTTACTGAATTACTTTTTTAGTTGGTAACTAACTCCATTTAGCCTGTGATCTTAGGATATATGATCTTTGTAAAGTGGTGTATTTTCTAATCTTAAAATTAAATGAAATTATTATGAACCCTAGAATGATAACAGGATTTGCAGTAAGTGCTTAAATGGCACATTTCCCTTATTTGTCCAGCCCATCATTATTTTTCTTCACTAATGCTTTTGAAGATATCAATCCATGCATTTTATAAAAAGTGAACTTCTTTAGAATATTCCTCATTCGAGTCATTGCAGAAATTATTAATTTTATCTGGACTGGCAAAACACACCTTTAGTTGAACCAGGCAATAAATTTGAAATTACATGTATCTATCCAGAGAAGTTCCCCTAAAGGTAGTTGAATCAGTGGTAATGTTTCCAGTAATTCCCCTATGGATGGAAAATAGAATTTATGACTGTATCTTAATCTTTAGTTTCATATTTGAGAGAGGGAGAAAGGAACCAAGATTGAGGGAGAGTGATTGATTGATTGATTGATTGATTGATTGATTGATTATTAGACTCGTTTAACTAACTGATAACATTCTCAGACTCAGGCACATCATTAGTATTGGTATGTGGTCTTTTTCAGATTATCTTTAGCCCAACTCATTCAACTCATATGATTCCTGTTTATTAGCTCTTTTGCTAGCTACAAATAGAAAGAATTCCTATTAGTTGTAAATAAAAGGGAATAGGGCAAACTTGCTTTTCTTCACTGACCTAACTCATGCTTCTAACCATACTGGAGTCCCACCTGAATCCTCCATAGTTTGGGAGATTCTGAAATTCAGCACAGTCTAGCCCTAGGTTTGCACTCTTTATGTCAATCAAAAGACTAACTTACTTTTTATTTCTCCACATGTTGTCAAAATTGGGTGACTCAGCTGTGTGTAGTTGCATATGACTTATATACCAGAATTCGGGAGGCAGCTGCAGGTAGATTTGAGAGTTGGAGGTCAGCTTGACTATATAAGAGTTCCAAGGCAGCCAGGGCTACATAGTTGTCACTGTCTCAAAAGAAACCCTGAACAAACACCTTGGGGATTCCCCAGAAACGGAAACCATAAGGCAGACATTTTGGTGTAGTAGAAACTTAACAGAATGATAATCTTTGATGTTCCCTTTTTATACCCTCCTCTATGGTTCATCGCCTGGACTCTTGAGAACCTTTTCATTGTGGACTAGGTGGGCTTTGCCATTACTACTATTGACTGGTTAGCCCAACATCTTCTGTACTACGCTCTAAAGCTGGGCCTATGCCTATCTATGTAAATAAAGTATTATTGCAACTCTCTCCCTCCCTCCCTCCCTCCCTCCCTCCCTTCCTCTTTCTCTCTCTCTTCTCTCTCTCTCTCTCTCTCTCGTTCTCTATGTCTCTCTGTGTGTGTGTCTCTGTCTCTGTGTGTGTCTCTCTCTGTGTGTCTCTGTCTCTCTCTGTCTCTGTCTTTGTGTGTGTCTCTGTGTGTGTCTCTCTGTGTCTCTCTCTGTTTTGTGTGTGTGTGTGTCTCTGTCTCTCTGTCTCTCTCTGTGTATGTGTCTCTGTGTGTGTCTTTCTCTCTGTCTCTGTGTGTGTGTCTCTGTCTCTGTCTCTGTCTCTGTGTGTGTCTCTCTGTTTCTCTGTGTGTATGTGTGTCTGTGTGTGTCTCTATCTCTCTGTCTCTCTGTCTCTCTCTATCTCTCTCTGTGTCTCTCTCTGTGCCTCTCTCACTCTGTCTCTCTGTCTCTCTCTCTGTGTCTCTCTGTGTGTCTCTCTGTCTCTCTCTGTCTCTCTCTGTGTCTCTCTCTGTCTCTCTCTTCTCTCTGTCTCTCTCTGTGTCTCTCTCTTCTCTCTCTGTCTCTCTCTGTGTCTCTCTCTGTCTCTCTCTTCTCTGTCTCTCTCTGTGTCTCTCTCTGTGTCTCTCTCTGTCTCTCTCTGTGTCTCTCTGTCTCTCTCTGTCTCTCTGTCTCTCTCTGTGTGTCTCTCTGTGTCCTGTCTCTCTGTCTCTCTGTCTCTCTCTGTGTCTCTGTCGTCTCTCTCGTGTCTCTCTCTGTCTCTCTCGTGTCTCTCTCTGTCTCTCTCTCGTCTCTCTCTGTGCCTCTCTCACTCTGTCTCTCTGTCTCTCTCTCTCTGTGTCTCTTTGTGTGTCTCTCTGTCTCTCTCTCTGTGTCTCTGTCTCTCTCTCTGTCTCTGTGTCTCTCTCTTCTCTCTGTCTCTCTCTGTGTGTCTCTCTCTCTTCTCTGTCTCTCTCTCTGTGTCTCTGTCTCTCTCTGTGTCTCTGTCTTTGTCTCTGTCTCTCTCTCTCCAGTTTTCGGGTGTGTAGCTCCTTCCATACTCTGATGTGTGAGTCTTTGTAAAGGAAAAGTTACAGCTTACAAGGTTGTCACTTACTATCAGGTCCTTGTAGAATATGCTGTTGACCCCTGCTCTCCATGCTGTTTTACTACACTAGTTTACTTCTCTGTATGTGACACATTTATAAAGGATGATCATAAACTGATGAGATGCTCAGTCGTAAGATGCTTGCAGCCAGCCGTGATGATGAGCTGAGTTCACTCTCCTGAGCACATAGTAGAAGAGAACCCCCACACATTGTTCTCTGACTGTTACAGGAGCACCACAGTACACACACATACCCACAAAAACATCAGATGTTTAAAAAAAACCATAATAAAGACCAGGAAATAGCTCTCTTCACCATCTTCCCTCCGGCCGGGTGTCAGCTCTCACCATGAGGGTCGAGCTGTGCAGTTTCAGTGGGTACAAGATCTACACTGGACACGGGTGATGCTACGCCAGGACCAATTTTCTTAATGCAAAATGTGAATCCATGTCCCTTTCCAAAAGGAATCATCGGCAGATAAACTGGACTGTCCTCTACAGAAGAAAACGCAAAAAAGGACAGTCAGAAGAATTTCAAAAGAAAAGAACTCGCAGAGCAGTCAAATTCCATCTTACCATCACAGCTGGGTGCATCCCTTGCTGGTATCATGGCCAAGAGGAATCAGAAACCAGAGTCAGGAAAGCTCAGTGAGAGCAGGCTATCTGGGCTGCCAAGGGAGCAAAAAAGGCTAAGCAAGCATCCAAGAAGACAGCAATGGCTGCTGCCAAGGCCCCTCCAGAAGCAGCACCTAAACAAAAGACCCTGAAGCCTGTGAAGGTCTCTGCTCCCCGACTTGGTGGAAAATCCTAACTTGGTAGAAGTTCGAATAAAGATCTAACTATGCTAATAAATAAATAAATAAATAAATAAATAACAGGAAATATCTGTATATCACACTGTCTGGTTACAAATGGTATTGAGAGGGAAATACTTTCCCATCAGTCACTGAATGCTTCTGAACATGAGTCTACATTCACTTTACAAAGTTTCAGAATGCCAAACCCATGCATAATTCAGGATTTGGTGTCACATCCTTTCTCTGTGGTCCTTTCAGTCTCCCGTTTGTTGAGGTTCGAGGACAAACACAGGCTTGTGTGATGGAGTTCAGGAGCGTTGGTGAAAGGGGATAGAAGAGGAACAGATTTCCCTGAGTTCAACACTAGGCACCAAGCAGATCGGCCACTCATCAGAAGGCTGCACAGGCAAGCTGTGCTTGAAGAACAAGATAGCAACACCCCTCCCTTGCCATTTGCAGCCTAAATGCCCTGTGGAGTGAAGGAAGACTTCAGTCTGCAGGCTTGTGAATCCCTTATCTTTCCCAAACGTTAAATTAATTTTTAAAGCTATTTATTCAAAGTTGACTTAACCACCAGAATAGGAGAGATCAGACAAATCAGCTGCAAGAAATGAAGTATGGGGAAACCCGAACTCTTTGACAAAGTATTCCTGGGAGTAAATGTGTTGAATGAAGCCAGCGGGTAAATGATAAGGGCCTTTACACTGTAGATGTAAGAAAGCAATTTATCAAGAGTACATGAACTCTCTAGTGGCTTCAAGTCAGGAAGAAATGAGGGTGGAGGAGGAGCCCTAAAAAATACATTAGAAATACTTTTTAAAAGAAAAAAGAGAAACCCTCTGTGTGCATGTTCTTTTGAATCTCGCAATTATTATGCAGAAGTGCTGGTATGTTCAAAGGGGGGTTGCTCAGCTTATGTTTGGACTGTAGGTGTTGGGCTACTCAGGAGCCTACGGGCCTCAGGAATCTTGGGTCTTCTCAGGTGTAGCTACGATTAAGGCAGAGCACTGTCTGGTATCTGTTTGCCTGATGGTTAAATGACCATCTCACTGGCTTACACTGTTTGCATTTTTACTCTCTAGGGCATTTACTGTCTATCAGATAGTTCTGACAGTTGATTGCAACAACTTTTGTGTCCTCTTGAATAGTTATGGGTGCCTTTCATGGGCCATCTCTCTAATCTTGCAGTGTCTCTCAGCCCTGAGGCTGAGACATGTATCACCTTCATCATTTACAGTGGAGAAGCTGGGCCCGCATACTTTAAGTTCTCAGCGGTAGGGTTCCCAGTAACTCAGATATGGATTGGAAATAAAACTCAATATCTTACCTCAAGGCTTTTAACTTTAGAGGAGAGATGCTATTTTGTAAAGCTGAGGAGAAAACAATGTTACTAAAATGTGAAATTCCAAATATTTTCTCTAAGAATGGCCACCCTCAGCTTTCTCACTAGTTTGTTTGTTTGTTTGTTTGTTTGTTTTAAATAAGAACTCTTTAACAAAGGAAGTAACCTTCAGATATGACACTAGTGAAGACAAAACTGTCACAGGAGGGAAATTTGGAGACCTAAAGTTTTAGGAACTCTCCCTTAGCTACTTAGCTACTTTGAGTCACAGGTGTTCCCTTTTCCTTTTTCTTTCTGAGTTAGGCTTTAGGCTTTCCTGTGATTATTTGGTTGAGCTGGCTTTCCTGTATAGCCCAGGCTGGGCTTGAATTCTCACCCCTCTTTATCAGTCCCCTGAGTGCTGAGATTACAGTTACACAGCTTTCACGCTGCCAGATTTGAGCTAGGCCTTTAACCCTGTACTTTAGAAGATAGTCTTCCTCTCCTCTAAACTGTTTAGGAATTATAAGGAATGTAAGCAGAAGTGACTCATTTTCTGTTAGAAAGGAAGGTCTCACCAAGTAGTCCATGCTGACCCTAGGACACATTCCTCCACCTGATATTGTAGGTATGTACATGCCACCATACCTGCTGTAGGAGGTGACTCTTACTTGAACAAGTGATAATGCTACAGCATGTTTTTATAGTGTGAGTTTGGATTCCTGTGTTTATGTGGGGCAGTAGAAGGCACAGTGATAACTTGAGCTAGAGATTAACAAATTAGTCACATTTTTAGAAAGAACCATAGTCATTAAAAAAAAATACCCAATGACTTTCTGTAAGTTAAAAGTTTTGTCTGATGTTGTCTTTCATTTATAAATACCAAATCAAAAGGGGGGAGCAAAACAGGAAGTGGAAGCTCCTGCTTAAATAGACCTTGGATATTGTCCAATAATATTTCTCTCTCTCTCTCTCTCTTTTTGTCCTTTCTGTCTCTTTATCCCTATTCCATACCCGAACATCGGTGGGACAACCACAGCCTTGGATAAGCTCAGCACACAGCACCTGTACCACCCCACTCAAGTGGAGATTGTGCAGTCCAATGTGGTGTTTGACATCAGCAGCCTGATGCTCTACGGGACACAGGCAGTGCCTGTGCGGCTAAAGATACTGCTGGACCGGCTCTTCAGTGTCCTGAAGCAAGAGGAAGTGCTACACATACTGCATGGTCTGGGCTGGACACTGCGGGACTATGTCCGAGGATACATCCTTCAGGTAGGGGAGGATTTGAGTGTTCAATCTTGGCCAGCTCTTGCTGGGTTGGAATAGAGCTCTGGCTACACCTGGTTTTCTTCTTCCTCTCATATACCCAGACAGGTGTACTGTCCTCTTGTCGGGGAGTAGTAAGGAGAAGTGTTGTGTGTGCAGGCTACTGTCAGGCCTCAATAGCATATGGCTGAAGCAAAAAGTGGTCTGCTGCCTAGTGTTGCTTTGTGTGTACCTTTGAGTTCAATTCTTCCTCTCCAAGGTGGGCTGGATTTTTCTTTTCATTCATGGGTCTTTTGTTTGTTTGTTTGTTTGTTTTTGTTTTTTTGTGACAGAGATTCTCTGTGTTGCCCTGCCTATCCTGAAACTTGATCTGTAGATCACGCTAGCCTTGAACTCCTGCCTCCAGAGTTCTGGGATTAAAGGTGTACAACCCCACTGCCTGGCTCAAAATGGGCTGTCTTATTCCACTCACTAAGTCTTATTGTCTTTGAGATGCATGGAGAGTTTTGAAAACCTGATGTTACCCTCCAGCTCAGTTTGTGAAGGTATTTTTCATGCCCACGAGGCAAGGTCTACTTGAGTGCTATAAGCCCTCACTTCACCCAAATCAAGGAAAGCAACTGTCTGCATATCCTTCAACCTCTCATGTTGTAGTCTCAGAGCTTGAGATACTGGAAAATATACATGTGGATTTAGGTTTGGCTCTCTTGTGACCTGGAACCCTTCCTCTGTACCAGCGACACTTATGTGGTAGTGCTTTCAGATTTATCCAAGCAGCCTGTAGCCTCTGCCCTGCCATCAATACCCCATCTCTTATTAACCTTTTGGTGCTATGCTGTAAGTCATTTTGCCTCTGTAATTTCTCATGTCTATCTGCCTTCTTATAACCCTTGTGGGTGTAAATGTTGGGAAAAACATTTTGAGGGACTCTAGGGCCCCAAATCTGGATGATAGAATACTATCTTATGTTCAAGGAAATTTCAGATGGGAAGGTAGAACCTAAAGTCTTTTTCAAGTTTCCTGTGGATATATTTCCAGAACTGACCACTGAGAAAGTAAAAGGGTTATGGCTGTGTCAGCCCTGTATAATACCATAGATAAAACTGATGCCATGAGCCATCCCATGCAATATGCAAGTCCTTAGCTGTCAAATATATTACAAAGACTGTGTCTGTGATGAGTAGAGAGCCTCCAGTTTCTCTACACTTTAGTCTTAGATGAGAACATGCAAATTCATAGCATTCTTTTACATGGTTCCTCCAGGCATCAGCGAGATTAGACAGTAGTACGATAATGAATAGAAGTAGAAAAGTGGGAAAAGAAGAGTAGAACTACCTCTCTTCCTCCCATAATAGGATCATTTTTTAGATTAGTGAGCCTCAGCTTGGAAAATACAGAAGCCTTGGCCCACAGAAGATGGGCTGGAGGTGACAATAATTAAGTATGGCATTTTCAGATTGTATTAGTTACTTTTCTGTTGCTTTGGTAAATCCCCATGGCCAAGGCAATTTGTACAAGACTTCATCATGGCTTGTGGTTTAAAGGCAGAGATAACAGGTAGCAGACATAGCAAAAGAAAGAGAGCCGTTGTTCATATCTAAACCATAAGCAAGAAGAAGCAAGCACAATCAAAAATGGCAGTGATACACTTTCTCCGCTAAGACCACACTTCCTAAACCTCCCCCAAAAGGCACCACCAACTGGGAACGAAGTGGTTAGGGATAGGAGCCTGTAGGAGACATTTTCATTCAGACCACCAAGCTTTGAAAGGAATGTTACATTATTCTCTGAGATGCCCTGGGATAAGACTGTTTCAGTGAAGCAAATGGGCAGATACATCCTCCGAGCCAGGCCATGTGAAGGGGTGCAAGATGGAGAATGCAGAGCCAGGACAAAGAAAGCCTGGACCACGTCCACAGTCACTGTTTGTGCAGGCTGAGACCCTTGGAGTACCAGATCCTTCAGCAGTAGTTGCCACATGACTGTTAACACCTCTTTTGGATACATTTTTTTCTTTTCCCCTCTACAAAAAAAATAAAAGAAACCTCTTACAGATGTCTGCCTGGAGTTGTTAGCTTAGCTAACCATTTTCCTTTATTCAAAACATACCTAGTAGCATCTTCACTGTCTCCACGCTGGTACTTGCTTTTATATCTCTACTGTACTTCAGCTTCATGACTAGTTTTTGCCTTAGATAACAGGAGCATATGTATTGTGTCTTCCTAGTCAAATAAATATGTACGTGATTATACTGGTCTACCATCAGAGCAACTCTTTATTTAAACTCCTGTCACATTTTGATATCAGTTAGTAAAATACCTGCTAATTTCTCTGTTTGTATAATAGTGCTGTTTTCTACTGTTGTGATTTGACCAGAGCTTTTGTAAAACTATGAAGTAATTATTGAATTAATTTTCCAACATTCTGTTTATGTCTCTGCAGTATAGGAAATATAGTTCTTTCAAATATGCTGTAGATTTCCTTTTGTATGAGTTACAAGAGAAGTATGAAAGAAAAAGAAAAAAAGCCTCAAACCAACATATATATATATATAAACATATATATACATATATAAATATATATATATATTTACACACACATACACAAAATGCCTTTTAATAAAACAAGAGATGTTACATATAAAGAATATTGTCACTAATATAATAATTTTCATTAATATAAATTTTGACAAATCTCAAATTTTAATGTATCATTTCTTAAGAATCTAGTATTGATATTTCAGAAAATCATAGATTCTGCATATTACAGGAATACTCAGCTTAGTTTCTGTCTTCTTTTATTGATGGAATTGATTTAATATTGATTTTCTTTAAATGGCATGTTCTGTCGTTTAGCATTTATCATACACTTATTCTGTATAAAGCACTTCTGGGATTAGAATAAAAGCAAAAGATTTCAGGACACAAAACATTAAAAAGCACTTATTAAGAAAATATTCATTTTGTAAAAAACAAAAGGACTTAGGCTATAAAAACATCTATTTTCTTCTAAAGATATAGATCAGTACTTTATTACTAGACAGTACTTTAGAATTGTGTGAGTAATGATGAGGTATGCACAAATGACACTGAAATAATTATAAATATAACATTTTTTTGTACAGGTAGAATATGAAATGTTCATCTGAGAGCTGGGGAACCCTATGATGCACTATTAGTATACAAGTCATTTTATCTGGCTAAAACTCAATTGTCTTGTAGCCCTCAAGGCATCAATTTTAGCATTATTGCTCTCAACAACAGTATATTGAATATTATGTCAGTTAAAGGAGAGTAATTATCAAGGCAAGTTAGGGTGGCTGTTAGTCTTACCACATATTGACTTGGTTAGCAGTTGGCTATAGATTGTGTTACCGGGGAAATGAAGATGTACGGTGAGTTGAACTGGTCAAGCCAGGATATTAATCTAACTCTCTCTGGATGTATAGCTAACCACTCCTAACTTTAGCAAGAATGTTGAATGTGAAGGGGGGCATGTCATCTGTTTTTTAATCTTGTAGTATGTGTCTGAGGGAGAAGCGAAGGCCATTCAAAACTCATATGAAAGCTATCATTTGTGTGTGATGTTCTAAGCAAACAGGGATGCCCACAGTCATTGGAAAGCTTGGTGTACCTGTTAAGGACTGTGGCATCTATGTGCTATATAAGCCAGCCGGTTAAGTGTAAAATGCGTGGTATAAACTGGACCACAACCATGTAAGAAGGTGGGGCATTTCCTAAAGCAAACAGTCCCAGTGTTCTTCTGTGTAGTTGTTAAAGTCTTCATTCAGAAAGCAGAGAGGGAGCATGTTCTGGAAAAGTAAAATGGAAATATTCATTTAGTAGTAACAACATCATTACATCCTCTACAGATACATTTAGAGACAACCAATTAGAACAGTGGCCTATCCTCTTGCCATCTTCTTCATTTCCTTTCTGGCTTTGACTTAAGAAATAAGAACACAGATGATTGTCTGTTGAATTTAGTCATTTAAAATGAATTTTTTTGCATAGTCTCTCTTTAGCTTGAACATATAGCTAGCTTGCCTGGGTGGATGTTACTATCCTGTCTCTGTAAATCTCCTCACTTGTAAGGGAGTCCTTCCAGAATTCTAAGAACCAGTTCAGACTTCCTTATAATTAGCAGAGAGCCAGCAGCCCATGACCAGAGCAGCAGTGATGCCCATTGCAGGTCACCTGGGCCTTCATGGAGCAAGCCATTTATTTCTAATACTTCCCAAAGACTGACAGCAGTCCAGGAAGTCTAGCTTTCAATGTGAAGGGGACCACGTCTCTCCCTGAGCACCTACCATATGCAGCAGCATGATAAAAGCTCTGAGCATGGGCTCCCCTGAGGAAGGGTTTCTTCTACCTCAAGCACCCACTTGTTCTGCCTGTGTAGGTAATTTCTTCTCCTATAGGAATCAGTTGAAATCCAAATCCAGTTTTTCACCAGGACTAGCTGAAACAATGTAGTCCTCCCTTTTCGGTTGTTCTTTTTTTTTTTTTTTTAATCTCAAAATTGCACCTTCAAGGTCCCAATCAGTTGTTAAAATGTCTCTCCTGTCATTGCTATAAAGTACTATAAATTCACTCAATACATATCAGTTAAATGCAAATATGCTTAAATTTACAATGTCATGATATTTTACTATGGAACTCGTGCAATACCCAGGAGTTCCAGTTGGTTAAAGAGCCCTTAGCCTTTCTTCTGACTTACTAAGGGCTGGCCCAACAGCTACAGTTGTGCTACTGAAGGTAGCAAGAAGCAAAGGCTTCCAGGCTTCCTAGACAGTGGTCTATGCAAAATAAGTGATAAGTGTTGTGTGGTATCTCTGTGGTAGAAAATGTCAATATTAAACAAACACATATTTATATGACCCCCCCCTATGAGAAGTAAATTCATTGTACCCTAGGTCCCCATTCACGCCCTCTTGTAGTTACTTTCAGTAAATTAACATTTGGTACATTGAGGTCTAAAGAGGTTATGTGACTTTCCTATGATCACAGAAACTTCCTGAATATAAGAACCACAGATCTCTTGTTCCTTTCTTAGTCCGCACCCAGCCCACATGTTGGCCATGTCCCAGTGTTCTGCATGGGAAGGCAGATTCATGATTTGGATTCCTGTCTTAAAGTCTTACCAGGAGTATGAAATTAGGCCTGTGCCTTTATTTAACATAAGTCCCTCACCTGTAAAACAGCATAATAATAGCACCTCACAGCTTTGTTGTGAAAATAAAAGTAAGACAATATATATAAAGGGCTAATAAATCCAGCCAATGACAGCTGTTAATATGATGTTGAAAAGATGATGAATTATTACAGACTATCACCTACCCGCACATTTTGTTTTATAAAATAGCCTTGAATTCTAGAATTCTATATTTCACTATGCCCCTTAGAGAAGGATGCTTTTCCAACCAATCAGACATAAGGATAGCTATTCTTCTGTTTTAAATCAATCACATATACATAACCATACACACATACACACACATGCGTAGACATTTGAACATATTTGAATGTATAAGAGGGGCCGAAATGAGTAGTTGACAGAGACACTGGATTCTGCATTTGAACATACTTGGTATGATTCTTGGATTCACTATTGACAACTGTTACTTAAGAGAGATATAACATCAATAAAAATAATGTAATATAGTCAAACTTATATTTAAATATATCATACCAAAACTAGCCCATGGGACACTTTATTAATAATTATTTCTTCGAGTGTTCACATGTGTGTGCCTTTTAAAAAATATTATAGTCTAAGACTTCTTTTTATCTATTTCATAAACTCTTTTGGTAACTCTCTGAGTTCCAGGTGCAGGATAAACTAAACTTGTTAAATGATTAAAGTAGGCTTTTACTTGAAATAAAAGTCACAGGGTATGTAGCTCAGTGATAGAGCACTTGCCTAGCACTTGGTGAGCATGTACAAGGCCCTGAGTTCAGTTCCCAGTACAGGGGAGAAAATGAAAGCTTTTTACATGAGTTAGCCCTACAAACTTTTAGGGAATTCCAGAACATAAAGAAGAAAGTCCTTATATGTAGTTTATTTAAGTAGAGTTTTAATTAGTTAATTACTGTATCCACCAGCACAGGTCTTTCCAAAAGCCCATGAGACATAAGCAAGGCAGCCACGAGCAAATGACAGGACGTTTATTTCATGAAAACTAAGAGAATGTATAAATAACTTAAAGGGAAGGGGATAATTTAATCCCAAGTAAATATAGAATAGTCATCACAATCCACAAGTAAGCTGTCTTTGTGTCCTGTCACCAATTCGTGAATCTTTTTCAGAGAGGAAGAGCACATGCATAAAGGGCAAAGATCCCCCTATTTCTGACAAGGACACACAGAAGACAGATGATTTGGGGAAGTGTCTTATGTTTACATTGTTTTTCGGAGTGCCTAAGCCATCTACAAACTCCCTGGCAATCATCCTAGCCTCCCTACTAAAGAGATAGTTTGGGAGACCATTATCCCTAGTTTTAAAGTTACCATGGCTAGAGGCCTTAGGCAGGCTTGGAGCTGGAAGATGAACACAGGAATTTTGACTCCCTTGGCAAAGCTCTTAACTATTGGAACAGCAATGTAAACAAAGTCCTTAGACATAAGGATGCAGCTTGATGTTTTATGCTCAGAGCTAAAATGAAAATGCCCTTCCCTTTACTCTTGTGTTATAGAATCAAATAGCTCACCAAATTCCGGGATGGAATGCCATGACTTCAGGAATACAGTTGTGTGTATGGAACATTAAAGAGGCTTCTGCATTCACCAGAGAAGCAGAAATGAGTCCACCCTTACTGAGCAAGTTGCATTTGATAGGAACCAGTTCAGGTTTACTTGGATGCGTACTCTTTTTGGTTTATCTGGACAGGATTTCTCTATGTAACTTGGCTGTACTGGAACTCTGTAGACCAGGCTGGCCTTGAATTCTGATATGCTTGCTTCTGCTTCCCAAGTGCTGGGATTAAAGGTGGGTGCCAACACCACCTGGCCTGCATATTCTTTTAGACAGCATTGATTAAACTCTTGTTACCTCCAGAGTAGCCCTTCTGTATGTTCTTCATTGAATTTAAAATGGAGAAGTCCTGAACTTCGGGGTTAAACCGCAAGTCAACCACCAATTAGCTTTCTAACTGTGCCAAAATGACATGTCCATAAGTCCTTGGTAGTACCTTCTTAGAAGAATTTCCAGAATGAACAGATGTAACATTATTATAGGCTAGTGGTGAAGCTCAGCAAATTTAATTCCTTAAGTGAATCAGTCTCAGTCACTGTGTCCATTCTGTGTCCATGTGCTTCTACTAGCTGTTTTTTGTTTTGTTATTGTTTTTGACTGCCTTATACTTCAGATAGGAGTGTTTGAAATTGTGAAGACCTGAGAGGTAGAAATGATAAGTATCTGCAGAGGTTTCTGGAAACTGTTACTAAGTCCATACAGATGGGACAAACATAACTAAAGATGCATTTGTCTGATTTGTGTATGATATGTGTAATGCTGACAGTGATCAGAAATACAGGATGACCACTGCCGAGTGAAGGTAGTCTGTGAAGTCTTGAAGCAGGCACTTCTTAGGAAAAAGGCCCGGGGGTGGGGAGTGTTTCTTCCATACAAGAAAAATACTATATTTGAAAGAGATATGATATGTTTATGGGGGAAATTGGCTTCACTAGATTGCCAGCTCTGAGCATGTAATCTGTGGGTGTGGATTTTGATTAGTCTGGTCCTTGTCTACCTAAGGGAAGTGATTCTGATGACTCACTAATTCAGTATTTGTTTTTATCACCCTGAAACTTCATGAACAATTACCTTACATTGTAGTCCTGTTAGCATCTAAGTATCCCTGCCTGTTGGTGTCAATGGAGTGATGTATTCACTGTTTTCACTCTGTCCCTGCTAGCAGCTTCTCTTTGTTCAAAGGAGACTTAAGTTGGGGACTTGGAGAGTTGACAAAGCAGTAATAGGTGACATAAGTGTACTGGATTTTCTTGTAATACTCCACCGAAGTAGAATGCAGAAAACCCACAGGAGAACGAGGTGGTGGTCAGGGTGCATTTTCTATCCAGAAGTCATCTGTTTTCTGTGTGACTCCTATGTAGAGACCCCAGAAAAACATGTTTTAGACATAGAGCACAAAAGGTTTCATGTCTCTCTATTGTTGTGTCATTTTCTCTAACAAAGCCATATTAACAGTGTCACAGGCAGCTTTCTAGTTAGTATGAGTAATGTGGCTTTGTATTTTCTATTTTTATTTGAATATGCTTTCCCTACTGTGGATTTTTTTGTTTTGTTTTGTCTTAAAATTAGTGTTGAGCAAATGCAGTGATTCAAACTGTGATGTGCTCTTCACCTTTCTGCAGTGCAGCTCTAAAGCAAAGGTCTGTTGACACTAAGCACTTCCGCTACCTTAGAATGGGACAGAGATCCCCGACAGTACTGGCTCATGACCATTGTAACCCACACTTAAAAGAAAACGGCATGTAAATAATAGAATAGTTCATAGTTTTGTGCCTGGACTGCCTATTCCTATTAGATCTCTTTATTCACAGTCTGTTGATAATACACAAAATTGGGGAGTCAGAGAAGCACCTTAAGTTGCCTCATTTACTTGCTTGTTTTTAAATACACAGTCATGGTTAGAAGTGAACAATAAGGTATGTTCAAATTCCTCTTGGAAAGAGTAATTAAGAACTCCTTGCTGTGTGCTGTCATCTCTGCCAGAACTGGAGTTCACCCTAAGTATGTTCCATTGAGTCAGCCATCACTCTCCACCAGTGGGATTGCTCTTCCACGCATTGACATGTGAGGGAATGTCTGTCTTGCAGTAGCCGTGGGCCTGTGCCAGACGTGGAAATCTGTAGGGCCCATGCTGGGAGCGTTTCAGTTCTGAATCAGGGTTCCAGTTTATAATGGCAGAGCCAGAGTAGCCAATTGAATCTGTGGCCAAAACCATGGTTTTTAAAAAAATAAATTTCCCTCCCTTTCCTTTCTTGTAGTGCTTTATTACTTTAAAAGATGAGTATCTCTGTCCATTGATCCTCTGGTGACTTTCTGCTGGATTCAAATTGTGGTTGCTCAGGTGAAAAGGTCAGCATGTTATTCATTCAGCCACACATCGATGGAAATGAACTGAAAGCAGTACAGGACATCTCGGCAATGCTAGGCCTAGGGTACCTGAAGGAAGTGTATTTCTTTCCCGCCCAGCCTTCACTCTGTCTGCCATAGAAAGAGGATGCCCTGTCTTCTGGGAGTGGGGGAGGGTTCTCATTGACAGTGTATTAACTGCTGCAAATCCATGGCCATAGGGTGCGTAAGAACCCTTGAGAATCAAGCGTGTCATCCCTGTAACATCACCTGATTTAGTGCTTTTTTTCCTCAGGTCTGCAGTGTCTCAGGGGGCCTTTTTCCCTTGCAGCACCGATCTTTCAATGAGGTGCTAGTGTCTGTCCTGAGCAATAACAGGGAAAAACCATGAAGTGTGAACAGCTCTTATTAGGGGGGTAAATGTCATTAACGCTTTTGTAGCCTTCTCTACAGCCTGAATGCTCTTGTCAAGAGAGTGACTCACTGAAGCCTTCCTCTAAGTCCTAGAACAGTTTCAGATGCTGAGGTTTCACAATTTAATTAAGCAAGGCCATTATCTGCTTTGTGTATTTTTGTAATCAGCTATGCCTGTAGCCTTAGAACAGTCCTCTAAAATAAGGCTGGAAAAAAATTGTTAATGGAAATTATTTTAAGGGCTTGAGAAACAGTTTGCTCAGCCATAGTTTTAGGTAATCTTTGTTGGAAACAGAACAGGTACCTCTCTCAGTTTTGGTGTTTTGAATGGACTGACCTATATGCTCATGTAAAATACATATTTATATTTGACCTGAGAAAACATTAGTAATATGAAGTTTATGAGTCTAGATGAATAAAATATTTAAAGCATCTAACGTATAAATAATGGTGTTATTATTTTCTGTATATACACAGAAATGTTTCTGTGACCATTAATTGTCTATATGTAAATTCCCACAGGGCGTGGCTTTTTTTTTTTAAGAAAAAATTTTATGGGAAAGAATTTGCTTTACTACATCTCTTCTATTAATTTCTCATTAGTCTTGGTTATATCTTTGAATTGCAAAATAAAAATAGTTATATGATAGAAGAATGAGATAAATAAAGTATCTTTTACTGTGGGATTAAATTTTATTAAAGAAAAATGGTAAACATTGTTAAAACATGGGAAATAAATCCAGAAAAGTTAGAGGCAAATAAGAAATAAAAGTAATTATCTGATGCTTGTTGCTAACTTAAAAATGTATAATTTAATATCATATTTACTAGAGTGTGATTTTTAAAGTTTAATCTTTATTTACCGCCCTTTTAAAACTCCACTTTTATTTGTTTTGTTTGGTTTTGCTTTTGTTTTGACTTTTGCTTCTTCTTATTTGTAAGTCTGAAGAAAATGCATTCATTCATTCAATAGACACTTAAGTGACCACCATTTATAGGTGGTAAGCAGGCAACATGTTCCTGTTCCAGCTTTCAGAGGTGAAGTGTGAGTGAGGATAGACAAAGTGGAACACAGATCAAGAGCTGCATTTTGTAATGAATATATAAGCCAGCTCTATAGCTAGAACAATAGCCAGTTATATGTAAATAGATTCTTAAGATATATTTCCAGCTTTCTTGAGAAGTTAACCTCCCTCAGATCCCTTGGTTCTGTTGTCAATTTAGACTCTGACATTAAAGAACAGATGGACAAAAGCAATTTTTAGCCCCACCCCTACTTTTTGAGTAATAATATTTATTTTCTTTCTGTGTAACTGGATTTTGCTGTCTGTTACAGAAATATCCACCTATTTATCAAGTTATATTTATTTATTTCCTGTCTGTTCTTTACCTCGTAAATGACTTGGCAAGTTAATTAGCATTTCTTTAAAAGTTCCCTTTTCAGAGAGACTGCAAAGGTGAGTGCTCACCTAGGACTGTGTGTAGAAGCCACTGTGAGGTCATTCCTTTAGAACAAGGGGGAAATTGCTGTTGCCAGTACCATTGGGGAGATTGAATCAATTAGATTGTAGCTGTTGTACATTAAAGTGTAGTGTACGTTATTATAAAGAACATGAACTTTGGATGTAGTCTACATTCTGCTTGTTAGTTTCTTTTGCTCAGTGTATAGAATTTTAGTCACCTGAAGCTTATTGGGTAGGGAAGTTCTATGTGCATGTAATTAAGAAAGTGACAGTCTTGTGCCAGTAGGAGGTTCCTAAAGAAAGTATTCGCACATTTGGGGGTCTGGGAAAAGACACTTTAAATAACACCATCCGCTTTGCTTGCCCCTTTCCTCTGTTATACCTCACACCTGGATCAGGATGCTAATAGACAAATTGTACTTCCAAAGATGCACATTTTGGGATAACTTTGATGGCTGGAGTATCAAAATCATCAAAGATGTACAGTAAAACTTCATCAATGTTTTTAAAGAAACTAAATGGAGAGAAGCTTTACTGTACTGTATTTCCCACATGGAAGAGAATCTGGGCCCTGAACAGGGCACGCAGGAGGGGACCATGTCTAAAGAATGCTTCAAGGTAGGGTTTGCACTTGCTTTGAAAGCCCAAACAGCATCCTGGGTGTAAGTTGTGGTCTCACAGACCTAAGGGATTGTCAGATAGTGTAAATTTCACAAATGCTTAAGATTTGCCTATATCTTGATCAAATACGTCTTGTCGTAATTCTGGTTGTCATTATTTTAGTCAGGTTTGAGCTTTTGTTATGATTGCTGGGTTGCTTTCCTTTATGAAGGATAAGTGTACCTTCTCATACATGCTTCTGAAGTCAAGATGTCAGAATTTAACTGCCAGTATTATATGGTGACAAAAACATATTATTTCTCCACAGCGTCCTTTCATTCTTGTTGTATCTGTATATTTTTATAATCACCTCCACTTACCTGAATACAAGGAAGTTTTGTGAGGGCCATCGTGTGTGTGTGTGTGTGTGTGTGTGTGTGTGTGTGTGTGTGTGTGTGTGTGTGTTGAGTCAGTTTCAGGGAGACTGAACATAATTTATGTGTTGAATAAGTTTACATCTTCATTTTATGTGTCTGAAGGTCAGAATTAAAATCAAAATAATGTGGTTTAGAATGGCATTCACAAAACTAAAGCATAGTTTCCTCTGGAATGGTATAAATATCTTCCCCTGTCTAAAGTTGATGAAAACATAAATAATTAGATCAAATCTGAAACCACTAAATGTGTTGAAGGAGTATTTTTCTACTTAGGAAAAATTCTGTAAAGTGTAACATGGTTTTGCTTTTATAGGACTTATGAGCATGGTATAAATTAGTAAATAACACTATACACTTATACATGATTTATATACTTACATATTTTGTTTTGTTAAAGATGCTATACTAAATAGTAGTGACTGCCTCTGTTTAGTAGTGATGACCTTGAGGACCAGGTAATTAAACTTTTAATTTTTAATACAAATTTGGCTTAGAGCAGACATAAAAATCTGACCTAGAAAATGTTCACCAAACGCTGTTATTTATCAAATATATCTTTGAAAGAGTGAAAATACAAGATTTATCTGCATGGCTATTATGGTTAGATTTTTTTTTCCTTTAAAGCAGAGTTCAGTTTGAATTAGAATTTTAGGCAGCATTTCTGAGATCTGAATAGAACTTTGTTTAATGTAACAGATACTATGGGTAGTTCTTAACTGCAAGACTGGTGGGGAGAAATAGGTTTTGTAATTTATCTGTATGAAATTAAGAAAAAAATGAATACAAGACCAAAGACTAGAAATACATAGTAAACCACAAACATAGTACAAGTTTACACAATTCAGCTTAATAGTGATTTGAAGGACTAAAGAAAGGGATTTTGCAGAATTTAACAGCAAGGAAGTGCACATAGGGGGTATAGATACCTATTTGTTGAATTTTGTCATAATTTTTTCTTTTGTACAATGTTGTATATCATGAAGAAAGTCTATAAAATGCAGAATAGTCTGTTGAACGCTTTGAAGGGTTAAGAATGTGGCTGGAGGCAGAGCAGCATCTTTAGTGTCATCCTGTTTTGCTTCAGTGAAAGTTGATGCTTTCAAATGAGCATATTAGTCATGCACAGTGCCATGCAAATTAGCCAAAATTTACTGGCTTAATCAGGGTAAGTTGTGCATCTGCAGTAAATGGACATTGACCAGGGCTGGGAGGTCTAGGATGGCCTTCTTATTTATTTGGCTGTAAAGTTGCTAATCGTTGTTGGTTAGGACAACTGAGGTAATTTGCTTGCTGCTCATTGTTTGTAGGTTAGCCATACTTTGTTCATGTATGCATAGTTCTTGGGTTCTGAAGAGCAGCAAGAGAAAGAAAGCTAAAGTGCTCACGCCCTTTAAAGTATCTATTTCCTTCCTAGTTACTGATGCTGTGTTGGTCAATGCAAGTCAAATCACAAAGGCAAGATGGGTCCCAAGATACAGACATGGGATTTGGGGAAGTGAACAGTTTGGGGATAATATTATAATAAGTGGTCATTCTAAAGTCTTGGGAAGCTTATTGGTAATTATACCTACATGGAACTAAACCTGTGCCAAGAAGTCTTGTTTGGAAGTTGTCGCTGTATTTGAAATAGAAATAATGCTGACCTTATGAGTAGTGGCAGGAGAATTAGATAAAATCATCTGACTGGATGCAGTCAATGAAAGAAAGAGGTGTAAGTTACTCACAGTCAGATTCCAGGTATCAAGACTGAGCACATAGGAATCTAGACAGCCTGTAAGGTTGTAGTTTCACTGTGTTTTCAATGACCTTGGACATCTGTGCAAACTTCATAGAAGGACCCTCATTGCCCTGGTCAAATGAGAAGGAATTTTCAAATTTCCTTTTTGCTTACTTAGAATTGATGTCTTTATTCCAGTATCCATACCTTGTTTTTAAAATGTACTTTCTAGCTGATGCTAGCCTCTAACATAATCATCCTGCTTCCCCAGTACTGGGATTAGAGACATGTGCCACCACCTATAGTATTTTCTTTATGACACCAGCCTTAAAATGATGATCAAATTGCAGTAAGTGTTTTTAGTTCATCTTCTAATAACACTTAGGCATTTTAAAAACATAAACAAAAGGCCCCAAAGTTTGTATTTCCTATTTTTATCTCTCAGAATCAAGCAACAACCTAGAATTCTGAGATTATTTTTTTTAACATTTGAAAGCATATCAACTTTAACCAAAGTTGAAAAACAAAATTATTTTACTTTCTAAGTTTACTGAACTAGAGTATATAACACTTTAGCGGCTTTCTTTAACAGTTGCTTTGCAGTAAAAAGTTAAACACCTGCCGGTTATATGTGTTTTCAGAGGAAGTCATATGTAAGTTATTTATGGAAATATGTAAAAGCTATTGTCCTACTGTGTGATGTGACTGGGAAATTAGTTATCACAGCTTTTTGTACCACTTAGTTATAAAAGGGAACACTTTTTCTTTTTAATGTAACACCTTTTTTTTTAAATGTATGTTACCTTACTTACACAAGAAAATAAACATGAATATTTGCTCTGGAAGAAAAATATGTACTTTATTATTTAAGTAAGTTATAGGCTGCAAAACTGCTATGCATAGCAAATGACAAAATAAATTTTGTTTTACAATATGGTGTCTTAAGAAAGAACAAAGGGAACAAAATGTGAGTAAGGAAGAGAAAAATTGGCAGATGTTTAGAAATGATCTCCTCTTGGTTCTTTATGATTAAAAGCAATATGAGCTTGTAGGCACAGAGAGAAGTCAGGCACAGTTTGGTTGCAGTTATATTTTTCATGCCTGCATTGCTCCTGATTGATTCTCTCCTCCACGGTCAGTGTCAGGAACTTAGATCAAGGAAGAGCACTTACACCTGATGATGCCAGAGATGCTTCATGGGGAAGCAGCCAAATGAGGATCCTCTAATAGCATACATTTGCATTGAGTAAAGGTTCTGCTTAAATAGTAGCACTTTGTTCATTGGACTTTGTTTGGAAGCACTGAAACAATTGTTGATTCATTTGGCAGTCACAAAGCCCGCCTGTGTTATGCAGACTTGAATGTTTAAAAAACATACTTACGAGTCTGACATTTTTTACAGTTATAGTGAAACCTCCTATATTACTCCTAGTAATAATGGTTGTCTTAAACGTTGGTATTTAGATGGTTTATCACTAATAAAATTCACTTCTATAAAAATTTGCCAGCTGCTATCAGAAGATCTATAAAACATACATGTTAGAATCTGGTAACATTTACCCTGCTTTTTGTCTCCTGTTGGCATTCACAAAAAAATGTTATATTTAGGTTTATAACTAGAAATTGAAAGATGATTGAAAGATGAGAATATGCATCCAGCATCATATCCATATCCATATATATACATTTATACACACACACACATATATACGCGCGCGCACACACACACACGAGCGCGTGCACAGATGCACACACAAGCGTGCACATATACACACACACATACACACGCGCGCACACACGTGCACACGTATACATGCGCGCACACACACATATTTATGTTGAGGCAGGATCCACTTCTTACTCAGATGTAGGTTCAGGAGCATGAATATTGACTCACTCTGATTGGCATCTCTGCAGCTGTGCTATGTAGTTAAAGAAGAGTAATTTTTCTCTGCATGTTGTTTACATCTGACTCGCAGTGAGCTGCCTTCTCCAACTGGATTCGGTTCAGTGCTGTTTCACCCTTTCGTGCTTAAGTTTCTTTTGTTTCACCAATGTACAAAATTTTAAAACAAAGATTCAAGGTGGTTAGGATTTGCTAATTGGTTATAGCTCACAATAATCCAGGCATATACAGGGGAAAAAAAAACCCTGTGGGCCTAAGACTTAATCTTGATGTTTATTTCCAAAGGCTGTGCAGGGTGTTTCTGTACAAGATGCAAACCAGATATTTCACTTGTCATATCTAATGTTTTTCATATCCAGAAATCACACTCCATGTTATGTTTTACAAGACTTCATAAAAAATAAGTGATCCAAACAGAATATATAGTATTTTTCAAATCTGTCATAGCAAAATTATCTTTCTGTTTCCAAATGGGGACAGATGGGATTATAAAACATAGTGAATGTGCATTTTCAAGTGAAGTCTATACTCTGGAGTGAGACAACCCTCTGTTATTCAGAAAAAAACCAAAACAAAACAAAACATTTGTGTTGGTTAAACTATGTTGGTTACATGCTTTCTAGCAGCCTTCTAAATGAGAAGGGACCCAGTTTGAGCATGTTTGCTAATTATGGTGAGAATGTCCAATTGATTTCAGGCCATCATCCTGAGATTCTGTGAAGTTGCAAAGAAAGCTTCATATAGAGATTGTATTGATTGAGACAGGGTCTCCTGTAGCTCATGTTGGCCTCAGTCTCACTAGGTAGCCAAGGATGGCTCTAACTTCTGATCCTCCTGCTTCTACTTACCAAAAGTTATGACTACAGGTGTGACACACCAGTTCAGGTATATATATATACTGATAAAAGTATTTGCCGGAAACTAGATTTAAACAGAAGTCAGTAACCTCACTAACACAGATAATTAATTGTAGCACAGTCAAATTGTTAAAGTAAAAGTTTGCTTGTATCTGTTACCCTGGTTTTTAAATTATTGTAAGTTTATTAATATAATTTTAATGATGTCTCTAGATGCTCAGCTTATAGAATTCCTGAACATACCATAGGTATTTGTCATGGCTGGAATGAGCCAGCCCTGATGTACCATGCATCAAGCCATTTCTCATAAGTGGCAGAACAGGGACAAAGGGCCGAGGTCAGGGCCTGCTGTAGAGAGGAGCTTTGTGTCTGCATGTACTGGGAAGAAAGGTAACCCGTTTCTAGTTCACTTCAAATTATTACACACCACCTGGCTCTATAAATTTTGGTATTTGTTAATACAAGGCCTTGGATAGGAATTAAATTCTAGACTCTTACTGAAAGGGCAAGAAAATACTTAATATTTTAAAACTTCTAGTCTGGTTTCTATTTATTTATTTTTGTGGTGGGGCCATATCATATAGTTCAGGCTAGCCTTGAACTCAGATCTCATGTCTGCCTTTATAGTGCAAGGATTGCAGGCATGTACCACTCTACTTGGCTTTTAACTATGGTGTTTGTTTCTCTATTGCTTGACTATTATGTGCCTTACCATTAAAAGATATTTATTTTTATTTCTCACTTAATAGCTTCTATAGTTGATATCTGAAGTGCAACTCCAGTAGCAAGGATAAGCCATCTAGATAGTTTTAAGAGGCTATGTTAATAGTGCACACATAGCATGAAGTAGTACATATGTTGTTACAAAAGAAGAATAGTTGTTTCTAAAATTGTTAATATAGACTAGCAACTGAAAATAATGTAGTAGTATTAAAGAATGCCATGCAGCATTTTAGGTGTGTGTGTGTGTGTGATAGACAGGGGTAGGTGGCTTTTCTCACTAATCTTGTATCTAGACTGGCAGCCAGTACACTCCAGCTGTCTTCCTATCTCTCCTCCCAACCCCTGCCTCAAACACTGGGTTACCTGCCTGTCTGCAGTCTGGTTTTCTTTACAGGTGCTAGGGATTCAAACTCATGTCCTTACATCAGCCATCTATCAGCCTCTTAGATGTTTTTCTCAGAATTTCCTCTTATTTAAGAACAAAGGAAGTTTCTTGCTGTGTTGCTATGTTGGCTTATTGATGACATTTTATATTTGAAATAAAAATTCTTGTTAAAAATACAGTTTTGTGTGGCTACAATGTAAAAGATCTTTAGATAGGTATTAATGTAGCTGGGTTTTAACAAATTTGCTGATATGCATGGTTAGACAGAAAATTGGACATATTTTGTATATAACCCTTTGAGATTTAATTCTGACCAGATTTTAATGTAAATAGTGTTTACTGTCATAAAATAAACACATAGCGGAGCTACACCATGTTTTATAATTATTTTGTAGCTTTTTTTGTTGTTTTTTATTGAAATAGAACCTATAGCTAACTCTCTGAAGTTATGTTCATACAAAGGGCAATTGCATTTGTACTTTGACAAACTTAGTTTCACAAATTAATGTCTCTAGGCAGCTTTTGTTTATAAAAAATAATAATAATAATAATTTAGAGAAAACCCCTCACCAACACCCAAGTCACAGCCCCAAACAGAAATTTGCTCTATCCTCTTGGTGCCACTTTCTTGACTTTGCACGTGGTGGTGAGGGGAAGCAAGAGTCCTTAGAATACACTGGAGGAGAGACTTGTCTAACCTCTGCAGCCACCGGGAGCTTAAGACGCTGTGGAGTGGCCTTTGAAATGAGGCTACTGTGTTCTTTTAGTTTGTTTTTGTTTTGTTTTTTGTTTTTTTACCATCCTGCTTGCAGGTGTTTGATAGTGTCAGAAATAAAGGCCCCCTTTAAAACATTTATGTAATTTTAAAAACTGTTATTATATTCATAATCACTGTTTCTCTTGATCTCAGGGGAGGCTGGGTACCCTTGATTATCTTTAATAGAGCATATGAAACTGATAGTGCCAATGGGAGGTGGGTGGCAAGTTTTGTAATAGTTCTACCTCCCCTCTCCCCCTCCCTGCTTATTGCTAAACATGTCTCTTGGCAAATGCAACAATATCCATAATTATCAGGCACTTCCAGCCTTTACTACAAGCTGCTGTTGCAGGACACCTGTCCAGCTCTTGCCCCTTTCTTGTTCTTTCTCGTGTCCCAGCTTGCTGGCTCACCTCCTGTGCAAGCAACAGGTTGCCATTAGTGAATTCATATCTCTTGTCAAATTCATAACCACCAGCAGTTCCACCCACATAGTTTACAACATGAGCCATGGATGGTGGCACAATGTCCTCACAGTAGGCACTAAAAAACCCTACATGAATGAATAAGCAAAGTGAATTTAGACGTTTCTTCTGCCCTATGGCTTCCACCTCTGTATGTGAAATGCTTTTCTTGCATTTGACAGGTGTGCTTAGCACAATTTGTTGTTTTTCTGTAAACTATCTTCTTGACCATTGTCTTGTCTTCTAGATTTAGGAAACAGTCTAGTTTTGATACATTTCTTAGAGAATCTCAGGATCCCCATTGACTTTCACAGTGTTTTTGTAATTCCTGTGAATGGAAAACAGAGAAAATATAGTGAGTTCTGCTTTTGTTCCAAAATATAGTAATAGAGAAAAGAATGTCTATAATGTTTATAGTGTCAGAAAACCTGAGGGTGAAACTCACATTTTGTAGAAACACTACAATGAGGGATTTGGTTAAAGGAGGGGTGAATCATGAATGCCTGTTGGTGGTAGATGAGCACCGATAGTCGACCCTAGAAATGGCCCTTTCAGATGATGCATTTGAGGATGTGATCAAAGAATATGTGCTTAAAGACTTTTAATGAATCAGTCGTAAGAGCTTTGTAGGATATTAGCATGAGAATGCTCACTTTTGTCTCTTAGAAGCTTTGGGACTCTCATTTATGAATATTATACTCAGAAATTAAAACCTTAAATATACAAAAGTTTTGTATTCTACAATTAGTAATTTGATTTATATTATACAGATTTCACTAACCCATCTTCCTTAATATATACCATAAAGATTATAGAGTTTGATAAAACCGGATAACACATTTAAATATATAGAACTTGTTTTAAAGTATGCACTTTCAATTTTTCTTTACAGAAGTAAACACAAGATTATTATAGAATTCAAGCGTTATTTTAACATTTTAAAAGCTGTCTCTAGTACCTTCCTGTAGAGAATTTCCCATCATTTTAACAATTTAGTATATAATCCTCCATTTTCATTTATTTATTACACCAATTCGTTCTTGTCAGGAATTTTAATTAATGATTTTATTCAATGTTTATATGCATATATATACATACTTAGTCTAATATTTGACATTTTTATGATTTATCTTAGAGATTGTACTGTACCCCAAATGTAGTCCCACACCCCAAATAATCATGCTGTATTTCTGGAACCAGTGAATATAAACTTTTCAGAAAAGGGGGCCTTTGCAAATAAATGGCTAAGGTTCTCAGGGTAGAGAATCTACAACTCAG
Organism: Cricetiscus sungorus; assembly: GCA_030556225.1. NCBI lineage: Eukaryota > Metazoa > Chordata > Mammalia > Rodentia > Cricetidae > Cricetiscus > Cricetiscus sungorus. The sequence goes on along the minus strand of JANBXA010000734.1, from coordinate 86,304,852 downwards.
TAGATGATACCCAAATTCCCTTACATACTCTTCTAAGAAAGACAGAGGGAAACTAAGGACAGACCCACAGAGGAGGCTTAGTGGGAGGAGATGTTGCCAAAATGGAGGGCAGGGTGGAGTAATGTGCCCATGCCATGCACTGTCACCAGCCAACACAAGCTGGTAGAGGGGCATGAAACTCCAAATAGAGTACAGCCCTGTGGACACCTAACTTGTACTTCAAGCCTCCAGAACTGTACGAGAGTAAATTTCTATTGTTTGAAGTCACTAAAGTACTATTTGATCCAACAGTAGTAGGAAATAGCTATAGCCAATTTTTACATTGGTATATAGTGATCTCACCCACTATATTTGACTGTCACATAATTTTACACCATGTGAATGTACCATAATTAATCCTTTATTAAAAGATAATCTATCTCCAGTGTTTTAGATTTGCAGACATTGCTTCAGGAAGTGTGTGTGTGTGTGTGTGTGTGTGTGTGTGTGTGTGTGTGTGTGTATGTGCATAACATGTATGTTACTGGCATGTTTATATAGAATAATTTTCTAAATGTAGAATGACAGATATGTTCTAGGTACTTATAAAGTACCCAAGTTTTGCATAAGTAATGGATATCTATACCATGTACTTGTTTGGATACCTACCTCATGTACAAGATTTTTGTTGGTTTCTTGAATACCCTTAATAGAATAGCCTGTAATTTTTTGCATGTAAATGTTATTTTTTCTTTCCTTTTTTGTAAAATAAATAAATAACATACACAGTTTAGACCTCACAACTCCTTGCCTTTTTCATTAATGATGCATGGAGAGCAGGGACAAATAGAAATATTTACTATTTATTTAGGCTATCTTGTGTGTTCTCTAATTTAATTTCATATATATATATATATATATATGATCTCTTTTGTTTTCTAAATTTAGAGCCATTCTTGAAAATCACTTTATACCAGATTCCCCCAGTTTTTAAATAGCTCTTGCTTTGTGAAAGTAAAAATATATATGATTGTAGATGATCTCAGTTGCTAGAGGTTTTAAAACATAATTATACGCTAATATTTCTTCTTACTGGATATTTTAAACTCAGTAGAGATTGAGTTTTTCAACACTGAGTTGAGAACTCAATCAGCTCTTGATTCTCTCAGTGTTCCCTGAGTTTTCCTATTGTTCCTTAACACATAGCTCTCATGCTTCTTACTACTTAAGAGTTTATGGTTCAGAGTTACCATAGAGTATCACACCATGTGACAGGTGCCACTTTTACCTTTATATAAAATTCATCAAAAATTATCTTAACTAATAATTAATCTAGACTTGTTTAAACCCAGTTCTGTAGTTTCTTTTTAGTTCCTTTTCCCATCCTCCCATTTTGCCATTCTAGCATGACAACTTTTAGTCTCCTTTCATTCCCAAGTCCAGTTCACTCTTGATAATCCAAGATGCATTTAGCATCTGTTCCATTGTTAAAGCCCTCAGGAAAAATTACAAGGCTGTTCTTGCAAATTCATCATTATTACTCAGAAACGTAATTCACCGTATGGTTATCCCAGCTTTCCTCCCCCTTCTACCTGAGCTCTGGGATGACATTGCCTTCTTTGGTGAGGCATCGTTACAACATCTCATCTCTCCCACCTTAATTTGTAGCGAAGCATTACATTTGGGTGACAGGCAGTTGTTCGTGCTTGAATAACTCAGGATTTGAATTCTACAGTTTGTGGCATCCATGTAATGCTTAGCAGTAGGTACAGCTGTTAACTATTCGCTTATAAATAATCTCTTCCCCTTCTCAACTTGTCTCCCAGGTAGTGTACCTGTCACCATTAATAACTCTTCTGCAGCTCCCTGATGATTTGACCCATCAGTTGTCATTCACGGAGGAGTGGTATTCTGGCTTGCTATTGAAGTTTGTGCAAGTTCCTTCAGCTGTTCAGTCACCCCAGCAGCCATATACTAGGAGAAGTGATATTGATGGGCATCACACATAGTGCTAAATGCTTTATCACATACTTTGAGGAATATGGCATTACATTTTAGGTCATACATGATAGGAGTTGCCCTTAGGTCCCAGAGAAGAGCCACCAGGGTACAGACATAACGATGAGTGAGGTAAATGTGACCCATAACAGATGCAGCCTTTCTATATCTTTGATGCTACACCTGCACCTAATTATCAGACTGGCATCACCATCCTCTGATGTTTGAGTGACTGTAGTTGATCTAGTTAGTGAACCCATTGAGTATGGCATTCTGCCTGTGGCTAGAGCCTTAGGGGATAGGCTACTAACTCTAAGTCAGTAGAGTCTCTGAGTGATTTATCATCCTGTGGTTCTCCATGTGAACACGTATTGGCTTGCTCCCAGTGTCTCTTCTCCAGGCTAATTCCTACATGCTTGTACACCTTCATTTAAATATCCTTTTCAGGAAACTCTTTCTATTCAGCATTGGCAGCAATACCCAAAGTGTCCACACGGCCATTTTTACTTATCTCTTACCCTCTATGACAATTACCTTTTACCTGTCTTTCTCTCCTATTGGATTAAGTTCTTTGATGGGTGGTCCATAGTGTTTCTATGCCCACATTCTAGTTACATTTTAGAGCCTCCATAAATTTATGTCAAGATAATGAGAGTCTTATTTGTCCCATTGATGTACATGATTGTATCTATAAGGAGTAAAACAGTAATGGGCTGGCATTATTGTTGTTGTTGTCATTACACACTGTACTGCCATCAAAGGTACCAACAGGAAAAGACCTCTGTGTTGACTACCCTTTCACCAAGTGAGTAGCATGCATTACTTTGATATGTCTTAACAGTTAGGATTTTTCCATAATGGCCTGGGGAATAGTAGAGAATAAGATAACGTGAGGCAAAAGAAGAAGAAAATAATTAAACTACTTGGGAATTAATCCCTATGTCTGAGAACATAGACTGTGCTTAAGTAATAAACCCTCAAAGGAGGTCAGTTAGTTAGGCATGGCACTGGTAAGGTTTTCATTTGGAAATGCAATTGCTTTCCAAGTGATCTTTATATTCCCTTCTCATTGTGTGTAATAAATTAGAAAATTACCTTATTTCTAGTACCAAGAAAATGCTATAACCCCTGACTACAAATGTATGTCTGAAAAGACAAAAGAATGGACCATAAACACGGGGCAAGTTCAGTAACAAACAAAGCCCCAGACTGAAGTATTTAATTTGCGTCATACAGCCGTGCGCAGCTGTGACTGTAGTTACCAGCTGGTGGAGTAATGGGGGAACTAGTAAACAAAAAGTTGGAAATTCAAGAATAGATTGGTTTTTATATTTTTGTAGAAAATGTAGTTTAATGTTAAAAACATTTTTTAAAGAAATATGTCTTTGATTTAAAATTATAGACAGGACTATCTAGCTGACATAAGTGTAATAGTGGTGTATAAGGGTCCTTTTATTTGTTTTGTAGAAGTGATACAGTAACACATGGTGACGACATTCTGTATCTTCCAGGTTTAACTGGATGATATATCCTGCAGATAATTTTTTATCAGTGTAGAAATAAGTGCCTTGCTCTGTTCTAACAGTTACTTTGCAGAAGTATAGCAAAGTTCATGTGCCCATTCCTTCTGACTGAGTAGGTGCTGAGAGAAATGTTGAATCTGTGATGTTCTGGCAGGGGGTGGGGATGCGTTGTAACACATTGCTTTTATGTGCATCTCTTTTATTTTTGATAATAATATGTATAAATACATACTTTTTCCTCTCCTTTCCTCCCTCAAAACCCTATGTTTATATCTTGCTTGTACAAATAAAGCCTGTCTGAAGGTCAGAGACTGGAGCTTGCCATTGTACAGAGAGACAGGAAGGTGATGGCTGGGCAGAGAAAGATATAAGAGGGCAGAAACAGGAACTCACTCTGTAGGGTAGAATCTGTCTGTCTTTACAGACCTCTAGACCTCTATGGTTAGCTAGTGGCAAGCTCCATTCCCTGACCTTAGACAGACTTATTTATACAAGCAAGATATCACCACGCCCTCCCATACACAACCTCCTTGCTCTCTTTCAGTCTCATGTCCTCCTATTAGCATTAATTGTCGCTACATACATACATTCCTAAATACATTAGTACAGCCTGCTTGTATAATGTTACTTGTATGTATGTTTTTAGGGCTAGTCATTTGGTATTAGATAACCAATCTGTGTGTTTTCTCCTGGATAAAACTATTCCTTCTTCTCTCATTCTTCCTCTATTGCCTGTAGTTCCTTTTGTGGGGGTAAAGCATCCTGGGCTTTTCCACATCCCTGGTGGCCAGCCTGTTGTCCTTGTTCAGCTCACGTTAGGCAATCACATTGGTGAGACTTTGTGGATGTAGCTTTTGACATTCCTAGGAGACACACTCTCACTCACAGCAAACTCTTGAGCTGTGACTGCTGACTCTTGCAGCCTTTCTAGCTCCTCTTCTACAGTGATCCTTGAGCCTTGGGTACAGGAGTGTTTTGTATGTGTATCTACTAGGACTGGGCACAACAATGGCAATTGGTTTTAGTTTTCTGTAATGGTCTCCTGTTGTAAAGAGAAGTTTCCTTGATATCAATTAGAAGATTTTCTGTGCTTTCATGGTTATCCTATTCATTTGTGTTTCCATTTTCTCAAAATGTCTTTTTGAGTTCTTACACATTTCTAGTCTCAATACAAATCCCTTTCTATTTGTGTTTCAAAATTTCTTATATCTTAAGGAAATGTCACATTAGTATATGAGTCTTGCAAATATTCTTTTCTTGTTTTTTTTATTTTTGCCTTGATTTAAAAGAATTTATGTGGTTTTATTAACTTTTGATTGACTTGTGATTTTTGAACCTGACTTAGGAAAACGTTTAAGTCTGTAAGAGAACTGTTTTTTGTTTATGTTTTTGTTTTTTTGTTTTTTGTTTTTTTTTTTTTGTCTTGTCTTGTTTGTCTTCTTTATAGAGGTAGAAGCATTGTATTACTTATTGTATTTAGGGGTAAAGCATTGTATGAGGCTTATAACTAGATTTTCTTATTCATCCACTTAATTTTAGAAGCATTGGATTATTTAAAGTATAAAAAACATTTACATTACATGTAAAAACATCAAAATCCTCCTAATTAGCAAATTACTTAGTGTAAACATTTAATACTTTTTAGGTAGAATAACGGATGAATATTTAGAATATAAAATCTCACAAAAAAACACAGAAAATTATTGGAATTACAGATTCAAGCTTTTTTCCTCATAAATCTTCTTAATGAATATATTAAAAATGCTTGATCTCGCCATGTATATATACCAACCTCCCAAGACTTCCAAGGGCCTAGACAAATGAAGGATTCCTTTCTGAATGGTTCTTCACTACAGTTTTCTAAGTCATTAACACTGCAATCATCCCAGAATTGACAGCCTCCGGGTCACCAGTCAGCTCTGTCCCTTTGGGCTTCCTCATTGGTTTTTTGAGTATTGAGGTCTTTGGCCGACCACATCTCTTGCCATGTATGGTTTTCACCTCTTGAGACTGGAAAGCAACTTCAGATCATAGGGCCATAAGTAAAGGTAAATCCATTCAGGTTGTCAAATAGCACAGTAGCGGCAAGATCATTATAACATTCCCTGTATTCTTCTGGTGGAAAGTGTCTGTGTCCTGCCATATCACTTTGAAGGGTTAAGTGGAATCGCCCTCACGCATTGTTTCCACAGGTGACTTTATCACTTGATCTGCATTCGTCCTCCCAGCCCTATCCATGCTGTATTTGTGAATGGAGCTCTTCTCACTGATGCTGCCTTGACAGCATGCACAGAGACACTCCAGAGAAGAAAATCAATGCTGGGTTGTGTTGTCTTCCACAGTTCCCTTTTACTTTCCTCACTCTCCTGGTCAGGGGATTAATGCAATGAAGACCTAAGTGCTTCTAGTTCCCCTTTCTGTTCTAGGTTTGTTGGTGACTTTACACTTTTCTGGGAAGCTGATAGTTTAAAAACAAAAACAAAAAATGGTGGTTTTGAATTTTAGCATTTTTCGGTTTCTCCAGAGGAGACTGTAGAGTTGCCTGTGGAGCAGGTCCAAGCCCGTGGATGTTAAGAGAAGGGGGGAGATTAGCTGAAGAACGTTCTTGTGTGACTTAGTTACCTTCTGTTGCATTAAATGGGTGGAAAGGGGAATACGTGTTGTGTTTTATAGTTCTTAACGTTAAAACTCCTTTTTTAAAAAACCGAAGCCTCACAAAACATAAAATGACCTTCAGGCCTATTGGCTCCCACTGTTTAGTTTATCAGCTCTCTGTCACACCCTCCCCCATGCCAGTAAAAAATCCAGAGTGAAGTGTGAAAAGCATCAGAAAGTCTCCTCTATGCCAGTTCAGCCTTTTAGTTGCTTGCCAGCACCTTCATCTCTTCATATGTTTCTAGCTAAGGTCTAACATGGAACAAAAACCCGACAGCAATGGAGACCAGATGCCGGCATTTCTTCTCTGTCACTTGGCTGCTGAGCAGATGGAATTTATATCAATCGGGCATGCTAGGAGGAAGAGGCCGTGGCAGCCAACATGTGGAGCTGGGGCTGAGTGACATTTCTGCTAATGTTTTGTCCTTGTAGAACATTATGCTTCCTCTTTGCTTATGAGCTGTGGTTTTCCTGACTCAGACGAGGTTCCAGCTCCAGCTGGAATGGCTGTCGCTCTTCCCCTCTCCCCCACCCCTCTTTTTGGGGAGTGCTGGGAGCTATGGAGGAGTTGTGGGGCCTGCACAATGGAGCTCTTTATTAAAATACCTGACATCTGCATGCAATGCACTGAAAGCTTCTTAGCTTAAGCAAAGGAATGCGTTGGGCCTTACGAGTCACTTTTGTCTACAGCCCTGCACTTGTTTGATTTATATAATGAGTGAATGCCTCTGGCAAAAGAGAACGTTGAACATGTTGTTGGAGGAAGGGAATTTTTAAATGTTTTTTTTTTTTCAAGAACATTGTCGCAGGCAAGCCTAATTCTCATACCAAAATATGAGTATTTAAAAGCAATTGCAGTCATCATGTGGATTTCTTATTATGATTTTAAAAGTACCCTGCATTTTTCCCCCTTCAACATAAAATTGGAAAATTGACAAACCCTATGTAGCACATTAAGAAATATCAGTGTTGATAATTATTGTTAGTGGTAAGGACCATCTTAAAGAAATTTGATGTTACAAAGAACCTTTAGAAGAAAAGTGTAAATTTGTGTTAGAGAAAACATGAAGATATGTGCGCCAGAGAAAAAGCAATCATTGATAAGTTTACAGTTGTAGTCCCTGCCAGCAAAAAAGCACATCATCCTTCTTGTGCTATCAGAATACATACAGATACACTGTACTGCTTTCTTCTGTAATGATGCAAAGCAGTAATACTTTACCTGCGCATGGCAATTAATAAGAAAACACGGCTGAGTTAATAGATCCTTTTGTAAAGCACTGGAGTGGTCCTGAAATGGCTGATTGCCCTGCGGAATCAGTAACTATGTCCCTACCCATTTCTATTCAGATCTCTTATTTCTGGATTTGATTGGCTTACAGAGAGATTCAGACAAGGAAAGCAGAAAAAAAATGGCAGAGCACTTCTGCTGGTTTTTTCTTTCTAAGAATGGCTTCTGCAGGCCTTTCATGGTCCCTGGCATGCACATATCCTGAATGGATATATCCTGTGAGTTGTCTAGACAACTCAAAGGCAGCTTGGCCATTTCTTGTTCTTCAGGAATCTTGAGTTCTCTCTCCTTTTTTAAATTATTGATTTTGGCAGTTCTTCTGCTGCAGGACTTCCTACTGGGCCCACTCATCGGGACCGGGTTGAGCTACATGGCTAACTAGAGAAAGGTTTTGATAAAAAATGCTCATGTGTCTAAAGAAAGTTCAAACTCTGTTTTTCTCAGAGAAAATTATTTGAAAAAAAAAAAATGGCTTGAAGGGCTGCAGAGATAGCTCAGAGGTTAAGAGCAGTGGCTGCTCTGCTAGAGGACCTGAGTTTAATTCCCAGCAACCACATGGTGGCTCACAACCACCTATAATGAGATCTGGTGCCCTCTTCTGGCATGTTTATACATAATAAATAAATAAATCTTGAAAAGAAAAAAAGAAAGACAAAAATGGCTTGGACCTGCCTGTGTTTCTCCTTGCTATTCTCTTGGCCATATACTGACCCAGAATTGCTTGCCTATCATATTGTTTGCATAGTCTACTGCAAGAAGTCATTTATATAGTTTATGCTAATGCATTACATCCTGAGTCATAGATCATAGTTATTCCTCACTTCAACTATCTACTGAACGTTTACTATCTACTGAGCCAGGTGCCTTCCTAGTGTACACCCTGCTCAAGGATGAAAGCCATCATGGGCCTCCTGAGACCCCTATATATCAGTACTTTTCACCCAAGGGGGAAATAGCAGACCTTGTCCTACAGAAGCAGGTTATGGTGGCCATAAACTGTGGTCTATCTGTGAGACCTCCCCAGGGAGGATTCTAAAAGATTGTTTGACTTGGCCGTTGGATTTTGGTCCTTTATATGTTTCATACCAGCCCTTGGCAATTATAAATACTGACTTTCTCATGGGTGTAGTCTTTTGTCTTACATTGAGATGAGGTTCCTTTAGCTCCATTTGGGGGTGTCCTGCTCAATGTATAATACTGAATATATTATTTAACCTTGGGGAATCTCATATTTATCTTTTGTAGAACTGAGATGATAATAAAGATGACATCTACGTAGCAAGGTTGCCAAAGGGATAAGAAAGAAGTGTGTTTAGTAGAGGTGGGGTTGGGAACAATGGAGATAAGGGCCTGACCACTTGCAAAATCTCCACAGTACAGAGGTAGTTGTTGTTGCTGTTGTGTGATAAATCATGGCAGTCTTGGCTGGCCTTCTGATCTACAAAAACCACAGGTCTAATTTGAACCCATCCTGGCTTTGGAGAGCAACTATTTCATTAAAGCTCAATACCCACTATAAAATAAGAAATTCCCAGCAGAAACATTATCTGCTCCAATCTAAAGGGACACAGACTTCTTGTCTTTGGGTGTTTGAGTCCTAAAAGGAAGTGACTCTGGAAATCTATCTACTAAGACTAATTGGAGTGAAACTCAAACTAGCTAGAAAGAGCAAGTTCCTGTTCTCTAACTTTACATTGGTTTTTGGTCTTTGAGTGGGGATGTGCCTATTTCCAGTCATGAAGTTCTTTCCAGAAGAATCAAGCCCAATGTCTATCCCTCTTCTTCACTGGTGGGAGAGACACTAGGTTTTGTTAAACAAGTGAAGGTTAGACCCCTAGGACAGAGAGTGTAATAACTGCTTTCTGTTTCTCCTAATGACTATTGAAAAAGTAGGTCAGTGAGAGAGCATTTCTCATTAGGTGAAAAACTTTGGAGCAAAACTCTTAAAAATAATCTATGAATTCTGGCTAGCATACCCTTTCTTCTCAACACAAGGATACTGTGATAAGGTATCCATGTTTCTGCTTTTGTTTCGTATTCTTGCTTAACCCACCAAATTATGTGATAAAAACATTTATTTTCTTATTTTATTAAGATATGCCTTTTGTAACTTTATAACCAAAACTTCATGTAACAGGGACTGTAGGGCAATGGGATGACTGCTAGCAAATTCTGTAGCCAGGTGTAGGGAGCACATACTTGGAATCAAGTTATTCATGGAGATGATGGTACCTGGGCTGCTTAGGAAGACCCTGTCTTTAAAAGGAAACAACAAAAGGCATGTTTCTATTTGTAAATTTTGTTTCCATTGATCTTTAATAAAGAATTCATGATATACAGATGGACATCCAGTAGAATGTGAATATGCACTACTGTTTTCACTCTTTCCAAGGTTAACTCTCAAGAAATATACTGGGATACCCTGGCAGTATGTAGCCGTTCCTTCTGCACAAGAAAGCTTGTTAAAGACTTTGGTAGAAATCTCAGTCTGAATTGTGTGTGCCAAGTGTTATTTTGACTTGGTCTGAAGTTAAATAGTTGTGTGGTACATTGTTCAGTTTTTTTTATTTAAATGTAGTTTCTTTGCCTCCCTTTTGAAATAGAAACATTACATGGTTTTGTCAAGCCTGTGCTTATCTGTTTTTATAAACACCCAAATTTACTGCCCGGTGAAAATGAAATAGATGACTTTTGTTTTTCATTTCTAAGGTTTGAAAAAGGGAAACAAATGAATGAACTTCGTGCTACTATAAATGTGATACTTTGCATCTCAGCACACCCAAGTGAAGGATGTAAAAATAAACCCCTTTCTCCGCCTCCTCTTCCCCCATCCCCTCTCTCATTTTCTCTCTCCTCTCCCCCATACATGACAGGAATTAATTTGTCTATGTAAATTCGTGCAAACAGAAATTATCCCCCCCCCTTTCTCTCTTCCTCCTTCCAGGTATGCAATATGATTTTTAAAACATTCTTGTGGTTAAAAAGGGGCTAACATTTTCGGTAGAGCTATATTTAATATAAAATATCATGAAAACCTTAGTGTAGAGTGGTAAGGTAAATATTGTAGCAAATGCCAGCATTTTAGTGTATATTAGCATATCTTCACACTAAGATTGACTAACATTCAATTGCCTTGCCTATGTAAAAAAAAAAAAAAAAAAAAAAAAAGTGGAAAAACTTACCTTATAGGGACATTCCAACTCTTGAGGTTTCTTGGCTGTGAACCCAGCCACGTTGCCCTCCTCCAACTAACTGCTTCATGGAATGTTCTACACAACACTAAACAACGCTCAATGAATGCGACCCTTAACAGAATCTAAAGACATCACCATTGTTATGGGGGAATGTTACCCATTTGCAAAGCCTCCTTCCCCTCGCGTTAGAGACACAGCAATATCCAGCCTGCTGGCCCCATCTGGATACCTGTTAAGCAAGAGCCTCTGCCTGGGAGCCACTTACAGAGATTCCTTACCCACTAGCTGTGTCACAGTGCAGCTGACCAGTGCAGTGCTAATTTGCTCTATCTCCCCACAGAATCGAAGAAAATCTCCAATTATCGTGTACCTCATGTAAATCCACCTGGTTACTACATTTGGAATGTGTTTTAGAAGGGTGGTTTTATCTGAAAAAAAAATTTTTTTTAACTATGTTAAAGCATCTTTTTATTTCCTTTTTTAAAGGTAAAGTTTTTAATTAGTAACTAATTTCTTACTAGCTGTAATAGATTTTAAATTTTCTTCATTTAAGGACTAAAAGAGAAAAAGCAGCACACGGAGTTAAGTGATTCTTTGTTGTGCACCCCTTTGTGTATAGTAGGGAAAGCTGGCTTTCAAATGAATATAAAGAACCCTTGGGCTCACAGCAGCCTGCATATTCAGGGTACCCAAGTAGTGTAACGTGGATTTGGATGATAATAAAAATTAAGCTAGATCTCATATTTTAGGTTCTACGTATCTATTATCCATGATAAACTTACTATTTTAGAAGATGGAGGAATGCACTGGGATTTTTTTTTAAGTTCCTCTGTAATTGTTGGACATCTTAGTATCTAACTTGCAAAAGCAATTCACAGTACAGATGCCAGACCTGGCATCTCAAGGATATATTGCCCATCCCAGCACAAGTCTTGATAGAATTTTTTTTTAAATCAGAGAGGGAGGAAGGAGATTGAGATGCCACCAAGTAAAACACAAAGAAAATGTATGTTAATTTGGATGAATATTCATTGGAACCCTGTGGCCTGGGGCTGCAAGCACAGTGAGGCTGTGTGTTCACCAGGCCACCCCAAGGCAAGGGGGCAGAAGGCACTTACAAACAGTGGCACAGCACAAGTAGTGTTGTCTTTGAAAAGTTTTCATTTTCCCTTGAATCAGCTACAGTCTTTTACTTAAGGTCACTGCAGTTTGCAATTTTTGGCAGAAGACTTCTTCCTTTTTTGGTAGTGGCAGTCTGACTTTTTCTCTCCCTCTTTGAGAAGTGTTTTCTTCTCAACCTGCCATTATCTTCTAAACCTGCTTCATGTTATCATTGTCAGATGCCTCTTCCCTTAGAATAAAATGTGATGAGATATATATCTGTGTATCTATAGATAGATATATAGATATGCACACATATATGAAATTTTTTAAACCATGGAACTGGAAGGCATATGGTTATGATTTGAGAATGTCAAGCTTGATTTTTTTTTCAAACTTTTTTTTTTTTAATCTGTACCTTTTTCTCTGGGCAGTGAACCCACTGCAGAGACATCAAAGAGAATGTGTACTGGATCAAGGTGGGATTTTTTTTTTTTGACCACATCATTGCCAGCTGTGGTGTTTATGATTAGAGGCAGACTTTCCAGACACCTTAGAGCTCTCACAAAGCGTCAGATCTTTAACGGGATCCATCCCAACTGAGTGACACTAAACAGACAGCCAGAGGGGAGTTGATGGGATAGAATGAAGGGGTGTGTGTGTGTGTGTGTGTGTGTGTGTGTGTGTGTGTGTGTGTGTGTGTGTGTGTGTGTGTGTGTGTGTGAAGGTGAGCTAGGCTTTGGTGTCTGTGCCTTCACCGACCAAGCTATGAAACAAATTCGCTAACACCAGGCTACAGGCTGCCCAGAGGCCCCTTAGCATGCCTTTCAACCATCTTTTTCTAGCCAAAGGGATGACTAGAGCTCAGCAAACACAGGCATTGATCCTCTCTCCCCGGGCACAGGGATGTGCAGTATTCGGGTCACAGTCTAGTCGGCTTTGAAGCAGCTCCATTGCAGGCTGCTGACAGCCACAGACTGCCCACTTCCAGGATCTGATGTGATTCCCTCTTGGATCCCTACACTCTTTTCTCTGCAGCTAATGACATTGAATTCCCTCTGGATCCTGCCTCCACTTGCAATATTAACACTTGTATAGTGTCCTGTTGGCATAAGAACTCTGCAAACAGCCAGCAGTCTCCATAGCAGTTCATGAAAAGGGAGTTTGCTTTCTTGCCTTGTGCTCCCTTCTGGGTCAGTGTAACTGCAAGGTAGATTTTTGTTTTGTTTGTTTACCAGTCCCCAAAACTAGAATATGCTTCAGGAATCAGTGTAACAGCATTTGGAATTAAATGTTTGGAAATTACTAGAATCAAGAGTATAGGTTTACCCAGAGGGGACCATTAGCAGTGAAAGAAGTAGTTCAGTTAATAATTACTTACTTCTCTTTCAGTGTAAAAGAACACTTTAAAAAATTCCTGTGATCATCAAGAAATGGGTTGCTTGCTTAAAGTTTCTTGTGACTATAGAAATTGTGATTCTTTACAAGAATAATGTTATTGCAACAATTTAAAAAGAGCTGCAAAACTGTGCTAGCCTTGGTGGGAGGACAAGATGTGCATGTCAACGGGAAACAACCTAAAACAAAGGAAGTATATGAATTTTCCCTGAAAGAAAGATACAGAAAACAGATTGCTATGTTCCTTTTAAAACGCAGATTGCAGATCCATTTTAAAAAGGAATTGTCTAAACAATTAGATGTTAGTGCTGAGTGAAACTCTGGGTGATAAAAGTATGTGAGTCCCAGTTTCATTCATTATTTCCTTCTTCCTGTGCTCTATACACACACACACACACACACACACACACACACACACACACACACACACACACACACTTCCCCTTTCGTTAACCCCACTGACTTAGCTATTCAAATCTTGCCAGCAGAATTTTGGCAGCTAACTCTTTTGCATGTAGAAAGGGCATAAAAAGTAGTTTGAAACCTAGGAATCTCAGGCTAGGTGGTCTGGAGCAATAGAAGTAAACCATCACTTGGAAAACATAGGGCTCTAGAGTATTTAACTGCACTTTTCTTGCCCTGGACCAGGGCATAGAAGTCAGACTTGGATGCCTCCTATTTCCATTAGCAGCCACTATCTATACATTTCTGCCTAACTGGCCAATATTATTCATCCTACTAGTCTTTAAAACAACACAAACTTTGAACCCCCAGAGGCTGGCCTGTTACCTTATTTGGTATACACTCTAGTGTGAATAAGACCCTAAGATTTTGAATGCCAGGTTAGTCTTATGTTTTACCCTGTAGCTGTAATTACTGTTCTTCTTCCTTTTGAATTCATCACAGTGTACAACCTACTGCCCTTTCCATCTGCTGACTTTTGTATAACTTATAACCCTAGCATCTTTGAAAGAAGATCCTGGTTTCTGCTGGTCCCATGAAGCACCCTTAATTTCGGTGTGCTTGTGAAATTTCTTGGTTAGTAGGAACCTTTTGTCAAGTCTCAGACTACATTCTCTATGAAGCCTGCTTCTTTCAGTGGGAGTCTAAACTATCAGGGGATGATAACCTCTGTAGTTTGTTTGCATTAGTACCCCATCATCCAGCTTATATATTTCAGAACTTATCTCATATAAAGAAAATTATTTACATGTTATGGCAGTGTAGTCTTTCTCCAGGCAAACATATGTCTTAATTGATGGGTAAGATGATTTTTTTGTCTATGATTAAAAAATAATTCTATGTTTTCACGTATAATATTCTTAATAGTTTTTATAGAAACCCTTAAAACATCAAGGTTTTATAATATACTTAAACTATGTGTTTGTCCATGTTCTAACATTATAAATAAATGTATGAACCAAACAACAAAGTAGTTTTATTGGGTGTACCTTTGTCATCATGTAGCAGGTTAGTTCACTTAGTTGTTTATGTAATTACACCATTGCTTGGGTCCTATTTTATTGTTGCTTTGACCTTTATTAGTCTTCATGAATGCACTGTGTCAGCGTTATCCCATTTTACAGATTATGAAACAAGCAAAAAAAAAAAAGGATCTTTTTAGTTTTCATGAAAGTTGTTGGCTTAAATATTTTTGTTATGTGTTAGTGATCATGCTAACAACTTTATAAGTTTCACAGTATGTATATAACAGCTTCTTAATGAAGAAGAGGTCATGAAGTGGGGAAAAAAGATCAAGGAAGGGCATATGGGAAGGTCTAAGGGAGGGAATGGAAGGGGGCAATGATGTGTAATTATAGTCTCAAAAATAAGAGAATTTTTACAAGTTGCACAGTTTCCTTTACCAAACGTTTAAAGCATCATAGTTTTAACATGCTTGTTCCATTTGAGAGCATGAAAGTTATTTTCATGATCTGGTTTTCAAATGTCTTTGTAGAATTTCATTTTCTTAGTTCTTCAAGGAAAGAGAAAACATGGATATTAAAGGGGTAATGAGTGTCAAATCTTCTTCCTAAAAATGCACACATGCTTGTGCATACACAAGTACAATACATCACTAGATGGATTTAAACAGAAATGGGAGCAGACCCCCACATCGGTCTTAGATTCTGTTGTATTTGCATTAGTATCATAAATATCCAGTGCGTTTTTTGCTTGTTTGGTTGGTTGGTGGTTAGTGTTTGTTTGTTTGTTTTGTGGCAAGTACTTTTGGTGGAATTTTAATTGAATGTTGTAGTGTGTCATTGACTTTCTGACATGGATGCCAGAACACAAGAGGCTTTGTGGTGGGAGGCCTGTGCTGATGCTAGTGTCATGGCATTGTTGTACACTGTGGACTCAGTTATCTCAGTTTCCTTTAGCAGGAAAAGGACTTTTTTTTTCTGATGAGGTTTGGTTGAAAGTAGATCTAGTGCCCTCTGTTAGCATTTCTGAAAATGCTTTTTTGTTAAATGAAGGCTGAGAGGTTGATGGCTCCTAGTCTTGTCCTCCTTGTCTTCTGTGACAATTGGATATTTCAGCCAGGAATAGGTCTGACTGTATTTAGTCATCTGGAAAAAACACTATGATAACTTTTGGCCCATGAAAAATCCAACACCCATACCCCAAATTAAAGGCAAAGCAAAGCTGAGTAGCTAATTGAAATTTGCAGTGCTCTCACTTTAACATCAAATGCTATCTCTGGCAGTAAATCACCTAGGATTTCATCCATTACACATTCATAAAATTTGGTAACACTTGTAGGTTAGTTTGTTCACCTGGAGTTTCCCCTGCACCTTCTCCAATGTACAACGTACAGTAAGGGGGGAGGAAATTATTTTTAAAATCTGTGAACCCTTAGCACCTGCTGATTTCTGACCTAGGGGGAAAAAAAGAAATTAACCGAATTGTAGACCTCATATTTAGAGAGCTGGATCAAACATCCCATATGGAGCTCTGCCAGGTACTGTGAATCTTCCAGGCTTAGTGGATGATAACTCTGAATGTAAAAGAAGAAAGGAGTACATGAAAGGCGGTTTGCCCCTCTAGGCTTCCTGCCTTTTGTTGCCTAACTTTCATTCCCTAATGGTGGTGCTGAGTGGACTTCCTTGCTCTCATTACCAAAAGGAAATTCTCCATTGTGGTAGCAGCACCTCTAGGCTAAGGACCAACCAGGAAGAGAAGAAACCAGGAGGAAGGCCTAGAAGGAGGCTCTCTACCCAGTAAGGAAGTTGCACATCATTTTCTTATATAAAGATGATTGATAATCAGTAGAAAAAGAAAAGAGAGCACAGAGGCAGCTTCTCTTAAGACAGCTTGAATGAATGTGCAGCCAGAAGTTTCTTGATTAACTAAGGTCTCCCTGACCTTGGCAGTGCTGTGACTCAGAGCCTTGTGGGGATGAATTGTTCCTGAACAGTCCCTCCAGCATCTGGGGTACAAACAGGTCTTTTCAGCCATTTGTTAGATACCAGGGGAGAAAATGGTCTGAACTGCTCTAGACCTGAAGCAGAGAGAATAGCAGGATGGTCAAAAGCATTCTACACTTCCTCACACATGCTCAGTTCAAATTCAGAATCTAAAATCCAGAGTTGAGGAAAATGTAAGCTAACCAATTTAGGGTAGAAACTTAACTTAGGTCACCTGTTTTATAGAAATATATAAAGTAGTTTTTCATGTTTCTATTTTTGATGGTAGGTGATTTTGTGCTGAGTTTTAGAATGTTTTCTCTGCAGTACTAAATCCTACTGCTTTCTCAGGCTAGACAACAGCACTGTGCTTTCTTGGCTAGGAACTTGGCAGTATTTAGAACCCCAAAGATGCTGACAGCCTAGAGTCACTCTTCACCATGACTGGTGACTTTGGCGTATGCTCATTTAAGAGTAAATATCAAACGTATTTTCTATATTGGTGATAGAGTTGCACAAAGGGGTCTGCTGTTCTTTTTTCTTTTTAATTGGTGTGTATGAGAGACAGACAGACACAGAGAGGGGAGAAAGATGGGGCATACACACCGCAGTAAGCATATGGAAGTCAGAGTTTTCTCCTCCCACTTTTCCATGGTTTCTTGGGATCTCCTTGGGTCTCCCAAGTCATCAGGCTTGTGTAGTAAGCAGCTTTGCTTTATCAGCCATTTTGCTAGTCCAAGTCTGCTATGTAAAAGATAAAAGAATGAGTGAAAACAAAAAATACTTAGAAAATATTATAAGGTGGTGTGGATTTAACATATGCCTGGCATCAATGTTATTGAAACGTAGTGTATCGCTGGTGTGTGTGTGTGTGTGTGTGTGTGTGTGTGTGTGTGTGTGTGTGTGTTATAGTGTACTTGTTACTGACAATTAGAGGCAATGATGAAATCTGTGCCTGAGGGTTCTGAAGACCAACTGCCCTTGGAAAAGTGGTTGTAGTATAATTACCTACCAGTAAGTAGACATGTGTAGAATGCACCTTCATCGCTTTAATACTGAGGTGACATGAAACAGACTATACCCAGACTAAGTGGCTACCTTTGTGAGACTTACAGTAGGTGCTGTAAGTATAGCTGGGCAGTGATATATGCAGATGGAGTCAGCATTTGAGGCAAAATTTAAGATTTACAGACTATCCAGAGCAGAGAAGTAGACTCTGAGATAGAAGACAGAAGGCTGAAGAAGAGTGGATCGTTGTAGATAGCTACCATGTTTGGATGTCTTTGGTCACAATGAACCAATCAGTATTGAGAGCAGTATGGAATGATAGCATGGTAAATTCATGGCTGGAATGTTGTATGTATCAAGAAATGAGAGGAACATTCTTCTGCTATCTAGGCTCTTGTTTTATTTTGTTTTTTTCCAGAAAGGATGTCTGTACCTTTAGGAGGCTGTCCTGGAACTTGCTCAGTAGACCAGGTTGGCCTTGAACTCCAGCCTGCCTCTGCCTCCC
The DNA here is from genome assembly GCA_030556225.1 of Cricetiscus sungorus. Taxonomy (NCBI): domain Eukaryota; kingdom Metazoa; phylum Chordata; class Mammalia; order Rodentia; family Cricetidae; genus Cricetiscus; species Cricetiscus sungorus. The sequence goes on along the minus strand of JANBXA010000734.1, from coordinate 86,286,793 downwards.
CAGTGCTGGGATTAGAGGTATGTGCCACCACTGCCTGGCTTCAGCTATTTAGGTGAACACATAAATGTCAGAGATAAAAACAGAATGGGTGATGTTCTGAATGTCCTGTGTGAAGAATCAGCAAAAATCTAGCCACTTTGTTTCTAATGATCATGATGAAAGATAGAACTCTGTTTCTTTGGGCTTGTGTTGTTGTCAGTTTTAAGGTTTTTAATGTATTCTACCCAAGTATGTGTCAGGAATCCTACCATAGAAAAACCTGGCCAGTCTGTTGACAGAGTGCCTGTGTCAGTCAAGTCCCTGGTGTTCTCACTAGGAATTAGAAGGATCTGTGGGGCAGAGGAGGAGCTTTGCTCCTTTTTAGGCTTTATGAACAAATGTTACAAGAAATTAACATGCAAACCATACAACCTTTGTTACAGTACTTAAAGAGGATATGCTGGATTTTGAATGTCTCAGTAGCAGAGAAAAGTTTCCATGCTTAGATCTTGATAGCTTTTTAGCTAGTAAATTGTCTCATATGTACACAGTGCTCAACAACTAAAACAATTTATAGGATTTGCAGTGTCATGGGCAGTGAAATTTTTATACAGATGAAGTATTGTTTATCCAAAATGCTTAGGGCCAAAATGTTTGCAATTTACTTTTTTTCTGTTTTAAATTTTGGAATATTCACATAGCCTTTTCCGCTTAAGCATCCCTAATCCAAAGTTTTTAATTCTTGATTTCCTTCCAGATGCCAAACTTAGCATCACCAAGTTTTAGGGTTTGGGTTTTATATAGGAAGGCTCAACCTGTAGTAATAAAACATTTGCGGCTTTGTGATATAACTGACACTTTGCTTTGGTGGGCTTTCCTTAGTTCAGCCTCTTTGGCTAAGTAAAAGACCCCCAGTTGTCTTTAGGACTCCAGTATCTGTGTAAGTCCATTTCCATGCTCACTGCATTTACTGAGAGCCTCCTGTGAGAAAGTCATTGAATAAGAGGCATATTTGAGGAAACAGACTGAGCCCTCAAGCAGCTTCTAAACTAGCAGGATAGAGGTGATGTCTGTGAACAACTGTACTGCTGGAGAGACAGTGGTGAGTACAGTATGGTACATCTTGATAGAAAGCACTGCAGAAATTTTGGAAAAGATGGGGTTTCTGACTTTCCAGGAGCTCGGGGCACTCTACTAAGAATGTGTTTCTTGTACCTGCTCTAGCAGGAAGGAGTAAGTAGACTTTCCACTTGCCAGATGGCACAGGTGCAGAAAGTCTGAACATGAGCGAGTGAGTGAGCATAGGAAACAGCAGGGTAGTTTGCCTTAAGTGTGGATTAAGAAAAGTCATAGGAAAGAAGTTAGCTACAGCTTGGGCTTTCCTTGATAAATGAGGACCGTCCTCCAGAGCCTGTGGGTGGCCTGTCCATTCTCACATTAGTATTTGTGTGGCTTTTCTAAAAAGTATGTGAAATCCACTGTAACTCTTTAGCTTTTCCTCCCATTTTCTTCCAGGTTTTAATAGAAGAAGTTTATGATTTTTCTTTAAAAAAAAAAAAAGAAAGAAAGAAAGAAAAAAGAAAGAAAGAAAGAAAAGAGTTTGTGGACCAGAACCATGCCAGTTTCTTCCCTGGGTTTCCAGAGTCCATTTCTTAACTGTGAACATGAACAGGGCCACCAGAAAGCCACGATTGTGTTGATTATTTGGGTTTAAAGTGTTTCTGTTGTCCTCCGAGTTTCTGAAAGAGATTGTAAATGTGGTTAATGTGATTTCCTGTACCTATGACCATCCTAGAAATGTGCTAACATGAAGCTGTGCTCTCACAGATGTTCTGCTTAGAGTGTTAATGCTGCCCTGAATGCTGGAGTGAAACTCAGATTACGATGGAAGTTCTTGGAAGTGGATTAAAGAGTGTTCGGTTTGGGTTCTTCTGTTTGCTTGTTTGTTTTCATTGTAATGTAACTGTTGGTGATAATTTCTCTTTCAAAAAGTTTTCTCTGAGAACTTAAAACTGCCTTCTTTCATTCAGAACAGCTTTAGTGTTTCAAGCTTAGAATCTGTTTTTAAATCCTGGCTGCATATTCCCCTCCAGTTCCTCCAGGCACCATTGTCTCGGTACGCTGGTTAGGTCTAAATGCCAAGAGTTAAGACAGTCTCCCTCCTATAAATCAGGAGACAGCTTCATTATCAAAGTTATGTGTTTTCACCTTAATAGATAGCCAGGCCTGGTGTTGGTGCCAGGCTCTACCTTATCATGGAACCATCAGCACCGAGTACTGGAATGTTCTTTGTTTGGATTATTTACTTCTTCTATAAACAAAGATTAGAGTAAAAAAAAAAAATGTCAGTAGTGTTGGGGCCCACACAGCATCATTACTAGGAAATCCTAGTAGCACAATGTGGGTGTGTGGGTGTAATTCGACACTCGGTGAAGAGCAGCATTGACTTGGTATTTATAACCAACCTGAGTTCTCTTCTGAGGTTTTGCACAGCTTATCTCTTTTAATCTTCTCAATGGCCCTAGAAGATAGTTTCATTTTTTCTTATTTTGCTGATGAAGAAAAACTGAGAAAGGTTGATAGCATTGCCCCATGGGTAGAGATCTGGGATTTGCCTCCAGAGTATTTTCTTGTATTCACTAAGGAATTTCTAAAGATGCAGATATTTTCTAAAATAAGCATTACATATCCTTCCAGCTGTTATCAACACAAGATGGTTCCACAATTTTAACTTAGATTGTTTGATCAAGAGAAAAGTTTTCAGTAATAAGACACTGTTTTCTTAACTATCACAGGTCACTTAAATTTTATCAAACTGAAATTTGTCTTCAATATCTTGGTGGTCTATATTTTCTTAAAATTTACCTGAAAACATTAATTCAGGAAAGAAGGGAAATTGCCATCAATCAAGCAATTTTGAGAGCAAATACATCACAGAGGCTTACCACATATCTAGCATAGTTGTTTAATGAGTACAGTTGTGGAATGTGAAGCTAGTTCATTTAGGGCATCTGAACTTAATTTCTGTAATCTAAATAAACCAGTTATTTCTAGAGAATCCAGACTTTGATGTCATCAATGTTGAGAATTATTTTTTCATTTGGAACATAATTTACCATTCTCATGTGTATTTCTGTAATCAGTATAGATAAATAAGCTTTCTTTTGCAGTGAAACAAATTATGAGAAATGAATGATGTCACCAAGGTGATATCTGATAGGGGAAGGTGATTGGTGAATCCTTGTGGATTCTGACTTGCCTAAAAGAGCTAGTTGTGTTTACAAAATCAGTGTATATTCATATCTTGAGTTGAGTAAATTTGTTTTCTGACTCACTACAAGGTTGTTTTTCTTATTGAACTATATTTCTTGGATGCAACCTCTTCAACTTAATAACTATCATCATAAATACATTTAATGGCTTATTGGCAGATTAAAAATTATATAGTGTTGGCATATGATGAGGCTCACATAATTGCTAAATAAAGGTACTTAAAACATTTACGAAGGTGTCATTGATTTATAGTTTGTATAGCTGTACACATTTACAACATTCTGGTGATGAATAAAAATTTGAATAATATCATGCCTACAGATGTCAGTGATAATAAAAAATTGCCAGGTATAATTAGATACACTTTTATGTAGGTCCTCTCTCCCAGATTATCATTAATCAGGTGGGCTTATTGTTGTTGTTTGTTAAATGACAGACTGCTTGACCTCCCTTCCTGCCTCTCTAGTTTGTCATTTTACCATATGACAAAAGACCTGGTTCCCTGCCAAACACAGAGATACTGATGTTGAGTGGAACATGATCTTAGTTTCTCTTTCCTCATTGCCTCTCTGCTCAAATATTTTATATTATTCTTTAAAAGTTTTCCTTAGAAGAATAAAATATTAGCAAAAACTCCTGATGTAGATTGTTGGAAAATGAGTTGGAATGGGTACAGGTCACAGGACCATCCATCACACTAGACACAGAGAACTTTGCTTTGGCTTTTGAATCTCTAATGCCCTCATTTCTAACTGTGCCCAATACTGTTTAGAAGTGGTGCTTATTATAATGATTGGGGTCAAAGGGGACATATTTTATTTCTTACTTTGTATTCGTTGTCCTTTCTTGTATTGTTTTTCATATATGTTCCATAGCAAACTGTACATAGCTAGAATTCTTCATACAAGAAGTTCTCTTGCTGTGTTAGATAATTCATTTAGCTGTCATATGGTCCTTAGCTCTGCTCTTGGGAAGTCTTCTTGGTAAGGTTTCATTGATTGACTCTGAATTCTATAAATCAGGAGCTGGAGTATTGCTTCTCCCTAGGTCATTTCAGGAGGCCATGTGAAACCGCCTTCCTATATTTATGTCTTTGTTTTACCCTCTGGGGGACTAACCCTGTCTCATTGTCAAGTGGAGCCTGGCTCTACTTTATAGCTATTTCTTTCATCAGAATATATGTTACTGTTCATGAAATCATATGAAAATGGAGAGGCACTATGGTTTTACTTAAAGTATGGATTTCTTACAATTCTATCATAGACTTTGGTTGAATTTTCTTACTTGAGTTGATGGCATCCTCAGACCTGTAGTGGACACTGATTCTAAATCATAAAAGACAGGATACTATTCTTCAAATCAAGGTTTCACTTGAAAAAAATCCACAAAGCAAATCAGTGTGTGATGACATGCCCATAATAATATCACTGAAGAGCTTGTTCAGTAGGTAATATCATGATAAATATTATGGCAGTGTTAAATGCTATGCTTTAAAAGGTCTGAAAATAAAATGAATATAGTAAAGTCTCTTTTATGTTAATGCAGTTTGTATGTGCCCATGTGTATGCATTCCAATGGTGATACCCACCTTTTTTTATTGTTGTAGTCATATGCATACATGTAGGGAGATATATGTACCTCTTTGTACACATATGGAGGCCAGAGCTTTATATCATCTATCTTTCTCTACTGCTTTCCACCTTATTTATTATTTTTTTTAAGATAGGGTCTCTCCCTGGAACTCACTGATTAACTAGACTGTGTGGTCAGGGAATCCCTTGAATTTTACTCTCTGAATCTCCTAGTGTAAGGATTATCAACATGCACCACCAAACCCAGCTTTTTACATGGTTGTAGGCCTTCTGAATTCTGGTCACCAAGTTTATTCAACCAACACTTTGCCCGTTGAGTCATCCACCCGACTCCCACATTGTTTTTTGATACAGAGTTTATCACTGGTTCCTCATGCTTATTGATTAGGCTTGGCTGGCTACTTCCTGAGTCACAGGACTCTGTCTGTACCTCAAAAGGCCTGGGATTTCAAATGTAAACCACCATGCCTAGTGCATGTGTTTGGGAATCAAACTCAGATCCTTATGCTGTATGGCAAACACTTTCCTGACTGAGGTACTAGCCCCTAACCTACTTTATAATTGAAAGTTTCTCAGATACACTGATTTTTAAAAATCTCAAAACCAATGAAAAATAAATAAGCCAATAAAATAAGATCCTACATCTCCCAGAAAGATCATTGTTGGTTCTGATTCTGGCATTTCTAAAATATATTTTAGGACATACAGTCAAACAGAATCTTTTTATAAATAATAATTACATTTGAAAATAGAAAATCAAAGTATATTTCTCAAAATTTTTTTTTCTTCTCTGCACCGTCTCACTTTACCCAATACACCAAAGGCTATACTTTTTCAGAAGAATCCATCACCCTACCAGGGGTCAGACAATACAGATTTAGCTTCCTAAATTTTCTTTGACTGATGATTACCTTCAACACAGAGGAGAATGAAGAAAGCCACTTATCTATTCACCTGTTCCTAAGATCAATAGCCATGGAAAGATATTTATGGGGTCCCCCTTCATGCCTCCTAGGTTTTTTAATGTACATCTATGATAAGTAAACTCTAAAGAGACCTTGTCAGTTGTGAAACTTTGGGATTTAGTACTCTAAAGGCAACCCCCTTGATGCTATCAGATTATTTAAGGTCTCTGAATCTATTCACCTTTAATCAGCTATCTGTATGTTTAACCATCTATGCACCCATCTTAGCAAATGGTTGTGAGAGTAAAATGTGTAAAAAGTGTTGACAAGCTGGAAACTTTAAGAGTGTTATATAAAAAGCATGATATCATCATTATCACCTGTTAAGAGATGTGTTGAAAAATGGTTTTCATCACTGACTCCAGAGGTAAGGTATTTCCCTTGTTCTTTGGGATTTTGGGTGAAAAGAATAAGTCTTAACCATCTTTATGAATAATAGACACTCCTTTCAGCAGAATGTTTTAAAAATAAATTAAGAGTACTGTTGCATGCATAGTGCCCATAAGACACATTCATATATATGTGTGTGCATGTACACGTGCATGCATGCGTGCACGCACACACACATGCACACACACACACACACACACACACACACACACACAGGGGACTGTTATAGAATCACAGTAGCAAATTTCAGAAAGCACATATAGATACTATTATGCTCAAGTAGTATTTTCTCACCCTATGTAGATAATTAGTTACTTCATTCTCCAAGTAAGGAAACAGGAACATAATTTATTTAGATAGTATGTCTGTGTCACACATCTCATAAATGACAGAGATAATTCTTAAGCTTATAGTGTAAATCTACAATCTATATTGTTAAACACGGTCTTCTTCTGCCTAGTGAACTATGCCAGAATACTGGAAGAGTCATGATTCTATAGACAAAAGTTCAGATACTGATTTCTGTTATTAGATGTAAAACATTGAACAACTCAACAACTTCCTGTATACTACACCTGTGAAAATATGTTATTAGGTATAAAACACTAATAAATAACAAGTGATAGTGTGATCTTGTACCAGAAGAGATTGATACATACTGTTTTGTCATTAAAAGTATCTTTTCCAAATATGTATTTAAAATAACTAAAAGGCAGTCATTTTTTCCTTCCCTTGGTGCTATCATTACCACTAGTCTTTGAGAAACAAGAGCCCTTAGCCAGATTTGCAAATGTATGTAAAGGACCCTATATTTGTGACTAGCTATGAGGACAAAGCTGAACTTTAACCAGTCAGTAGCATATAAATTATGTGTGTTTTAAGTGCACGAGAATTCTAGATATTTTTGGAATGATTTGCTTTGGTTTTGGATCTTTGACAAATTAAAAAGCAATGAACAGGGTATGTGCATTTGGAAGTTAAACTGTAAATATTAAATAAGTAGGAAATGGCAGAGAGTCAGCTGAGTTGAAGACTCATTAACCACCTTGGGTTTAGTAACAGGAGAGGTTAATGCACACTGGAGCAGGCTTAATGAGATACATCAAGCCTGTCTGGAGCTTCAGTGACTGAGTAGGCTTTCAAACCAAGGTGAAAAGAATTTTCTTTGAGGGAGAAAGAAGATAAAATGTCCTAGAACAAAGCTACCAAGATGGCCTAGATGTAGGCAAAGATGTTCTTCATCCAGTAGCCTAGGTTGGAACAAGCAAGCAGCAACCACTGATGAGACTCTGGACTTTTGAGTTTGCAAGGTCTTCAAGTTTTAGATTCCCCTGTGTTTTCTGAAGGGGTTCTTGTTTGTTTGTTGGGGATCTGGCTGTGTGTCTGGGTGTGTGTATTTGTTCTGGTGATAAAGATTGAAACCCGGGGCCTTACACTGTACAAATGTTACCACTGAACCGTCGTTTACCCTGTTACTGAAGGTCTAAAGTAGAAAAATAACAGATACCTGCTTCTGGCAACCTTTATGACAGCAGCAGTTAAGTGAGGTTGAAGATACAATAGTAGAACAGTAACAACACACATAGATTAAATATAAAGAGGTTTAAGACATATCAAAATTACAATCAATTTAGAATGATAGTAAAAATGCTAAGCTACTTTATGGAAATAACTAGCTATAAGTTATTAAAAAAGGAACTTCTAAACTGCCCAAGTTGAGAACCAACTTCCACGTAACTTCAAAAGGATTGTTTGCTTTTAACTTATCTAAACTTCTTTATATTAAGACATACAAAGCTGGACTGTGGTGGTGCATGCCTTTAATCACAGTACCCCAGAGGCAGAGATAGGTGGATCTTTGTGAGTTCAAGGATAGCCTGATCTAAAGAGTGAGTTCCAGGACAGGCTCCAAAGCTACAGAGAAACTCTGTCTCAACACACACACACACACACACACACACACACACACACACACACACACACACCAAGATACCTTGGAATATTTTTTTTTACAGTAATTAAATGTAACATATTATGGGAATAGTATACTACCCAACAAACAATAAAATTTCAATAAATTTTAACTGTATTAGTATCCATTCATTAAAAATTGAATTTTGAATTTTCATAAATTGTGTGTTGTTTTATGAGTAGGGTACTCCCTTGGAGCAAATCCACTAGATAGTACATACTAGACAAGTACTCTACTACTGAACCACACTCCCAGCTGTACATTTTGTATGTTTTAATTTAATGTGTATCTGTGCTCCTCTGGTGGTAAGTAGATAGAGTAGTTATTATTAATAAATTATAGCTTAACCATTTGTACATTGTGTTGTATTCTCACATTTGATGTTCAGCAGAAGGATGCTGGTTTGATACTTACTTCAGTGCCATAGAGACAGGGCCATAGGATTAGGAATCAATGATAGGCTGGACCTAGGTTCTGATTTTGTTGACTAATAACAACCTGTGCTTTCCCAGTACCAAGCTTCATAGTTTAAAGTGGTATAGAACGGACTGTGCTTGCAGATGTAACTACTGTTTCTTCAGTATAGCTGTTCTTATCAGGGTCTACCTTTTGTCCTGTATTTTATGGTAGGTATGCTTAATCCAATATCTCTAGCTCGGCAATTCCAGTGTAGTTCTCAGCACAAGTGCCACCCAACCCAGAGGACTTCTCCATGTTTCTTTTCATAGTTGCCATGCATTTCTAGCATGCCATCCTGTATTTGCTGTTTGTTTGATATCCATTTTCTTCAGTAGAGTCCAGGCTCCAGGAGAAGAGTCTAACCTCTGTCCTGTTACTTAGTATATTTGACTTCTAGTATAATACATAGTATATACTAAGCAGTAAATACATGTGTGTTTGGGAATGAAGCCATTAAATAAAGAGAATTCATAGTATTTGGACATGTGTCAGGGAGTGGCACTTGCTTTTGCAAATAGAGTTGTCTGATTGTCACTGAAACTCTCAGTGCTGTACTTTTATCATCTAAGTGGACAGAAAAACTGCCTACAGCCACTCCACTAAACGATGTCTTAAGGACATAAGATACTAAGTATTGTCTTCCAATATCTAAAAATTAGGCCTGGGCTTAAAACTGGTCTCCCTCACTTGAGCTTTAAAATGAGTAGAGAACCTCTAACTGTTCATCCCAAAGATGTCATGTATAAAATGCCTCATGGTGACCAGCCAGCAGGAACAGACTGCACACTGTGCCCCACTGTGCCCAGTGTCAGCCTCTGAAGAGTAGGCGGAGGGGGGGTGGGGGACTGCCCTGTGGAATCATCCTGTGTCCCTAGTGCATGTTACTGATGGTGGCAGTACTGTTCGGTGGCTGCTGGGAGATCTGGAGCTTAAGTCTTGGAGCTGGGAAGATGCTCTAAAACAAAACTGCTTATGCTGTTTTAATATGCTGACTGCGGGGGTTCACTGTCAGACTGGATGTGGTTTTCTGTTGTTGAGGCAACTCCTCCCCCTTTGTTAAGGATATGGATCTCCTACTCCTGATGAATAGAAGAAAAACATGCACCTGGCTGTGTTGTTGCCATAAATATTTAGATGATGAAAATTCTCTTAAATATTTAAAGAAACTGCAGAGCATGGCTTAATCATGTTATTGAGAGTTCTGGTTTTAAAACTTAAATGTCTGTTCTTAGGAATGAAGCCGGCACGTTAAACTGCCTTAAAAATAAAGTGGCTCACAGTTGCATCGTAAAATCTCAACTGACATTAAGGTAATTGTGCTTAAACACAATTTAGGGCTCTTTTGAATGTTTGTTGTAGACATGATAATGATGCTATTTTTAATCGTTCCATCCTAGTTCTGAAGAAATAAACCCAATATTCTTTGTTCATTGTGTCCTAAACAGAATCATTTTGAGGAGCAGACTATGAATACCTCTTCTGTCTTAGTAAAAAAAAAAAAAGAATTATGGGGTTCTGGTAGCATTTTGTTTATAAAAAAAAAAAAGAAAGAAAAAGAAAAACCCTATGTAGAAAACATGTATAGTCCAGAGTAGCTTCTTCCTCTTGTGAACCTGACATTTTCTATAAGGGACTCATGTTTTTAAGAAGTGCTTTATTTATTTTTTTTTAAGACAGGGTCATGTGTGGCTCAAACTGGTCCCACTCAGAGACACTTTCTTGCTGCTATCATGTTAGGATGGGAAAATAAAGCGGGATAAGCCTTTAGTTGGCCTGTCTTAGTGTCTGGAGTACATGTGGCCCATCACCATCTTACTCAGCCATCATTGACCTTCTCCTTGTCAGTCTGCAGCTTCTCTGAGCATTCCCGCCTTTGGTCATCCCTGCTTTATTCCAGTTCCCTCAAGTATGTGCTTCTTGCTAATAGTTCAGGGACCTTTTCCTGGGTTGAGGGATGGTCCAGAACCTTGCATATGGTGGCCTGACAAAATTTCACCCCAAATTGGAAAAGATCCATCTGCATAAAAGCCTAAGCCCCTCTTGTTATTTCCTTGATGTTTCTCCCCATCTCACCACAACCTCTTCCTTCTTCCTCTTAAACTCCCAACTTTGGCCACACTGCTTCACCTCTGTTCTCCTCCTATCCTCTAAATGCCTTTCGCTGGGTACCAGGTTGTGACTCAGAAGTCTTCTGGGTACATTACTGGCTACAGTATGCGATGGTTCAGCTTCCTTACCCACACATTTCCACTCCTTTGCCCCATGCTCGGCATGCACACCATGGCATCCCCATATTATGTATAGTCTTTGTTTGCTTGCTTTGCTTTGTTTTTGTTCTTCCACCAGAATTTCTCTTCATCAGGGTAGGAATTTTCTTTTCTTTTTTTTTTCTATTTCATTCACTATTGCATCCCCCAGTGACCTAAACAAAACATGCAGCATATGGTCAATTAATACTAGTTGAATGGAGATCTGAATGAATTTGGCCCCTGCCTGCCCCTCCATTCTCATGGCTTATCACACTTCACATACTACATGCTCCTGTCTAATCACTCTATCTCCTTTCTCTAAACTCACCACACTCCCTCATGTTTTCTGTGCCTTTCACTTTGCTGTGCTGCTGAATGGAGCATCCCCACCTGCTTCCCTCTTCACTGACTCGGAGACAGATCTGCAGGACAGTCTTCTGGGCCTCTTCTATGCAGTTAGAATATCCAGTACCACTTGCTGTCTCTATACCAATGACAATGTCTTGGTTCTGTCTGTTGTCCAGCCTATTAAACAGATAAGCTAATGGGGTCTTACCGGCCTTGCTTTTCACTTCCTTCCCTAGTGAAGTTGTCTCCTTTGTGTTTATTAACTGAAGAAGGAAGGGAGGAATATTACTGGAGAGCAAGATTCCATTCTGAGTAGTAGGTAGTTAGAAAAACTGCATGAACAAGGCATTTGTAAGCTTTTATTTATTGTATTCTTTATTTATTCATTTGCTAAGGAGATAGAGGTTCTTACTATGTAGCCTGAAAATCTATGTTGACAAAGTAGATCAGGCTAGTCTTGAACTTAAGGAGATCCACCTAGTTCTGCTTCTCAAGTGCTAAGATTAAATGTATGATCCACCACAGGCAGCTCCATTTCTTCTAAACATTTCAACGCTGTTTAATAT